>JARHVA010000282.1:2847500-3447500 GCA_037957365.1 Torreya grandis | reverse complement strand
ACTTGATCTAGAAAAATAGGCAACATTATTGAGTGATCGCGCTCTCTGATGTCCACCTAGTGGACTACTTCACCTACTAGAATAACTTTCCTATAGATATTTCTAGTCCTTTTACATCATTCCCTCTTTCCTTATTGTATTTTGTCTATTTCTTTGTGATCTGAGCTCTCAGGCTATCTCTTCCCTTTCTACTGGCTCTTTTGGCTTCTTCTTCAGCTGGTCACTAAGTTTGTTCTTAGGTCCATGCCACATTTGAAAATAAATGAGCATTTTATTACCTTGTATTTGATGCCTATGGGGACGTCATTGGTCACTTGGTCACTTGAACCACTTTGAACCTTGAATCTTTGAACCATGAGAGTGCATTAGTTTAATGGTTCAATAGTTTAGGTGGTCCTTGGTTCAATCGGCTCCTTAGTTAAATCGGTTGAACCATCTCTTTGAACTTGTCTCTAGAATCTTCCGCTTCCTTCCTTTGCTCGAAGCTTCCTTTTGAATTTTGAAATTCCTTGAACCTTTGAACCTTTAAACTTTAAACCATTTTGGTTTAAGGTTCAATGGTTCATTCTCTTTCTTTGAATCTTTTGGTCCTTCAAACTTTTTGGATCCTTTTATTTTTTGTTGAACTCATTAAACCTTTGAACTTTGAACTCTTTTGGTTCAAAGTTCAACAGTTCAATGGTTCATTCTTTACTCTTTGAATCCTTTGTTCTTCTAAGTATCTTGAACTTTATTGAACTCATTGAGCCTTTGAACTTTGAACTCTTTTGGTTCAAGGTTCAACGATTCAATCTTTCTTCTTTGAAGTCTTCTTTTGTTTAAGTCTTTTAAAGCCATTTGAACTTTTCAAAGCGGTTGAACTTTGAACTTGCCGAAGCACTCAACTCTTTTAAGTCTGCCGATGTCATTGACAATTTGAACCCATTAAATCTTTGAACCTTTGGAGGTGGGGTTAAATGGTTCAATGGTTCATTCCATTTGTTTGAAGCCTGCTGATGGACCTTTTGGTTGAACCTTGACGTTGAACCAACCTTGACATTGCCTAAGTGTTTGGAAGTTGTTCCTTTGTGAAAGCCCACCGGTTGAACTTATGGAACCTGTTGAACTTGCAAGTCCCTTAACTAAAAATGCTTGAATAATTAAAGAACTTGGCTGCTCAGAATATTTTTTCAAAAAGGAAGAGATTATGTTGGCTTGCAAGACCAAAATAGTTTATATGTTGCTCACAAAAACTAGTGACAGATTTTGGGAACAATAGATTTAAACTCACAAAACCCACACAATAAACCCCTAACTAAATTAACCAAAAGAGACAAACCACCTAAGATCCCATAAACCAAATCTTCACCTCCCCTTTCCACTTTACCTTCTATTATAGGACCTCACCCCTCCACCTTAATAAATATGCTAGCCACCCAAAGTAAAGCTTAAACCTAACCACCACTCTTGGTTACACCATCACTCCTACTTTCATCCTCACCCATTTTTTCCACACCTCCTATAACCAAACTACCTATCCCTTAGATCTCTACCCAACCACCTTCTACCTCTAAGTTATCCACACCCAAAGCATCCACTAAGAAAGATCCCTCACCCAAGACTCCCACCATCAATCTTGATCTTAAAAGGGCTCCTATCCCAACCACCAAACCTAAGACTTCCATACCCTTTCCAACTTTATTGGAATCCTACTCAACCTTCCTTTTAAGGTTATTACAAGCATCCTACTTAACTGTACCACCTATCAAACTATTCAACACACAGAGTCCTAAACCATCTTGGTATAATGACAAGCTAATATGTTCATACCATAGGATACCTAGGCATGACACAAATAACTATAAGGCTCTCCCAGCATTAGCCCATCAACTATATCATGAGGATGAATTATTATCCAATGAACCTCCTCTAAGCTCATCACTAACCCAAGAACTATAAATCATCAACCAACACCTACCTACCCCTCCATTCTCACCTTAGAGTGAAGGGGAACTAAAGCAATCACCTAGCCTAACTCCTCCCCCAATATATACCATCCATGTGGTCAAGTGATCACAGGCTCAACCAAAAGATAAGGGAAAGGCAAAAGTGTCCATTTCATGGACGTATCCCTCTTCCACCACCCACCCACCTAGCCAACACCAACCACATTCAACCAAGCCCAAATTATCCATCTTGGGTCCATCTCAATCTAACCCATCTGAATCAATCCAACATGTATTTTTGAAACAACTTCACCAAACTTTGGTGAAGATGATTTTGCATGAACTAATC
Source organism: Torreya grandis (assembly GCA_037957365.1). Taxonomy (NCBI): domain Eukaryota; kingdom Viridiplantae; phylum Streptophyta; class Pinopsida; order Cupressales; family Taxaceae; genus Torreya; species Torreya grandis. The sequence continues at coordinate 3,445,226 of JARHVA010000282.1, read as the reverse complement.
AACACTTCACCACACCATTACCAAGTAATGATAGAAACATTGTAATCTATAGAGGTGAGGCCATAATACCCTCAACCTTTAGAAGCCTTTATTAGATCTCTTCACATTTCCAACCTTGTTACCTTCAAGGATTCAAAAATACCTTCCATCCATCCAAATGACCCGATCCTCCCCTCTTCATTACTACCTATATTAACCAAACTGCATCAAGAGGGTTATGATTGATGGGGGAGTTAGTATCAACATCATCTCCTCCCACCCCTATGACCAACTCAAATTACCCAAGAATATCATGTAAAAAACTATAGTGATGCTTTAATCATTCAATGATACCATGGTCATAACTCTAGGAACTATTGTCCTTTAGATTCACCTAAGACCCTACACACTTCTTGAGATCTTATATGTAGTGGAAGGAGAGTTTTAGTATAGCATCTTGTTGGGATGCCCTTGAATTCATTCCATAGTTTGTGTTCCATCCACACTAAATCAATGCATCAAATTTGAGCACAAAGGTCAAGTTGTTACCATACAAGTTGACCTGAGCCCTTTCACATCATGTAATATGATGTACCAACCCAATGATATCTTCCTTCCCCCATCCAACCAGCCCACATTAGTAAAATATGAAACCCCATCTTATTTTACCAACACAGCATCCACCTGTTCTTCCATCCCTTCCACCCAAATCCACATAATGGATCCTTTGAAATCAACCTTCCAACATATTTTATTAGGGGAGTATCACCTTCTCACCCTTGACACTTTCCTTACTCCTTAAGAGTATCACCTATAGTTTTTCTTATCTGGATAAAGTAGAATTTGCTAAAGTGTAAATTTATAGGTGTGCCTAGAAGGGATTTGGCCTATGTCAATAATAACATAGGATATACAAGTTACTCCTAATCAAAACCTAAAAATGTCACAAAAATCATGGCCTCAGTTTCACACCACCTAAATTAACAAACCAACCCACCTCTTGTTACCATCATTGATGAATACATCCCTTCCTTGAAAACTCCTCTATTAATAGCTGAGGATTCCAATATCATTCCCCCTAAATTTTTTTCCATCAACATGATCATCTTTGAACCCTTGACTTATCAAAAGGATGGGGTAACTATAACCATTCCTTTGACCCATCCTGAGATGATATGAGATGACTCTCCCATAAATAATACTATTCAATGTTAGGATGATGATTCTATTCTTACCTATCTTGGTACACCAAATTCCTCTATCCACAAATCTCTATCTATAAATACTTTAACCATGTTGAATGAATCCACTATGGATATCAACTGGGCACTCCGAACAACCCCCACATTGTCACAATTGGCTAATCACTAAATTCTAAGGAACTTCAGGACTTCTCCCTTCTTGCAAGATCATAACATAGAATTTTCTTGGTATTATAGTGACATCCTTGTAATTGACCTCTCTATCACTACCCAAAACATAATCACCAATTATGAGGCTAAGCCCATTATACAAAACTCTGGTGAATGTACCCTTACATAGCCCTTATCATCAAAGAATAGATCCAATGTCTCCTATCCATCAATTTCATTCAACCCATTGAATATTTATAATGGATATCAAACATCATACCTATCACCAAATCCATAATGAGACTATGCATTTGTGTGGACTTTCATGACCTTAAACTTGCTTTCCCAATAGACAATTTTCTTCTTCCAAGTATTGACTAGCTAATTGATATTACAGCCAACCATGAGATGCTATCTCTTATGGATGGATTCTCAAGTTATAATTATATCCTAATTTCCCTTGAAGATAACTACAAAACCAACTTTATCACCCCATGGGGAAATTTATGCTATAGGGTCATTCCTTTTCTACTAAATAATTCTCGTGTGACCTACCAACATGCTATGACCTACATCTTCCATGACCTAATCCACAAATTCATTGAAGACTATGTTGATGACCTTCTTAAAAAATCTAAATCTTGTAAGGATCATTTGGCCATTTTTAAGATCATATTTGAGCACATCATCCATTACCATGTTTGACTTAACCTTAAGAAGTGTATTTTAGGGGTCTTATCAAGAAAGCTCCTTAGATTCAACAGATCCCTTTGGGGAATTGAAGTCAATCCTACCAAAATCAAAATAATCCCAAACATGCTTCCTCTAATCAACCTCAAAAAACTCTATAGCTTGCAGGGGAAGCTCCAATCTATTCATCACTTTATCTTTCAGCTCTCAGACTGGTGCCAACCCTTCCATCAACTTTTGAAGAAGTACGTATATTTTAAATGGAATAATGACTATCAAAAGGCCCTTGATTTACATAAAAAGTACCTTTTTTATCCACCTATCCTCACTCTTCCCAAATATAATCAACCTTTCTACCTTTATATCTCCACCACTAACCACTCCTTAGGGACATTGCTCACTCATCGAGATGAAAAATATAGAGAGTAATCCATCTACTACATCAGCCACATGATTTTAGAGTATGAGACTCAGTACACCCATACCAAAAAAATTTGCCTAGCCTTGGTCTTCATGGCCACCAAGCTTTTACACTACATTATCAACCACAAGACCTATGTCATAACCAATACAAACCCACTCAAGTATTTGCACTCCAAGCCATAACAAAACCAATATATGGCCAAGTGGCTCATGCTTTTAGCTGAGTTTAACCATGATTTTATTCAATAGAAGTTAATTAAATGGAAAGTCATCACCAACTAATTGGCTGATACACCATTAGCAGATAATCAACCTCCTCCTCTTGAGTTTCTCGATGAGTCCATCATGACCCTCTCTTAGGCAAACTTCACCTATAAATTGGCCATGTTCTTTGAAATATCAAAGTGTCAACATGGTGGAGGAATTATTATCATCCTCATCCCCATTCATGATGAACCTCTTCCTTTATCCTTTAAGCTAGATTTTGAATGTACCAACAACATGGCTGAGTACGAAGCCTATGAAGCCCTAGTAATAAGCCTTCAAATTTTGTTAGCCTTGGGAGTCAAAATGACCAATATCTTTGGTAAATCTCAACTTGTGGTCAATAAAATCAATGGCTCTTATCAATGTAAAAATGATGTTTTTTGATAGTATAAATAACTAGTTGATGAACTCTTAGCATCATTTAAACATTACCATATCCAAACCACCTCATGATCTACAAAAAAGTTTACCAATACAATGGCTTCCCTTTCCTTTTAGATCCTATCTAAACCCTCTAAATATAAGCTATCTATCATCATCTATCAAATTACCAAGCCTTCCTATTTCAAATTAGACTCTCCTACCATCTTTAATGTGGAGGAGGCCTAACCCAATATTTGGTATTAGTAGACCTTTAAGTATCTTAAACCTGCCATCTTTCCTTCTGGTCTTTCTAGGAATGCTCAAAGAGTGTTTATCTAGAGTACCTCAAATTATACCATACTAAGGGGATTATTTATAAATGTGGCTTTGATGGTCTCCTCTTCTATTTCATATGTAGTTAAAAAGCCTCTCATGCTATCAAGGAAACACATGATGGGATATGTGGGGGACACTTTAATGGCCTAGCCATTGGTAAATTCATCCTTTACCTTGGCTACTACTAACCTAACCTTAACTAAGACTATTGTGATTATTTGAAAAAATACTTCAAATGTCGACAACATTCTAATTTATATCACACACCTAGCCATAGTCTTCACGTATCCATAGATTTTTGTCCTTTTTCATAATGAGGTTTGGACCTCATTAGTGAAATCAACCCCTATTCTTCATAGCGACACCATTCTATCATCACTATGACTGAATATTTTACCAAATGGGTAGAGTCTCTTCCTTTTATCTTAATTAAAGCCAAAAAGATTATCGACTTCATCAATCATCACATCATCTATCATTTTGGTGTTCCTCAAAAAATCATCATTGATAATGGTAAATATTTCAAAAAAAAAACAAGTCTAAGGTCTTTATTACACATTTGATATCAAGTTAAGTTTCTCATCACCATATCATCCTTAATCAAAAAATAGGCAAAAGCCTCTAACAAAACTCTCAATAGAATACTAACTAAAATGGTTTATGCATCTGGTTAGGATTGGCACTTGCATATCCCCTTCACCTTATGGGCATATCGTATTAGCATTTGAATCCCTATGGGTGCTACCCCTTTCTCTTTAGTTTTAGGAGTAGAGGTTGTCTTGCCTTTCAAATTCCAAATTCCTTCTCTTTGCATATCCATGCAAGGTCTTGTCTCTAAAGATGATTATCATCAAGAATGTTTAGCCCATCTTGAGCTACTTGATGAAAATCATTTAGCCACTCTTACTCACCTTTGTGTCTATCAAGAATGCATCAAATGAACTTATAACAAACACATTAAAGTGTGAGAACTCAATATCAGAGACCTTATCCTAAATTAAAACCAACATGTCACCAATATGGAGAAAAACAAGTAGGGTAAATTTGCTTTCAATTAGTTTGGACCTTATATCATAATGCACAAGTATAGATTAAGAGCTTACTAGTTATCCTCTATTGAGGGAAACCTAGAGCTTGAGCCCCTTAATGCCTCACATATGCATCCTTTCTTTTGTTAAACATGATCAAAATCACATTTTATCTAACTTAAGCTCATCCCTTACTTTCTAACCACATTCATCTCCCTATTTTAAGGGGAAATTGATTAAAATTATATCATGTGATTATTCATCACAATCATAGCCTAGTCTTAAATAGTGGGTACCACGGCTCTACCCATGGCATGAATCTCATGGTACTTTTCACCCCTTTCCTAGGATAGATTCCCATGATCGTTGTCACCTAAACCTCTTTCACACCTACTCAATCTTCTTGTGATTCTAGTTTTTCCTTCACAATAGGAGAACCTTTAAGCCTATATAAGCAAATATATGTCAAGTAAAATCAAAAGAAAAATCATAACTAAAAGTGAACATGGATCATTCTTAGCATTGGTAGACTGCTCCCTTAAAAGATATCTATCCAAAACATATTAAAATTACTAAAAATAAGGTAGACTACGCCTTCAAAGGATAGATATCAAAAGCATTAAACAAAGAACATAATATTAGACCACTCCCTTAAAGGATGGTTGAGTAAATAATTTGTCAAAGCATAGAAATTACTTAGAAACTTCCTACATTGATCAACTTCCCCAACCCTCCCAAGCAATAACAAAATAAGCAAAAGACCCCTTATCAAGCATAAAAAAAAAGATAAAGAATTTTTGAATCCATAATCAACTCTCATAACCAAAATAATTTTGAAATCTGTAATCAGCTCTCATGAGTAAACTTACCACATCTATTATTCTACATCTTATATGACATAGACTTGATTATACTGACTCTTTGGTAACCTCCTGAAGAGGCATGCTACTATCACAAGAAGGTTCCATTTTCATCCATCTCCAATTTATACACTATAGGCAAGGGATTTTTGATCTTACTTGACATAATGTGATCAAGACACATTCTTAACCAACTAACACATGCTAATGTGAAGCGTTATATGGGCTTATGTTCCTTAAGCCAATCTAACTTCAGTTTGTTTTAGTCCTTTCCAAAAAATAATAATCGTGCCCTCTTCTTATCCTCTCATAACTGGTTGATATATTCATTTAGACATTTGTCTCATGATTATCTTCTCTTTCTCACATCTAGTTTTTTTCTTTATGTGCTTCACCTTAAACAAAATGACCATAATCATAACCACATCATATCATAAATAAAAACATACATCATTAGCATAAACCATATCCATACACATACTCATTACCATCAACATCATATCATCCATAAACAATAAATCAATAAACCACTTTCAACATATGTCTAAATCTAAATGAGGAAACATATACTCATTAAAGCAATAAACCACTTTCACCACAACAATATTATCATATCAACATCATAGCAAAAACCATCCATAAACAATAAAAACAAACCATAAATAATTATCCATGTGATCAACATCATAACATTGTCTATTCATCATACAAAAAATTATCATATCAAATGTACCAACTATAACCATCATATCAATATCATCATGAACATAAACAAAAATATATCTCATCACATGCCTAGCTAGGTGAGTCTATACAACATCTATATCCCTATTATCATGAACATAACCATAATTAATAATCACATCATCAGTAATCAACATGAGCATCATAACCATGAACCATAAGCAATAGACAAAGATCATATATATAAATCATGAGTCTATAATCAACTATAAACATCATAAGGTATACAACAATATAAATCTAACCTCATTGCTTCATAGGCCAGTATCACAATCATATACATCAACATATGTAATGTCTCATAATCAAAATATGCTCCTAGGGAACTGCCACTCCCTGGTGCCTATCCTCTTGAGGTACATGGCCATCCTCCTAAGGTACCTACCTATCCTCCCATATATGCAACCCACTAACCTAGTTTTTCTAGGTCATCACCTTTAGCCATACCATCTCTATACTCACCCCATAAAGGCTCATCGGGATAACATCTAAAGACTATCACCTCACAATAGTAGATCTCTTCCACTGTATCTATATACCTTTACATGGGAATATTTCTTGGTGGTCCTATAAGTTTTGTGGCTCCTCCTTCAGCCTATCTTAGGGAATCTCTCTCTTGGGTAACTAAGGCTAAGATACCTCTAGTCTAGTCCCCTTCACCTATAACTATAGCTATCAAACCCTGTGCCACTACCAACTAACCTTATAATGCTATAATAGAATCTTGCATCATGTTTAGTGATACTCATTCTTGATCCCTATCTATGTTAATTACCTACACATCTCAAGTAACCCCTTATACTTGTGCCCACTAGCCACCTCTCCCAGTTGGGTCAACAACCATCACCCACTAACCACCATCGCCCCCTTCAAAATTAGCTACCATATATAGTTCTTGGTACCATATAGGATATGCCTATATAATTCCTACATCATCCTAGTTTATTTGCATAGATAGTTCCTCACGATCAAGAAAAATCTAAACTAGTTGTGGCTCAAAAAGTAGGAGCTCTGCATCCTCCTTCCTATATCTTGGGAATAGACCCATGATATCTTTTACTAGAATGAAATATCACCACACCTTATCTAAAATTATGAGATCTATCTCACCCTCTCTCCTAATAAAAATCCATCTATAGCTATACAAGGATAATGTATGTCTCCTATAGTTATCCCACTCTATAAACCTAATATATGGTCTCCAAATCACATCTCTGACAACCAAGGCATCTAGTGTACCTCTAAACCAATTAATGTCATGAATCCCTCTACCTAGTCCTAAAAGGGAAAAATCAAATATCTACCTCATAAACCCAAATTTGAATTTTATTTGTGCATATCCCTCCCACGATAGCATCATCAGTCTCAACACCTAGATGTGTTCATAGGCCAAATAGTGGAGAACAAATATGATGTCGATACCATACCTCATGTGGGCTATAAATCCCCACAACTCCCTATATATTTGAACCAAAAACATAGGCACCCAAATGAACACTATATGGCCTAATATCATCTCAACCAATACCCCTAATAACAAATAAGGGAACCTCTTACTTCTTGAACTGGTATGATAAATCACAAAACCAACATCATCATTAACAGCTTCCTATCATCTCTCACCCTTTGGTATAATAAAGTGTCATTGAAGCCTTCTACATACCACCTTGTGAAGTCAAGGTCATCTCCATATAATATCTCCATGAAGTCATCCTATTTCTCCCTCTGTATATGATAAATTAGCTCACCCTAAATGGGTAGCCATGTAATCATATGGACATCCTTTGGTAAGATGGTCATCTCACTTGTAGGTAATAGAAAGGTGTTTGTGATAGGATCCCATATCTTAATGAGCACCATAATCATCACTACATCCCATAGAACATATTAGTAATGATTCATAGCACCAAGGTCCACCTCTTCCATATAATCCCAATCATCTGCAATCATCTCTTGATGAATCTCAAAAAAGATACGAGGCATTCTATCATGCATCTGGATCTGCTCTCATGCTTTCAAGGTTAGATAACCAAAAAACTTAGTTTTCTATACTATTTTTTCCTATGGACTCTACCTATTACACCTATCTCATCCTTTATTCAACTCACAAACATTTAACCTATCTTATCTGACACAAAAAACTCATCCTTTTTACCTAAAAACAAAAGCTAGCCCCAATCTTAACAACTACCTATCACCCTATGTCATTTAACTATTTTTCACCTTCATACTTTGGCCTTGCCTATTCATACCAATACCTATTAACCTCAAACATTCAACTTACCCTTCAAACATTCACCTTGACATCAATTTTTCAAACATTACCTAATTTTTTTTTCAAAAACTAAACTAAACCTTGTCAACAACTAATGGTCACAGTGACCACTGATAGTTATGAAATGACCTATGACGATCCTTCATCGATCATCAACGATTAGTAGTGACTACCAACAGTCACTATCGATGACTTCTATTAGAATGCCCAAACTCTACCCTTACCCCAAACTACCAAAAAATAGCTAAATAGTTACCAAATTTTACCTTTACACTCTACCTTACCCCTTACCCAAACCTTGACTATCTAAAATCTAAACTACCATTTTGAATTTCAAATTTACACCACAAACCCTAAACTGAGGGTAGAACCTAACATAACCTACATCTAAAACCAAAAAAACACATGAATTCAAATCATAGTGAATTTACTCAATCAAACCTTGCATCTTGGTTAGGTCCACCCTCTGAAGCTCAATCAATAATCCAACTCATCCACTCACCTACTCAGTAAATGTCATCAATGTTTTCTTGAAAAAATGCTAGGGAGTAAAATACTAAATTAAAAAATTTATAATGAATGAAACTAACCCATGGCCTCAATTTTTATCTTTGACCTTTTAGGGTTTGCACCTAATCACTAAAAATCAATGTGACTACTGACAGTCGACCCTTGACTATCAATGGTTAGGTTCTTGGATTTTTCTCTCTACCCAACCAAATTTTGAACAAACTAAGTGCCTATCCAACCAATTACCTACCACTATATATTATCCATTATCTACCCACCTTACCACTAACCACATCACCTCATCAATGGCCATCTTATCCCAAACTATCATACAATTTATGATGACCTTGCCTGGTCCTTTTGACTACACCAACTACTTACCATGTTAAATAATTTTGAACTTGCACTACATTGTGCACAACCAACCAATTTGTGTCTTTTTTAGAGTATTTCCTACCTTAGATACCCATGAAAACACTGACCTTATCTAGGAGACTTGAATTTAAGAGAGTATCCCAACCATCACATATCATCACATGGTCCACTTGTCACTTGTCCTTCTAGTACCAACCTTATTTTTACCTAACATGATAACCTAGTTAATATGTGATCTTTGATATCATAATTTTGTCATAATTTGTGCACATGTTTGTGCTTTAGTTCCTAACCTATCACCCACTTCCAACTTAACCACTTATCAAACCCACACCCAATTTAGTTTCACCTCATCACTTCCTAATTTTAGGGGGAAAACCTCATACCATACTCGAGGAAACTGAACCTTTGACCCATAATCCATTTTTTTCCACTTACTGATACAAATTACATAATAAAAAGTGGCAAAATATAGACACTAAAAAACTACACACTATGGCTCTAAGTGTCAAAACACCCATAAAACACCTGAGGACCCCGTAGGGACCAATCCTAACCTTTTGATCACAAACCAAACCTAAATCAAGTTAGAATTGACCTACTGGCTAACCCATATTTTAACCCAAACTTTACCTTTGACCCTTGACCACCGACGGTCACCCTAACCATTGACGATTAGGCCTGACCATCGATGGTTAAGTTTCCATCACTTGAACCACTAAATTAACACATCACTCCAACTTTATTTTTTATATTTAGCTTGTCTTAATCATGTATGAGAAAATGCATGTGAGAGTTAAATTTAGACAAGTTAGACTTCTTGTTAATGTATTATTTTACCTCTCCTTCATTTTTATAAAAAGAGAGGAGGAGAGGGTGAATCTAGATCCAAAATCAAGCAATCAACATTCATAATTAGAGCCTCTTAAATTAGTAATCCCTTTTGTATGTCTTTTCTTCTAGAGATATAATGAACCAAAAAGTGTGATAGAGATATGAAGTGATTCCATTCATGTCTCAATAGCCAAGTATCATTACTCTATTAATATTGTCCCAAAATCCATCAATGAGTTTACCAGCCAACCACCTCAACTATTCATTAGATCAATAACCAATAATCTAAGTATCTATTTACAATCATTCAGTTACTTTATTTATATTTTACAATCAACCCATCCCAAACCCATCTCTCAGAATCCCATTCTATAACCTCATGCAAATATCCTTTTCTTAACCAGACCCAACCCATAGTAACCATTGATGGTCATCCTGACTATCGATAGTTTGTCCTAACCACTGATGGTTACCTCAATCATTAAATATTACCTTAACCACTGATAGTCACCCCAACTGTTGATATTAATTATGTGAAAAAATAACATCAAATTATTTTCATCTACCAGACCTCAGCGAAATCCAACTTTTAGACCCTCTACCTAATCATAGAACCTTGCCTTATTTTTTGAACCATACTCAACCTATTTAGCATTAATATTGACCCACTTATTACTAAAATTAGTTAATTTTTTATATTATTTTATCAAACACTTATTGTACTTAATTTTAGTATCTTCTATTATTTATGCAAGTACTTTATATTTTATAACTTGATTATTTAAAAGTGTGGATTGACATCCTCCAACGAAGCTTGTGCTTCTTAGATCTAGCTTGCTAGGCAATTTACCTTACTATCTAATTAATCAAACATTTTATTGATTGATTTCTTATCTATATTTAATTCCTCCCAAGCCAAAGATGATTATCTACAACTATCTAGATCAACTTGTGCACAACATATCAAGTTTTTCTATCATACCCTTCTCGAGTTTCTTTTCTCTTTCTTCCAAAGAACATAAGCAAAATTTCTTTAAAAAATATAGTATGAACCAAATAGGTGGTTAGGATCCTATAAGAGTCACAAACCAATTAAAAACACTTACCAAATCATTTGACCATGTCTATATGTAAATTCCTTCATGTCTTTACCATTGGGTCTAAATAAAGGTTTTAGGAGGGTTTTTGATTATCTAACTTCTTAGCAATCATTCATACAGGTTAGACATATAATATTAAAAAAAATCCAATTATTTTAATCTTATTACCCTACTTAAATATCTCCAACTCCTTGAGACACCATGAAATATCTTGGGTATAGGTATGAGTAAGAAAAAATGACCTTCAAGATCTTATAATGCATTCTGAGTAAGCCTGAGAAGGAATTAGGCTTGAATGACCAAAATTGTGTTTCTTCATAAAAACTAGTGTTTCTAATTAGTCTTATAATTCCCCATAAATATTATCAAATTATTTGGAGATGTCCATGAAGTCTTCTAGATGAGTTTTAAGTCATTAGTCTTCATACCTAGTTTTAGGCCTAATAGGCCTAACTATGCATTTTGAGTATTTGACAATCTATAGGTCGATCTAATGAATGTAAGTGTTTGTACATACTTTTTTTACCCTTATTATAACTGCATATACCATCCAAAAATTCATTTAAACTCTCTTTCTCATTCTTTCAACCCTCACCTCTTAAACTTATAGACTATGTTGTTCATGGAGTTCCCTCTATCTGAGACAAAAATAGAGGGAATATCCCCTATTCATGTGAATTTAAGGATACCCTAAGGAGTTATATTTAGTCATGATAGTGATCTATACCAATTTATAATGTTTTATCATGCTTATAAGTCTCTAAAATATTCAAGCACTCCAAAACTAGTTCTAGGACTGATGATTGTGCAAGGTCTTAGTTACCTATAGACTGAGGTACTTGAACAAACTATGCTATGATTCATATCTCTAGGGACCTTATATAATTTTATAACACCATTATTATAATGATTTTATATATCTATCTTCAACTTGTACCCTTACCAACCAACTTATATCTTTGTTGTTATCTTGGACTAATCTATTTGTGAACCAGACTGTAGGTAGCAATTGGATGGATTAAGGGTTTCCAATAGGTGTTCATGTATGATTAAGATTTTTTTTAGACCTCCATCTTCCCTTGAGTTAACTAATTTTATATAATTTCATACCTCTATTTATCAACTAACTATCATCCTTGTTATTTAGGCTAATCCACTAGTTACGTCAAACTGTAGGTTTTCCTTATATAATACAAGGATTAATATAGGTGTACTTTCTATTTTATAATTATATTATCATGATTTTGGTTCCTATAAATTCATTTGAGATCATTTATTACATAAAATAAAACATCTTTGCCTATCATCCAAGCTTGCATTATCTCACTAGCTTGAATTAGTGTATGACTATGTCAACGTATAAATACACTTAGGGAAGAATTGAAGAGTTTTTTATAGATGCTCACTAGTGTGAAATCACTATGTTTAACTCTTATACTTGTTTCTTGAGTCATTTAGGACCATTATTTATGTGAGCATACCATTTCTACCTTGAGAACATGCAATCATTCCTCTGCCAATACATTATAGGACTATAGGTCACAAATTTCTCTTTTGGATTCAAAGTGTTGTATTTATAACTAAGTATTTTTGGTAGAAAACTAATTTAAGTAGAACTAATCAATAATCACCTTCCCTTAATCTAGAATCCTTCTCTTTTTTTCAAGGTATAACATCTAGGTTTAGGCTACTAGTGTGAAATAAATAGACCCACTCAGACCCCATGAATCTTCAACAACAAAAGCAATTAAGGAAGAAGGATCCACTTTTCAGAGAAGTTAAGGTAATTAGTCTCATTTACAAGTTTCTCACTTTGACTGTCCATAAGTGTCAATGAATCAATCTTGACTGTAGGTTTATGAACATTAAGTGACTTGAGAGACTCCTTCAAGTCATGAAGTTGATTCCAACCTATGTCTTAAGATTTGGATGACTCCTACATGTTCCATACATGCTTGTATATGACTATGTATACTATAATCTTGATCAGTCTTTGCTCATATCTTGAGAAACTCACTTCAAACAACCTTGAGGTTCTTAAATTCTAAGTTTCCATGGATAAAATGACTTCCATGGTTTGGGTGGGTAAACACAGGTTCATTATCTTGATCTTGAAACCATTTCACATAAGACAAAACTTTATAACTAATGAAACCATGTCCTGTAGACTATTGTAGTGATGCATTACTATCACAATTAAGTGATCTTGCTTATGGATCCATTTTCACACATACCAAATAAGATGTAAACAACATTGAAATGAAGATAAATCTCTATAAGTACACTTGCACCACTTGGAAACATCAAAGAATGCAAATATAAGAAGAAACCTATAATTTTTGGGAATACACAGTCAACTACGAGTCACTATAATTCTTAGGGATGGTTCATGAAGTATAACCTATAAATATTCAATATATTATCATGTAATTTAAGTTTATAAGGACTAATTTAATCCCTTAAATTCATTCTTCACAACCATGCCCCTCCAATCCATACCAAGAGAAAATTGGTGGGCTTCTTTGACTTGCACAAAAAAGAGATGGAATAGGTGAACTAGTTTCTGCCAATTTTGGGATTTTCAATAAAAATTAAATGTATATATGACTTATGGGGAGCTAAAAATACATTATTTAAGCTTCCATATGTGCTAAACTTGTCCTATAGTCTGTATAACTTTAGAAACTCTCCTTTTTTTAGGTGGTCTTATATTAAACATTTGAACCTATACAATTCAATTACAAAACTAACTAATGACACTATCCTAACACATGGGACATTAGACAACACTTTGACACACTTGTCCTATTGAATAAACCATAAAATTTCATTAAATGACCCAAAATATAGCCTAGGATGACATAAGGACAATTTATTAAGTGTGATCAAGATGAAACATATTTTTTGACCTTACTAATGACCATGATGAAAAATTTTAGGCCTAGGGGACCCTATGAAAGTTTTAACTTACATGGGGAGTTGACTTATTTTACTAGGGGGTTAAATTGGTCAATTTTTTGGCAATTTCCTAGGGGTAGAATGCTTTTTATGCTAAGTACTAATTTCCTTCTCCTATCTATTGTTAAATGGAGTTACCTATACATAAATTTTTGCATTGACAAGCCTCAGATTAAACATCAAAAACACACCAAATAGAAATGGAAAAAAACACACCAAACAAGACAAAGACACACACACTTTCATTCTCATGAACACTTAGGGAAAATATACAAAACACTTAAGAAAACTAAGCTATATACAAACTAACATTTAAAAAGTTTGTCCTCTTGGATCAAAGGGGAAATTGTCACCATATTTTTCTCCATGAGATAGAGGAGTGCATGAGGCAAACTTCCTTTTGAGCATTGGCTTTGATAGATATAACTTATTGATGTTTAACAACCTCTTCAACATGACCTTCAATATAATTAGGACAATTACAAATAGATCACCTATGAAGGTGAATTTTTCAAGCAATTTAACCATCTATAATTTTCATGAGACTCCTCAACTATAACTTCTAATGGTGTTTTAAAAATGCACACCTCTTTGATCTCCATGGTATTTTTAATGGAATTAGATTGATCATCAGCTATAATCTCCTCAAAATCATCAAGGAGTTTTGTATAATCCATATAATCTTGGTCATTGTCTTCCATGAGGACATCTAGATCTATATTTTTAGGCACTTGACTTTCAACATTACAAAATTCTTCAAGTTATTCAAATAACTTAATCCGCTACAAAAAATCATCTTTGCTCTCTTTCTCCTTGAGAAGCACCACTTCTTTAAATTCATTCTCTTAATCATGTTCATGACTATCTAGTCATCACAGACTACCTCATGATGTTCCTTAATAGGGCTATTGGGGAAGAATGTTTTCAAGAATATGCTTCTTAAGAGCTTGGATATCTCTTTTAAGGACTTCCATTTTAAGGGCTTGGATATCTTCTTCAAGTGTCTTAAACATATCTCCTTGATATAATTATTAATAATACTCTTCAACAACTTCATGATCATATGGAGGAGGAACGGGTTAACTATATGGTGGATAACAAATTTGATAGGGTTTTGTGTAGCAAAAACTCTTAACATATCTATCCATATTAGATTCATTATTAAAATAAAATATAATAATTGATAAAAATATTTTTAATAATAGGTACCTATCCTACTTACAACTAGATGATACATTCAGAGTTACCATGAGTGTTTGCTTGCATGCTTCCAAAATATGATAGTAGGAAGAACACACCAATAATTATTCTACTCTTTTGGACCTTGGTCCCACTAGGCATGATATAAATATTGTAGACAAATATTACACCTTAGGAGATGGTGTTAAAGCCTCTACCATATTTGGACAACATGGGATTACCTCTAAGCCTGTGGGTTGCCTATAATAGAGGTAAACCTCTAGGTTAAAGGGCTAGCTCCCTTGATTTGTATCTTAAGCTCACACACTACACTAGACCAATAAATTGGGGGTGAAAATGGAATAAGGTAAAAAATGTAAACCTATAGTAATGGGTTGATACACCAAAATTTTAGTCTATAAACACACTTGCATATGCACTAAGAATGAAAACTACCAAAACTAACCTCAACTCTATGGCCTTCTAGCATTAGTGTTTTTTATAGAGGCAAATTGATATGTAAATCTAAAGGTGGGTGAAAATAAGTTCAGATAATAGACACTACTAGTCCCTCTCACACCTCAAGATACACTCAATAAACACATACACTTTATAAGACCTATTAGAAGAGATATCCATCACACAAAACATGAAAGGGTAGAATGGAAGCAAGAACATATTCATCATTTAACATACAAGTGCACCATTTAAAACATTTAGGAAATATATTTTAGAGATAAAATAAAATTTATATCTCTTATTCAAAGGCAAAACAAGGTGCCAAACCATCAGGGCTTCACCATATTATGTGTGTAGTAGATACAATTGCTAAAATGTCTTGCATTTATAGAGAAAAGGAAAAGAGGGAGAAGAAGAGAAGTTAAATAGTCACCAATATAATGTAAATTTTAATAAACTAGTTAAAAATTGATATAATGATGTGGATAATAATTTAATAAGTGGTCTTGGACAAGTATCCATCAAAGGTGCATCATTCTCCTTTGAGTTGGTGTAGGGCTCTTCATCTTCCTCTTTGAAACTATCTTGATGATGAGGACTTAAAATGACTTATTAAAACTAATGTATGGGTATTTAACACACTTGCACTATCATGAAAATGTGGAAACAATATTGTAATAGTCTTCATATTCTCCTAAATTGATATCCCTTCCTACACCACTTATCATCCATTATCTAGCAGCCACTCACTAGACTTCTAGGCCTCACTCTTCACACTTGTCATTAGAATGACCTATATTTATCCAAGATATGTGTTTAAAATTTTTTAGGACACCTATTAAATAAAATTTTCTCCTATGGTCTATCAAATAGACCTCTAAAGCTTCATTGTCACACTTATTGCTTTTCACACTAGGTAGTTATTTCATTCTTATTATTTTGTTTAGGACTACTTGTAGTGTATGAACTAATAAATATCTTATCATGATTAATAAAGGTTATAAATGGATATGATTTTTTATAAAAATTCTCTAATCACCTTCTATAATGACTCTTATTCAATAATTCCCTTCTATACCTATAGAACTAGTGAAAACTTATGGAAAGCTGCATATTAGGTCAGTCCATAAAAAATATAGTATGGACCAAATTGGTGGTGAAGATCCTATAGGAGTAAAAAACTAGTTAAAAACACTTCCCAAGTCATTTTACCACTTTTTTATGTAAATTTGTTCATGTCTTCACCATTGGGTCTAAATAACAATTTTAGGAGGGTTTTTGATAGTCTAACTTTTTAGCAATGATTCATGTAGTTTAGATGTCTAATCCTCAAATAAATTACAATGAGTTTGAGGTTAGTATCCTCTTTAAATATACCCAACTCCTTAACTCACCATGTAATCCATCTACACAAGTTTGAATAAAATAAAGTGACTTTCGAGCTCTTACAGTCCATTCTGAGTAGGCTTGAGAAGGAATTAGGCCTGAATGACCAACCTTGTGTTTCTTCCTAAAAATTAGTGACTAAAATTGGTATTTTAATTCCCAATAAATATTCTCAAATTTTTTTGATAGGTCCATGAAGTCATCTATATGATTTGTAAGTCATTAGTCCTCATACCTAGTTCTAGGCTTAATAAGCCTAACTATGCATTCTAAGTATTTGACTATTTATAGGTGGCTCTAATGACTATAAGTGTTTTTCCATATTTTTTTTACATTAATTATAACTAAATATACCATCCAATAATTAATTCAAACTCTCTTTCTCATTATTTTAACCTTCACCTCTTAAACCTATAGACTATGATGTTCATGGAGTGCCTTCTATCTAAGATAAAAATAGAGGGCATATCCACTATTCATGTGGATTTAATGATACCATAAGGATTTATATTAGGTAATGATAGTTATATATACAAATTTATAGGGCTTTATCATGCTTATAAGTCTCTCAAATCTTCAAACTATCTAAAATTGGTTCTAGGACTAATGATTATGCAAGGTCTTAGTTACCTGTAGATTGAGGTTAAAATCCTACTTGAACAAACTATGATTTTATTCCTATCTCTTGGGGCCTTATATAATGTGATAAAAACATTATGATAATTATTTTATATAACTATCTTTAACCTATACCCTTTCCAGCCAACTTGTATATTTGTTGATATCTTAGACTACTATGTGTGTGAACCGGACTATAGGTAGTAATTGGATAGATTAAGGGTTTCCTATAGGTCATAATGTATGATTTATCATTGTGTTTCATACTTTCATCTTCCCTTAATGTCATTAATTTCATATCATTTCCTACCTTTATTTATCAACTAACTAGTGTCCTTGTTATTTAGGCTAGTCCACTGGTTATGTCAAATTGTACATTCTCCTAATAGAATACAAGGATTCTTATAGGTGTAATTCCTATTTTAGAATTATATTCTCATTCTTTTAGTTCCTATTAAGGAATCAAAGATAATTTATTACCTAAAATAAAACATATCTACCTATAATCCAAGCTTGTATTCTCTCACTAGCTTGAATTAGTGTATGACTATGTTAACCTGTAGGTGTACTTAGGGAAGAATTGAAGAGTTTTTTGTAGATACTCATTAATGTGAAAGTAGTGTGTTTCACCCCTGTACTTGGATCATGAGTCATTGAGGACCATTCCATATATGAGTATACCATTTTTTCATTGAGAACATGTAGTCATTCCACTACCAATATATTATATGTCTGTAAGTCATAAATTTCTCTTTTAGCTTCAAAGTGTTATAGTTCTCATTGAGTATTTTTGGTAGAAACTAATTGATTTGGAACCACTCAATCATCACCTTCCCTTATCATAGTAGTCTTTTATTTAGGTTAAGGTGTGACATCGAGGTCTAGGATACTAGTATTAAATAATTAGACCCATTCAAACCCAAAGAATCTTTACCAATATAAGGCATTAAGTAAATAGGATCCCTTTTTTGGAGAAGTTAAGGTAATTAGTCTCATTCACAAATTTCTCACTCTGATTGACCATAGATGACAATGAATCAATATTGAATATAGGTTTATGAACAATAAGTTACTTGAGAGACTCTATCAAGTCAATAAGTTTAGCCCAACTTATGTCTTAAGTTTTGTAAGGATCCTTCATGTTCCATATATACCTGTATATGACTGTAAATGACTATGTATACTAGAATCTTGATCAGTCTTTGCTCATATCTTAAGAAACTCACTTTAAACAACCTTGAAGTTCTTCAATGCCAAGTTTACATGGATAAAATGACTTTCATGGTTTGGGAAGTTAAACACAGGTTCATTAGATTTATCTTAAATCCATTTCATATAATACGAAACTCTGCAACTGATGAAACCATGTCCTACAAACTATTACAATGATGCATTACTATCATAATGAAGTGATATTGCTTATGGATCCACATTCACAAATACCAAATAATATGGAAACAACATGTAAATGAATATAAATCTTTTCAAGTACATATACACCATTTGGAAACATCAAATCATGTAAACAGAAGAGCAAACATGTAAGTGTTGGGAATGCCCAATCAATTAGGAGTCACTATAATTCTTATGGATGGTTCATGAAGTATAATAAATCAATCTAAAATATATTTTCATGGAATTTAAGATCATAAGGACTACTTTAATCCATCAAATTCAATCTTTTCAACTCTACCCCTCTAATCTATACCAACAAAAAATTAGTGGGCTTTTTTGGCTTGCACAAAAAAGTGATGGAATAGGTGAATCAGTTTTTGCCAATTTTGGGATTTTTATAGCAAATTTAACATGGATATGAATTGTGTGGAGTTTAAAACACACTTATAAATCCTCCACATGTTCCAAACTTATCTTGAAATCTTTACAACTTTAGAAACTCTCCTTTCATATGTAGTCTTCTTATTTTAAACGTTTGAACCTACACAATTCATTTACAAAACTGACCAATGAAACTTCCCTAACACATGGGACATTATAAAACACTTTGACACACTTTTCCCCTTGAATAAACTATAAAAATTCATTAAATGACCCAATATATAGCTTAGGATGACATAAGGACAATTTATCAAGTATGATCAAGATGAAACATAGTTTCTAACCTTACTAATGACCATGATGAAATTTCAGGACCTAGGGGACCCTATGGAAGTTTTAACTTACATGGGGGGTTGACTTATTTGACCATGGGGTGAAATTGGTCAATGGTGCCTATTATACAAAAATTAAGACTACTTGATGACATTGTTATTTTTTTCAATTTATGCATGCAACCATTCTACACAAAATAAAAATATTATGAGAATTGAATAAGAATTTATCATATTATACCCATTATACAAATTTTTAGTATATTAATAAAATTATCAATTAAGAATCAAATATTTATATTTGTGTAGAATGGGCACATGTAGATTCTACACAAGTAAAGACTATTAGTTTTATTAGTTGATAACATTATTATATCATGTGTAGAATGGTAGTGTGCCTATTATACACCAATTAAAATTGATGGATTCATAAATTATGATGATAGTATCATCTTTTTCAAAATGGGCATGTGACCTTTCTACACAAGCTAATAATATTATGAGCATTGAGCAATAATTACTCATATTATGCCCCATTAAGACTATTAGATTCATAATTAATGATGGCATTCTTATCATTTTCAAAATGATCATGTTCCCACTCTACACAATCCAACAATATTATGAGCATTAATCAAAAAGTGTTCATATTATTCCCCATTCTACACATGTAAATGAGATGGAAAGAGTAAAAAAACTTAGCTAGCTTGTCACCCATCCTAAGTATTGCATATATTGTGGAAAGGCATTTAATTGAGATCCTAGCATTAATATCACACATTATACCATATAAAATTGTAGGGAATTAATTTAAAAAATATATAGTGAGATGTAAACAAAGATATGCATTAATATTTCTAGTGAAATTTTTACAAAATCACCAACTATAGTAAAGAGTTACATAAAAACATAAATAAGACATGATATGGGATCTGTCTCCAAGTAGCACAGGGTCCCACTCAAATCCCAAGGTGTTGAAAACACATTATCTAGTTGGGACAACAATAATACTTAGGTTGAGCACAATGGATGACCACTTCTCAACTATTTAATGTCATCTTGTTAAGATGTCAATGCTTACAAGTGTGTGCATAGATTTGAGGCAAAAATGGATAGATTATATGTTTAAACTAATTTGAATAATTCTAAATACAAGGTTTTAAAAATCACGTACAATTTTTTTTAAAGTGCATATGCGGTGTCATCACATAGGCTTGGTAATCACCGAACCAAGACTATATGTGTGGTTTTATGTTTAAAAACTGCATATGTAATTTTATGCTTTAAAACCATGTACATGGTATTGACTACATAAAAAAATATCTATTCCTTTCATTTGGCATGAATGAAAACTATGAGAGCACAAACATACCTCTAAATTCACATTTTCTAAAGATAAGAAAAAAAATCACAAAAGATAATGGCATGTAAGAGGAAATGTATGCAAGCAAATTTTAATGGAATTCAAAACAAATTTAGTGAATGTTCTTTCATTTCCATTGTTTATTTGTTGAAATTATATTTTTTTTGTTTTTAAATGCACAATACACCTTCACATGTAGAAGTAACTATAGAAAGTGCAAATGAACAACCTAACCCTCCTAACCAACAAAACCCTCATAGCTAACTAAACCCTGTTATCCTTCCTATAGTTCTTCAAGCCCCCCAAGGTAGTCAAGAGGATTTGTTAGCCCACATAAAAAAATAAAAAAAATTAAAAATTAATTAAGGAAATGAGGGATCCGTGTTTAAACAACCCCCACCAAACTTTTCTAGCAAATACATTATAGACACTAATAGGTGAAATTGACTCATTTAGGAGTCAAATTAATAGGTAGGCTGATTATGTAAATAGATGTAGGGAATACTATTATATAAAATTATCTACAACTAATGTGAGAGATAAAAAATAACCAAATACAAAATTTGTGCACTATTCAATGATGCAATAACTGGTGAGCCACTAGATGTGATAGCCAAACAAATTCCAATCCACTAGTGCACCCATAAGTTGATCAAACAAAAATTTTAGGACCAATGGTAGATAGTTTTTGATCACCTGTCTTGGAAAAATAATGATGTCCCCATGTATTTTTTGAGAAAACTATATTGTGAGTTTTTCCTTAATGAAGTTCTAAATTATTTTGATTAATTAGAGTTTTAAGGTAGAGGAAAAGGCTTTGTGTAAGATAGGTTAGGTACACATCGTGCACCTAATCAATTTAGAATATAACTTATCCAAAAACTATATTCTCCTAAGACACTACCCTCTACAATCAATGAGACTATAGAGATTGGTATTTTTCATGTGATTTAGGCACTTATTGACACCCTCATTTACCATACGAGCTAGGTTTTTGATATTATTAATGGCAAGGGTGGACATGGAGAGGATTCATCTAAAATTAATGCATGACTTCACCATTGTAGATCATGTGGTTTTATATGTACTAGACCTAAGGAGGTCAAGGATTATTTTCTATAACCCACTCATGGTAGTATTTCTAGGGTCCTAGATGATATTGATCTCAATCATGTGTTTATGTACATTTAGTCTAGACCCCTTGCCTACAACTTCCCGATTTTCTTGCATATTTCACATGTTAAAAATAAAAAATTTAAGTCCATTTTAAATTTGAAATATTTGTAAAATTAAAAAGGTAATAATTATTTTTCATATAAAGATCAGTAATGTATATATAATTTTTTATGTTGTAGGAGGATTGTGGATGTTACACGAGCACATATGTTGCTAATACTATGTCCATATACACATATACATAGGTTTTTTTTAAGTATTAATTAATTTTATGGTTCATTACATGTATGTAAGTTTGTATATATATATATATGCTAAAGATACTAACAATGATATTTTTATTGTTCAGTTGATGACCATGCTAGACACACCACCATCTATTTGGGTGGGAGTAAATGTAGGCATTACTATTGCAATTTCATTTGTACAACAACTAACTGAGGTATGAGAGTTATTTTAATGTTTAAGTGTAAATATGGATTTATGTTTTTTAATTTTCCTCTCTACTTGTATAAATAATTGATGTAAAAAACAATTGTCTATGCAGACTCGTCTGATGATGTCTTCTAATCATGTTCAGATGATTAGCATGAATAACATGGTATAAGAAAATTTAATTTTTAAATTCAAATATTATTTTTCAATGATTTGTTCAATTGATTTAAATGTTTATGATATAATTTTTAATCGGTACTTTTTTTTTTTTGTGTGTGTGTGTACATATTCAAGGTCCTAGTCTTGTTAGTTTTTTTTTCACACTCATGTTCACCAACCTAAACCTATCATTGACCCTATTGAGTGTCAGGCATAAATATACTGTGACTACCAAATTATGGTAAGTTCACTTTTGAATAATTTTTGTATCATTTTAAAAGTAACTTGTTAATTTATTAAGTATCATGTTCTAGTATGTAAAATTTTTGACAATATTTGTATGTAAATAGGTTGAGCTACATGCAAGTTTTGAGCAAAAGAGGTCCCATATTCATTCAAATTAGAGACCTCTATCTATGAAAAAGGTGTCCAAGGGAGAGCCCTCTATAAGAAAGGCAGAGAGAGTGATGCATTTTGATGATTAGGATCATGTCTTATGAGATGTTATTATATTCCTATATGGCTTGATGCATGGTTGTTTGGCATTATATGCCCATATGAAATTGACCTAGTATAATTTATTATGTTCACATTTTGTATGTATTTATGGATATATATATATATATATATATATATATATATATATATATATAGAAACATTTCACCTTAAATATTCTTGTTGATTTCAACTTATGGATTTTGTCATAATTTATTAAATATTCTATTATGCTCATATTTTGTACACTTTTATGAGTTTTGTTGCCTGTAAAATATGTATAAGGGCCTCTTAACATAAATAAAATAACCACTCTCTCATTGCCTCCCCATTATATTTTTTAAACCAATCATAATTCAAAAATTTAATACATAAAACTCTACCTATACTATGACATAGATGATGTAGTTCATAATAGTAATAATTTGGAGTAGACTATATCATAATATTTTAGAAGGGTTTATTTTATTTATTGTTTTGGCTATATTTCTATTGAGACCATGATTTGAATGTTTGGATTCTTCTCAAGGTATACATGGATGGAATAATTTTTGTCATGTGAATGCCTATCACTATTATTGCACTTCATAAATAACCTATTTATAACTTTTTCCATGCTTTGTGGATGCTTGATAAGGTAGAATAAACTTGTATTTTCCTAATGATGTGCTATAGAGATCATGAAACGTCTCTCAGGCCTAAAAAATTCATGTTTTAGGCTTGTTTTTGGACCTACCTAACCTCCTCAAGCTCCTTTTGGCATTACATTAGCATGAAGGCCTTGCAAACTTGGTCACATACCTATTAGAAGCCTCAAAATCATGAAAACCCTTCAAAATCTACCTGTTGAATTGTAGGTGATTTTAAAGGATGTTTGAGAAAATGATTAGACTTGTAGGTAAGTTAATTTATAGCTTAAAATGATTTAGAGTAACCATGAAATCTTGTAAAAGGTTTGTAAACCTAAAATGTTATTGTAACATGTTTGAAACCCATCTATATCCTTGATAATAGACCTAAAACCTTCAAAACATGATCTAAAATCTTGAAAACCTACTTAAGATCATAGTGAAAAATTGAATACACTGATTTTGATCTTGTAAAAGGCCTTTGAGGTTATAAAAATATTTGGAGTTTTCATCTACATAGTCAATGGAGCCTTATAAGAATCCTGCAGGTCTGTAGGGTCTAAGAGAATGATTGCATCTTATTTTCTAGACCTTACAGAGCCTATGGGTGAGTGTTTGGGACTTGAAACCATGTTTCTCACATGTAAAAATTATGATTATTCTTGGATCATGATTGAAACATTACATAAGCCCTTAAAAACTATATTACAAACATGTATGCTAGGTCTAGGAAGTTTTAAAATTCTATGATTTATCTTCTTGATTAGTCCTAGAAATGTAAAACCTTGCCTTGAAGGCTTGTAGTGTTTGAGAACAATGTTTGAAAATTTGTTTGAGGTATTGAAAACACTACTACAGATAGACCTTAAGACTTATTTATATTTTTTTAAATATTGAAGAGGATCACAGAGGCCATTTTAAAGGTTTGAACACCATGTAAATATTTAAAACAATGTTTGAACCTACAGGTAGATTTATAAGCTTCAAAAATCTTGTACTAGCTTCTATAATCACCATGCGAATCTTGGAAATGCTATATCTTCATTATTTGATCATTGAATATTATCTACAATATTGCAACCTATTTTTCAAACCTTGAAGAGCATGTAGGTGAGTGTTTGGAACTTGTGACCATGTTTCTCACTTGTAAGACCTCTAGGAGACCCTATAACTCATAAATGTGCTTGTATATGATTAAAAAATTCCATTGTGTTGTGTTTGAGGATGAGGTATTTGGTCATGTTTTTTACCAATGAGAACTTTATTCTATGTCTCCAACTTCTTGATAACCTTGTAGACATGCTTACAAACTTATAGACCTTATATTTCCTACCTTTATATCTATATTCTCTCATTATAGTATCAAGTATCTTGAACTAATTATGTTATTAACTCTTTAGCATAATCTTGATGACTCAAACGAATCATTTGTTTTTATCAGCTTACAACCTAAGTTGTAAACCTATAACATTCATGATTTAACTACACATAGGCCTATTAAATCATATGGGACCTTCAAAATATGTTTTAAGCTTTTCTTCCTCATAATACAAAATCATGAAACCTTGAAAATAATGGACAACATCATAAAAACCTACATCTTCCATGTTTTAAGCTCTCTAGGACACGTAAACATTGAATTTATACACAACAATCTCAAGGAAACCTTGGATTTTATGTAGCTCTGCATGTAACTTAGCTCTGATGGTCTTGAATCATGTCTTTAAAGGGGAAATACTATGATATTTACTTGAAACAACCATGTTAACAAAATTTTGAAGGAGATTTAATCATAAACCTTTGCATAACATCGTCTTATCCCCTAAATATGTTTGGAAAAGATCATAGGAGTTTTGTTTTGAAGGTTTTAACCTATAATCATTGGAAACATATTAAAAATTAGCTCCTGAAACTATATACAAGCTTGAAAATGTTCTTGTATATATGAAATCCTTAGATCTTTGCATAATTATCTTGTTTAAAGTTTTAAAAGCCATGAAAACTTAAAAATGTTGATAGAGATCCATTAAACATTGCATGAAGGTATACATACATGTAGCCATGTTTTAATGAGGTATTCAAACCTTATGGTGTTCTTAAAAGATCTTGAAACTTATGTCTTATCATTGATACAATCATGGGCATTTAATGGTTACATGTGTAGTCCTATAATGGCTTTAAAATCATATAGGTTGTCTTAAAGGTTTGAACAACATGGAAATATTGAAAATAATGTTACAACCTATATATAGGTTTAGAAGCTTTGAAAATACTATATTGGTTTCTATGATCACCATGAGAAGGCCCTACAACATCTTGATATGACCTTGATAAGGCCATACAACTTCTTGATATGACCTTGACAAGGCCTTGCAACTTCTTGATATGACCTACAAACATGATTAAAAAAATTTCTATAGTTTCATGAATGTTATTTGGAGCTCGATACATATACAACATCTTAATATCATCATGAAAGTATTTGAAACCATGTTACCTATCTTGTGAACCTTATATGAAGGTTTTAGGAACCATGCTTGGATCCTAAAATTATTGAATTAAGGCATTAAAAATTATTTCTCAATTTAACAATAGATCAAAAAGGTATATTAGAGGGGGTTTTAAGATTAATATCATTGTAATCATAGTTTTTAATATGGTCTTTAAGTAGTATTTCAATATATAGAGTTTTAAACAAGACTATTGTAGGCATAGTTATCCAAGTTTCCAAGTTTCATGAGACTATTATGCATATATTCAAGGTTTTCATAGCTTAAAAACCTTCAAATATAGCATACAAAGGTAAAAAATCACTATTTTTCACTAAGATATAAGTATATTTCCAATTGTTTCAAGGATTTATAAGTTATATGACAAGTCAAAAACCAGGTTGTAGCCATGTATGAGGTTTATCAAGCCTATAAAGAGGGTTGAAGAGTTGTAATGGTCATAAGGACCAAAAATGAAGATGTGAAAGCTTTCAATAGAATAAGAGAAGGTTTTCATACAGAAAGTTAGCTTCAAAGTAAGATTTGTAGGCTATATAGAAAGCAAAAAATGAAAAGTTGCAAGTATGTTAAGATTGTATACTCTTGTTGAGGTTTTCAAGCATGAGATTAAGGTTGAAATAGATGAGAAGGTCATATGTGATTAAGAAATTAAGTTTGTGGCCTTTCAAAATAGCCAAAATACTAGATTTGTAAGGTTTTCACAAAACACCATTCATGTCGTATATCATTTCTAGTAATGCATGGTGCTCAGAAGGTTTTGGAAAGGTCATGATAAGTTTTAATTCACATTTTTATATCCTCTAGAGTCTATGAATATGGATAAAATAAGTTGATCCACAAACAAAGTTGCATGATTGATTACAAGGTAAAAATGAGTTTCAACATCTAAAGACCTAGTTAACATGTCTATAGGTTCATAGTGGCGTTCTTACAAGGTTCTTTGATGAGATAAGGAAACTATCATAGGTTTTCACTATCCCAAACATGATGAAAGAATAATATACAAGTTTATAGGATTATAAGCAGGTTTATAGGGTTTTATTTGTAAGTTTTTAGCCTCAAAGCTAGTTTTCACAAGCCAAAACATGATTATATGTCATAAACAAAGTTGAAATCATGTTTTACAAGTCTATTAACAAGGCCTTAAGTATATTTATAACTTTTCGTGTCCTTAAAATGATTTAAAAAGTCTACAATAAGGATTTTTCAAGATTTGATAATGATGTAATGAATTTCAACAAGTTTGTAGAGTTATAAACATAATCTATTAGGTTTGAGTATGGTCTCAAGCATAATTCAAAAGCACTCACAAGATTATTTCAAGTTACCAAATATGTTTATCATGTTGTAAGTGGTTTCAAGGGTGTCATGATCTCAATAGTATTATGAGGTATGTAGCAAGAAGGAAAAGTTAGTAAAGTTTCCAAGCATGACCTTTTGAGAGGAAAACTAGGGTTTCAAGGGTTATAGAGTGAGATTAAAACTATAGGTTTCAAGCATCTATAATATTCTTATCATGACACTTTTAGATGCAAAAAATAGTGACAATAAATATTGTCAATATTCAAGCCACAATTAGATATATCCACCTTTGAGTCTTCGTGGCTAAACATTGGCATCACCACCATGTTAGGGGTGCCAAATAACCTCTGGGATGAATTTATTGGCCTCCAAGTACACCCAATTAGGAGATATAACACCCATTCCAATCTCAAGAAGGTCCTTCCCTCTATAGTAAAATTACACTTTTTAAGGCAAACTTTGGACACACATCAAACAAAAATCAAAAATCATATACACAAACCAAAATAACCATCATGTGTATGTTTAATCCCTCTACTTGCTCCCTAGAGCACTTAGATCTAACATAAGATGAAAATCCATGATCAATCTTGAAATGCCACTTTTATGTAGTTAAGAGATAGGTTCTTTGTTCCAATAGACATTTCTAATTTTGGGACCTCCATTTGTAAATTCATCCCTTACCACACATTTGGATATGAATATTACATATGTTACCACCACCATGACTTTTTAATCCACATAGATACACTTTTTTTCAATAATTATAGCATCAAGAAACATTGACAACAAATTTTGTCAACACTCAAAAAATAATTGGAGATTTCCACCTCCAAGGCCTTGTGGCTAAAAAATAAAATTGACACCATGTCGAGGGTGATGAATAAACTCTATGGCAAATTTATTTGCCTCTAGGTATTCCTAGTTATGAGATGGAGCATCCATTCCTACGTCAATAAGGTCCTTCCCTCTATGGTAAAATTGCAATTTTAAAGGAAAACTTTAGACACGCATCAAAAAAATTATAAGTCATCTACACAAAATAAAAGAACCATCACGTACATGTGGAATCAATCTATTTTCACCCAAGGTCACCTATATCTAACATAAGATACAAATTTGTGGTTGATGATTATGTGATCAATCCTAAAATGCTACTTTTATGTAGTTAAGAGAAAGGTTATTTGCCTCTAATAGACATTTATATTTTTGGGACCTCTATTTATAACTACATCACTTAAAACAAATTGGGATATAAAAATTACATATTATTCCACCACCAAGACCTCTAAATCCACATGGATACACATTTTTAAAATAATTTTGGCATCAAGAAACATTGGCAACAAATATTGTCAACATTAAAGCCACAAATGGATATCTCCACCTCCATGCATCATGTCTAAAAATTGGAATCACCACCATGTTGGGGGTAATAAATAACCTATATTACCAAGTTATTGGACTTAATGTATGCCTAGTTAGGATATGGATCACCCATTCTAGTCTTAAGAAGGTCCTTCCCTCTATGGTAAAATTGCACTTTTTAAGGAAAATTTTGGACACACATAAAAAAAATGATAAGTCATATACATGAACAAAAATAACCATCACATGCATGTTTAATCCTATAATTTCACCTCATAACACTTGGATTGAACATAAGAGTTGAATCTATGGCTGATGATTTTGTGATCAATCTTGAAATGCTACTTCTATGTAGTTAAGAGTTAGGTTCTTTGATTCTAGTAGACATTTCCACTTACATAACCTTAGTTTTTAAATACATCACTTATAACACATCAATATATGAAAATTATAGATGTTTTGACCATCACAATCTCTAAATCCATGTTGATACATGTTTTTACAATAATTATGGTGTCAAGAAACATTGACAATAAATGTTGTCAACATTCAAACCACAACTAGATATCTCCACCTATAGGGCCTCATGGCTGAAAACTAAAATTCTCACCACGTCATATGTGCTAAATAACCTATAATACCAAGTTATTATACTTCAGGTATGCTTTGTTAGGAGACAGAGCACTCATTCAGCCTCAATAAGGTCCTTCCCTCTTTGGTAAAATTACACTTTTTAAGGCAAACTTTAGATGCATTAAAAGAAAACCAAAAGTCCTATACATAAATCAAAAGAACCATTACATGAATTTTAAATCCCTCTAATTTAACTCTAGATCACTTGGATCGAACATAAAATAAAAATATATGGTTGAAATCAGTCCTGAAATGTTACTTTCATGTAGTTAAAAGATAGGTCCTTTGTCTTCAATAGAAATTTTTAGTGTCAGGACCTCTGTTTGAAAATCCATTACTTATAACACATTGGTATATGTATATTACATATTTTCCCAATACCATGACCTTTAAATCCATGCAAATATGTGTTTTTTAAACAATTTCATCATTAAGAAACATTGACAACAAATGTTGTTAACATTCAAGCCACAAATAGAGATCTCCACCTCTAAAGCCTTATGGCTAAAAAATAAGATTACCACCACATAGAGAGTGTATAATAACCTCTAAGACCAAGTTTTTGGCCTCTGGGTATTCCCAATTAAGAGATGAATCACCTGTTCTATCCTCAAGAAGGTCCTTCCCTCTACGGTAAAATTATCAATCATCTACATGAAATGAAAGCTTATCTTAGTTTTGAGAATATGGAGTTCTCTACTAATAGTGCCAACCACATGAATGTGGAAGCTAATTTAGCACCACTAACCTAAAAAAAATATGTTAATATGTAATTAAACTAAAATTTACATATACTCCCTAAAAAATCAATAAAAATGACAAAATATAACACATTTACATTTGAGAAATCAACATGCCTTAAGAGTTCAATATAAGAAACCACTAGGATCAGCTCTAATATTGATAGTAACAAGAATTGATTTATGGTAAAACTCATAAACCTTCCATAGAGTCTTTTTTAGTGGCCTCCCTTGATATTTATGAAATTGAACATTTGTTGCGAGAACCAAATTTGAATAGTGGAGTATCTTCCTATGTCTTTCATAGTCTTAAAACAACCATACATTTGAATTTTTGATAGGATATCATTGAATTCAAGTTCTAGTAACTACCACAGACCCAATGGGATAGTAAATATTTTCCCCATTTTTGACCACATAAGTCAATTTTTATTTTTATCTATACATCGACATAAGTAGTACTATGTCCCCTCATAGTAGTATGCATTATGTACATTATCAATAATTGCCTTGTTTTAACCATCAATATTAGATGTTCTTATTCCTATGGTGTTCATTATATGTTTCATATTATGCATTTTCATCAATGTAACAAAAAATTGACATCTTTGAGATTCATTTAATTTTTCAAAGTGCCAGTTCAACTTTTCTTCTCATATGGCAGTTAGACATTTTGTTATGAATTGGTTTCAAAAAAAATTCATAAATTTTAAATAAATATATTAGTCTTATTTTATTTTTTAAGAGGTTTTATTAGTGATAAAATTGGTTGATTTGGTGTTTCTATATTGTTATATTCATTAGTAGTTTCTTCATTAAATGGTGTTCCCATATTGTTTTCTTCATTAGTAGTTTATTCATTGAATGATGTTCCCATATTATTTTATTCATTGTCACTTTATACAATTGGTTTTTCCATGCAATTTTCTTCATTTTTATAGGATCAACCATCATACATATTATCATCATCATCAAAATAAAAAAAATCATAAAATTTGAATGTGGACTTGCATTATAATTTAGTATACTATCAGAATTGACAATTGGACTTTCAAAATTTGGTATACTCTCACTACTCATTTCATCATTATTTGTGGCATTCAATTCATTATGGATAATAGACTTACTTGTATATTTTTTTTGCATTTGTTGCCTTTGTTTTTCTCTTATCACTTCTAGCTCCTGCATATTTTTACACTTTAAATTATTCTTACCACTATTATGATTTACAACACCCATGATTATACAAAGTTATGAACTTTAGAGGGTGGGAACATGGATCAAATTATTAAAACATATACCTTCATATTGTGCATTACCAAGTGGGGACAAGGAACAAATTATAAAAAAATAGACTTGCACTATGTAGTCAACCATGATTAGACAAAACTTTTTAAACCTTTAACCTTAAGATATAAGCCCTAAATCCTAAATCGTAAACCCTAAACCCTAAAATTTTAAACACTAAAAAAATCAATTTAGTCATAATTAACATCTTTTAGATTAAAAATTAGGTTCATACGACTTAATTTAGACCAAATCACATCATTGATTACCTCAATTGACTAATTGTATCAATTTGTTAGGAAAAAAATGCATACATGTGCAAGTAAAATAATTGTGGAAATAAAACAAACTATAGAAAAACACAAAACATAGGAGAATAAAAAACTACACCAAATATATGTGGAAAACCCTTTCAAAACTAGCAAGGGAAAAACCATGAGGCAAAAGCAACATTAGACTTCATATTTCCTTAGTAAAACTCTCTCTAAAATAGCATACTCTCATCAGCTTCTATCCAATGCTAAAACTAAGCACTCAGGTGAACCAAACATACAACCATGCATTTCAAGTTTCAACCTCCTAATTGTAACAAACAACTCCAAACAATGCTAATATTCATAACATTTGAGGGACCTCCAACAAAATCTACCTCTATCTCTCTATGAGTTGAGCCTCTAAGTCTCCAAGATCCATCTTCAAGGATCCAATCCATGCATCTAGGTGAGCCAATCACAATAGCCTTTCAAGATCTAACCTTCAACCTACATGTGATGATTACAACCCAAGCATTTAGGTAAGTTAGGCATGCAAGCCTTTCAAACCCTAACCTCTTACCATGCAAGTACAAGCTTTCAAGGATCCTCACATGATATAATAATTGGATTAACCATAAAAAATAGTACGTAATGCTTTAATAACATTTTATAATAAGAGAAAGGAAATGTGGTGCCACATTTGAGTGGGCTCAATAGTAACCCACTAGAGCCACTCACATACACTTATGTGCATAGTCCAAAAGCCACCCAAAATGATTTAGATAAAAATCCACCACATTCCAAGTAGGGGTCCCATGTGGTCTCCATTCTATTTATCATCATGTGCAAAAGTATCCAAAGTGGATTCTTCACCAGATAAGGACAAGTGCCACCTCCATATGGATCCAACCATTGTCCCCCACTCCACAAGTGAGGACAAAAATCACTAATGATCTTCTTGTCTTCTTCTTCCAAAGGTAAAAAAAGTGGATGTTCCACTATCTCCACTAGACAGGATCATGGGCCACTTCTATGTGACTCCAAAGTTGGTGCCCCACTTCCACAAGTGTGTCCAAATACCTAATAGTGTTCTTCCTATCTTCATCTCCCATGTGAACTATTATTTTTTGCACCATGTGTCAAACCCATATGATAACAAAGGACAAAACATGTCCCTTAGTGGAGTGTTATGCCCCACACCCATCAGACCACCTTCACCACACCTTAGGACCATCCTACCACATCACCATCCTATTGTATCACCTATTGCATCACTTGCCATATCACTTGCATGCTAGACCTTCATGCCATGTTACCTAAGATCCACCTCACCTGCTAAGTCACCATTACCACCTTAGTTGTGAATAGTTACTTATGAATAGTGCATATGAATAGTAATTTATGAATAGTGATTTGTGAATAATGGCTTTACACCCAACACAATTTGTGATGACATTGGGTTTAATTAAGCCAAAAATCACATTTTGTAGTCACAAATAGGTCCAATGAGCTCTAATAGCCCCAATTACCTTCATTATTAGATCATATACCCTAAACCCTAATCCTTAATCCCTAAGACCGAAGCCCTAAACCCTGAACCAATCAATTGAGCCCAATAAACATCTTTTAGAGTAAGAATTAGGTTCATAGGGATCAATTTAGCTTAAATCACATCATTGATTGCCCCAATTAAATAGACTCAGTCTATGATGACATTGGGGCTAATTAAGCCCAAAATCACATTTTGTATTCACAAATAGATTAAATGAGCTCAAAATTAACCCAAATTACCTTTCTGATAGGTTCATAGGGCTCAATTTGGCCCAAATCACATCATTAATGGCCATAATTGACTAATTGGCATAATATGTGATAACATTAGGGTAAATTGAGTCTAAAATCACATTTTATAGTCATAAATAGGTTTAATGAGCTCAAATCAATCCCAAATGGATTCATTATTAGACCATAAACCCTAATACATAAGCCCTAAGCCCTAAATTATAAACCCTAAATAAATTAATTTATCCCAATTAACATATTTTAGAGTAAGAATTAGGTTCATAAGGCTCAATTTAGTCCAAATCCAATCACTCATTAGCTCAATTAACTAATAAACATCTTTTAGAGTAAGAATTAAGTTTATAGGGCTCAATTTGGCCCAAATCACATCATTGATTAACCTAACTAAATAGACTCAATCTATGATGACATTAGGGATAATTGAGCTAGAATCACATTTTGTATTCACAAATAGGTTCAATGAACTCAAATTATCCCAAATTACCTTTGTGATAGGTTCATAGGGCTCAATTTGGTCTATATCACATCATTGATGGTCGTAATTAACTAATTATTTCAATTTGTGATAACATTGGGGAAAATTGAGCCTAAAATCACATTTTATGGTCACAAATAGGTTCAACAAGCTCAAATAGGTCCTAAATAGATTCATGATTGGACCCTAAACCATAAAACCTAATACCTAATCCCTAAACCCTAAATTGTAAACTTGAAACCCTAAAAAAATTGATTTAGCCCAATTAACATCTTTTAGAATAAGAATTAGGTTCACAAGGCTTAATTTGGTGAAAATCCAATTACTGATTGGCCCAATTAACTAATTGGCTCAATTTGTGATGACATTGGGGCTAATTGAGCCAAAAATAACATTTTGTAGTCACAAATAGGTTTAACAAGCTCAAATTTCCCCTAATTACCTTTGTCATAATCCCTAAGCCCTAAGCCATAAACCATAAACCCTAAATAAATCAATGTATCCCCAATAAACATCTTTTAGAGTAAGAATTAGGTTCACAAGGCTTAATTTGGTGAAAATCCAATCACTCATTGGCCCAATTAACTAATTGGCTCAATCTGTGATGACATTGGGGCTAATTGAGTGAAAAATAACATTTTGTGGTCACAAATAGGTTCAACAAGCTCAAATTTCCCCTAATCACCTTTGTCATAATCCCTAAGCCCTAAGCCATAAACCACAAACCCTAAACAAATAAAATTATCCCCAATAAACATCTTTTAGAGTAATAATTAGGTTCACATGGCTTAATTTGGCCCAAATCACATTATTGATTGCCCAATGAACCAATTTAATCAATCTATGATGATATTGGGGCTAATAAATCCTAAAATCACATTTTATAGTCACAAATAGGTTCAACAAGCTCAAATTATCCCTAATTACGTTCACAATAGGTTTATAATGCTTAATGTGGCCCAAATATAATATCATTAATTTCCCTAAATAACTAATTGAATTAATTTATGATGACATTAGGGAAAATTGAACCCAAAATCACATTTTGTAGTTACAATTAGGTTTAACAAGCTCAAATTGGCCCTAATTACATGGTGATTGGACTTTATACCCTAAAATCCAAACCCTAAACTGTAAGACTTGAACCCTAAACCCTAAATCATAAACCTTAAACCCTAAACAAATTGATTTAACCCTAATTAACATCTTTTAGAGTAAGAACTAGGTTCACAGGGTATAATTCTACCTTAATCACATCATTGATTTACCCCAATTGATAATTGGATCAATTTATGATGATATTGGGGCTAATTGAGCCCAAAATCATATTTTCTAATAAAAATAGGTTCAATGATCTCAAATTATCATCTATTTTCTTTGGGACTAGACCCTAAACCTTATAATTAAAACCCTAACCCTAAAACCATAAAACATAAACCCTAAACCCTAAATCATAAACTTAAACCCTAAACCAATCGATTTAGACCATAATTAACATCTTTTAGAGTAAGAATTTAGTTTATAGGGATCAATTTGGCATAAATTACATAATTGATTGCTCCAATTGACTAATTGGATCAATTTATGATGACATTGGGCCCAATTGAACTCAAAAACATATTGTTTAGTCACAAATAGGTTCAAAAAGCTAAAATTAGCCATAGTTGCCTTCATGATTGGACCCTAAACCCTAAACCAATTAATTTATCCCTAAATTAACATCTTTTTTATAAATAATTATGTTCATAGGGCTAAATTTTGGACTAAATCATATCACTTATTAACCCAATTAACTACTTAGCTCAATCTATGATGACATTGGGAATAATTGAGCCTAAAATCAACATTTTATAGTCACAAATCTATTTAGTCAAACAAATGACATCAAGATTATAGTCAAAATTAGATTTACATTTTTTTGATGTAAAATAATTTAATGTTAACAAATAACATTGACTAAGTCCATGCATTAACTTTAATAATGAAAAATAAACTATAATAAAATCAATAAGATGGCCAAAATCATGTCAATGTAATAGTAAACTACTTTGCATACATGGTTCTTATGTTTGACATTTCAAACACATGAATCAAGGCTTATGAATGGCTTGGATTCATGAGCCTAAGGCATGAACCTATAAACACATAGCCAAGTGTGTATTTTTGACTAAAAAAATAACAAAATACAACTTCTACCATACTAGAAGCTATAAATATATGTCACAATTATACATGCTTATCTTTGTTTATTTATCTTGGGTTTCTTTGATTCAAACTAGAAAATAATTATAGGGCTACAAACTAGACCTAAGTCTATACAAATTAAAAAATATATTTTTTGATATTTTCTAAGGTAGTTAAGGGGTGCATATTGTATATGCATTATTGATCATATTTCAGGGTCTATTGATTTGTAAAATCGATAAAAAAAAATTAATATTCATTATAAAATTAATAAAAGTATAGGCTAAAAACTAGATGATTTTATCTAACTTTCCACTAAAGGGTTTTAAAAATAGTAAATGGTTGTAAAAGAATATGGGGTGCACGATAGGCTATCTACTATGATTTTTCTAAAAAATAGTAGTACCTACTCAAATTTATAATGTTTGACCTACTTATACTTGACCATTTACAACAAATATTAGTTTATAAATTAGACTTAAAATGATATAATTCATGTTCTTATAACATCTTAAAATTTTGAGTCTAGGTGTCTCAGATAATTTATACAAGTTGAGGTTTCTTATGTTTTAGGAAAAACACATCCATTTAAGACCCCCCTTTATCCCCCTAATTCCATGTAATTACCCTTGTGCCACTATGATTCCATCCCAATCCAACTTTGTAAAATTGATAGGTGGCTCTCGAAAGAGCACTTCTTCTTGAGTCTACAGCCTATCATGAAATTTAAGAGGTGATTCTAATGAAACTTTAACCTCATTGACCTAGATGATACTCATGGTTGATTGCATGGCCAACTCTAGAATAGCCTGGTCTCCTTATCTATTATCCTTTACCATTTTTTCATCTTTTCACTTTGAATTGATCTAGCTAGACCCAAACTTTTCTAAATCTGAGCAAGGTACCATCTAAATGGAAGAGGATTGTGATGTTGACCTCCTTGAAGTATGAAAGGACTTGGTCCTTATTTTTTTCCAAGGGGTTGATAGTAACTTGGGCGTCCCTGAGAAAATCCTCAAGTGAGGTCCTCATGGTCCCTATGAATGTATGGGACAAGTTCATATCAATGAAAGGCATGAGTTTGAGCCTAGGGAACATCCCCTTGATGACTACCACCATATTTTTTCACTTTTTTCCACTCTAATGATTATGTCCAGATATTATTGTTCTCTTTGGAAGAGCACATTACTCTTATAAATAACTTCAATCACATTCCCAAAGGTTGAGAATAACTATACAAGGGAACCTTCCACATACTAATCAAACCAACTGGGAATGAGTTCCTCACTTGGGATTTTAGGGTCTTGACTTAGTCCCTAAGATCCTCCATTAACTTCTTAGTTAGCTCATTGATGGCCTTGATCACTGAGACTAGGTCCTATTCAATAGTTTCTTCCCCTTTAATAGTCTTATCCTTCGTGAGAGAGAAGAGGTCTTATTATATTATCAATAAAATAGGGTATCCATCCTATGTGAGGGTGTGTGTCATCACTCTCTTCATTATTCCTGAGTCCTTATTAAACTGTAGTTAGATATTTGGGTCCCAATGATAGACCATTTTTGTCCTTTGTATACCTATAGATTAAATAGGTCCCACCCAAATTAGCCCAACCAATGTTACCAAGGTAGAGGTAAATAAAGTAACATAATTGGTGGTGCTTGAAGTGGAGGGTGAAGGCATAGGAGGAGGAGAAAATAATGGAGGGGAAATAATGGGTGAAAAAGGAGTTACCAAATGGGAAACCCAAGGTAATAATTGAGACTTCAATTAATTTTGGGTTATGAAGACTTGGGTGTCAATTACAATCAAGAGATGAATATTTGATTGAAATGGTGAAATTGGTTGATTAAAGTCAAGTCTTGAGGATCCAAGTTTGAGAGAGAGAGAGAAATGCCCATGAGGGTGATAAAGGCATAATTAGAGGTTATAGAGGTTGTTGAGGTACACTCAACCTTGGACATTTAGTGTACTTATACTTAGATATCACCTACAGTGTTGCTAAACTTGAAGGGAGTCTCATGAATGAAGCTTGTGGATGTGCTGCAGTCATTACTAGACTCAATGTGTTGTAAGTTGTAGGAATAGAGGAGACCAAGGAACTTATAATTATTGAATTTATCAGGTAAATTATAACTACATGGGAAATATTAATTTAGGCACTAATTAGGAATGTGTTAGCCTAGGAGTAATTGATGGGGTTATCCAAGTTGATGTAGTTACAACAAGATTAAATGGGTTAGTAGGGAAATATAGAGGAAATAGAAAGTTGAGAGCACTAAATATTGTTGAGGCTAGAGAGCTAAGGGGAACTTAGGCACTTATGGGGTTTGATAATAGAGGAGTCATCAAAGGGGGAGGCTACATTCATGTTGGGGAACTAGGAACATTGAATGTCATTAAAGATAATAGAACAAAGGGATTTTGAATACTTATGATGATTTCTATAAAAGGAGCCATAATAAGGGAAAATTATATTTGGATTAGAAATCTATGATTAATGAGAAAGGGTTATTTGGACAAGCTATAGGTAGGGTTAAAACCTTTGGGGATGCCATACATAGTCCTGAGGTGGACTCCTCTGTGACATTGAGATACTTGTAAAATGAAAGGCACATGTGGTTTGGGATTGGCTTACCTGAGAGGTTATCACATGTGAATTATATGTTGAATATGAGGGATTTTTAGCCATAGGGACCCATTGAAATATCAACTCATAGAGCTTTTTCCTAGCTGCTAAGACCTCAATTATAATTTATGGGCTAGTAGGCCTGAGGGGAATAGGTTATGGGTGAGATGGTCTCTCTACTAGCACTAAATTAAGATACATTTTTGCTTTTTGGTGATGAACTACTTCAATCTTTATGAACACCCTGGCATCATTAGTAGGGTTGAGGTAGATCGTGTTGATAGGGTATCCTCATGGTGGTATGTAGTGTTAAGGCACCCCTAATACTTCTCCACATGTGAGTTTACCCTCCCATGGGGGATATCATTACCTATGTTTGGTATTGTCTAGTTTGTAGGATTATAACGGAGGGAAAAAAATTTGAGCATAGGTAGAGTCCTTTACTCATGGCACCTGATGACCATATGGGATGATAGGTAGGCCTTCTAACTCTTGGCATCATAGAGACATGTAATTCTATTGGCCATTTGGTACATGATTTCTTACTCAACGAGTTGATTAGGGATGATGTAGGATACCTTGATAGGATCCTTTTATATTCCCTCCACCCAAATCATGGTATTATCTTGACAGTATTAATAGGCATTGATAGAAAGAATTGTAACTCATATTTCCTTGCAGAGTATAGGTATCAACTTTTTGTTACTGACAGTGGATACTGAGGGGTATAAATCATCATAGTTTTCCTGTATATGGTGCCTATAGTGATTAATATAGAACTTCATAAAGTTTACATGCACCACTAATCCTATTGGAACCCATGGAGGGAATTTTTTGTTGGGAAAGTTTAAAGTGGTGTAGGTGGCATTGACCACATATGACATCATATAAAATTTAAATCCAACTTGCACTATGTTAACTTGATATGCAAGGTTAAATGTGATAATGTACCTAAGAATAGGGATATGCTCCCTATTGATAATTATGCTGAGCAATGAGATCCAAATTTTGTTGACATACATGATATTGCTTGCCTCATATAGATGGGGTAGCAATAACATATTGATGTTCACCCATTCTTAGAATGTTCTAATAATGTATAATTTGGGGTTATATTTCTTCATCTAGTGGTTTGAATCTTCTCCTCAGTCCTTAAGGACCTCATAGATGTCATGGGTGCTCAGCCATCCAAAAACAACCTCAATGTCATACATGATGTCAAACTTAAGGAGCTTGTAATATTGTTTGAAGGTAGCCTTGAATATGTCCTCAATTTTGAGGTTGACATTGGGTGAATAACCTATATTGTTTGTACACTTGAAGCTCTAAATTTTTTTTTGAAGAGGTAACTACATGGGAAAACTTCTAGCTTGATGGTGCTTTGTGCAAGTCTAATACTTTAAGGGATATCAAGCCATTTGCAATCTCCACATTATCATATTTTAGTTCATCATCACTAATGGACTTATGTGCATCTTCAATGGTTTTAAATATCTCGTTGTATGCTTGTATCTCATGATTCCCTATGGAAATGTGGTGTCTTGGAACTCTTCCTCTGGTTTGGGGTTCAAAGTTGATACAAACATTTTTGAATTACTTCATGTGTAGAACTTTGCAAGAGTATATTTTAGGATTTATAGGAAAATTAAGACAAAGGGATTATAATAATTTGAGTGCACTAAATATGGATAATAGTGAATTCTAACTTGATGTGAACTTATGGGATTTATGATATTTTATTTAATAATTACTTAGTAGGGCTCATGTTATTTGAAATATACTAAATTGATGATGCGAGTCCAAATTAGTCATTTCCCAATTTGTCATTAATTCAAAATTTCAAAAATGAGTCCCATTGAGATTAGTTGTGATGGGATTCCATTTTATAGATTTTAATATCCCTTAACTAAGATAATAAATGCAAGAAGAATGGTAGGCACATGCCTACTTTATCCCTTGCAGCACTATGAATGTTTTATGGGTCATCCATCTATCACTTAGAGAGTGGTGGGTTCATTGATTACTATGGTAATTAGGTGTGTGGAATTTTTTTTGTTGTGATAGTTCCATCTACATGAGTTAGTGACTTAAGTGTATAAAGTACATGTGACACTCTATGATTGGGTTAGAGGTCTGATTTGTACCATTCTCTGACCCCTTTAGGATGTTTAGGGACCTGCTACCACCTAGGTATATAAAAGTACACATAGATTTTTATTAATCAATTGGTCCTCTTAGATATCCAACAACACTAACACCACCAGGTGTCAAGGGACATGTGGATATTTATCATTTGATCAGGCATTAGGATCTCTAATAATACTAACACCTTCAAGTGTTAGTTTATGTATGGATCTTTCTCATTTGATAGGGGCATGCTAGATATCTGACATATATAAAACCTATGAGACATAAAAAATATTTAAAATATTAAATTATTTAAAAGGGTCACATAAGTAGATAGACACTTACCTATCAGCCAAAAGACTCCTAGGAGAGTGTTAGGTTAGACTCTGGGACTGAGGCTCCAGGACTGAAACTCTAGGAAAAGCCTATGCAATAAATTTCTATAGAAAATAGTTAGCACCCCAAAATAAACTAAGTGTGAAAAAATTTAAGGAATGTAATGGGATTGATTATTTTGAACATGAATAGCTATGAAAGATATTTAAATATAAACAAACTGGATATTATCATAACTATGGAAAATCTCAATGACTGGACTAGGATCAATAAAGGGCCAAAAAATTTCAAAATTTTAGTGATGTTCAAGTCCCATTTTATTTTATGAAAATGGATTCATTGGTTAAAACAATAAATTTTTTATATTTTATAAAATGGGCATGTACCCATTCTACACAATCCAACAATATTATGAGCATTGAGAAATAATTGCCCATATTATGTCCCATTCTACATAGGTCTAGTATACTACAAAAATTATAAATTAAAAATCTAATATGTGTATTTTGTGTATAATGAGCACATGTAGATTATACATAAGAAAATATTATTGTATTTTTTAATCAATAACATTGTTATCTAATGTGTAAAATGAGCATGTGTCTATTCTACACACATTAAGACTACTGAGTTCATAATTGATGATACAAATGGGTGTGTTATACACAAGATAAAAATATTATGAGTATTTAATATGACATGTTCATAATATGCACCATTCTAGATAGTTTTAGTATATTAAAAATATTATCAATTAAGAATACAATATTCCTATCTATGTATAAAGGTCATATGCCCATTCTACATAGGCTAAGATTATTATATTCTTAATTGATAATATTCTTATCTTATGTAAAATGGATAAGTGTTCATTCTAAACATGAAAATAATATTATGCATATTATACATATTTCTAGTATATTAAGAATATATTATCAATTTATTAAGATACTTTAAGTAATGCAATCATGCATATCTATGTGAATTCTAAATGTATTTATAGGTTTAACCTATGGTACACTTTCTCGTTATGGCTAATCCCATAACATCATACTTATTTGCCCCTATTTCCATTCAAATTAATAAATGTCTACATCTTGCATGTCAAGATCCATACATGGTCTATCGCTCGAGGACAAGTGACCAATTAGTTGGCAGGTGTCAATTCTATGAAATTTTTCATTATGCAAATAAGTGCCAAGGATGTGGAGAATGTCATGACAAGATGCTACGATCGCCCAAACATGTAATCAAGGAAAGGTAATAATCATTTTCATACCATAAGGAAATTAAGAAGGATATTCCAACTAGCAAATAAAACATCAAAAATAATTTAAATTACACCTCACATAATAGTAGTCTAAAATCCTCTATTTTGTCCAATATATCTAGAAACCACCTTTTTTACAAGAATAACACTCAGGCAAGATAGGGGGCTATGTGGTCAAAAGATAACCCACAAACCTTAGGCCATTAAAGAGAAGGAAAGTTGAAAACATTTTTAATAATGCAAGATGGCTTGGTTATTTCAAAAATTTAATAGAGTTTGATGATATAATTGTCTAGGAGTTTACAAAAACTTTCATGCATGATGTAGACACTATCAAAGGATATAACCAAAGGCCAGTGAAGAGTTTCTAGAAGATGTAACTAGTTTTCTTCATACATGGGAACTTTGGCATAGGA
Source organism: Torreya grandis (assembly GCA_037957365.1). Lineage (NCBI taxonomy): Eukaryota > Viridiplantae > Streptophyta > Pinopsida > Cupressales > Taxaceae > Torreya > Torreya grandis. Next base: position 3,401,792 of record JARHVA010000282.1, on the reverse strand, counting down.
AGTCCAGTGCTGCTACAACTAAGACTCTATTTTGTACAGATGAAGAACAGTCAGAGCCCTCAAACAAAGGTACACTTCATTATTTATTGACCTGGCTTTGGGTAGAAGTTTACCTCTATATAGCTAAGTACTTAACTTGTAATGGAAGATATTTAATATTATATATAGTACACTTCAAACTTATTAATAATATCAGGTATAAGATAAGGGTGAATGTACCTAATTTCTAGTTAAACATGCTAAGAAAGATAGAAAAGGAGTACCAAAAGGGGAAGCTGAAAATATTTATGCCATGAAAATTTATAAATAACATTGAAAATATAAAAATTAATAAAAGCACGAAGTAATAATACCTCTTAAAATGCAAACCACAAGTTGAGACAAGATTTTAAAGTAAAAAACCAAATATATCAAAGAAAACCAATATGATCTATAAGAAGACTTGTCCCCAAAAATCTTTATAATTACAATTTTAGAATCAAGATCAATTTTAGAAGAAGAGATAGAGCTAAAAATATCTAGTGAGTTAATAAAGAGAAGAAAGATATTTTATAGAGTAAAAATAAAATAATAGGAGTTATAAGAAATCCTTACAAATCTCTTTTATGTATGCCACTTGTAGTTTATTCCCTTAAAAAGTCGGGGGGAGAGTGTGTGCCAAGTAGGCAAAGGATTTAGTTTTGAAAGTAACTCCTAATCTTAAAAAAAAAATAAAGAGATGTGTGACACCTCATGAAAGGTACGATTAAGGTGTATTTATAAATATAATAAATACACATATAACTAAAACTTAAGATAAACTTAGAAACTTATAAAAAAGATTCAAATTAAAATTAATTCTCTAACACTCCTCCTTAAACTTAAATTGAGGTTACAAAAATAGAGAAAATATTTTTAAAATAAATAAGAGAGTTGAAATTACATTAATCTCCCCCTTAATAGAAACTTATTTCAAGAGGAATTACAAAATTTTAGAGAAGAATCTTGAAGAGAAGGTACCACCAAAAATTATAAAGAAGAAAGTGTGATCATTAAGAATATCCAAGAATCCTCTTCAAACAATGTGGTTGATCCATAATTGAATAAATATCAACAAAGAGTAATAATCTACAAACCTGCAAGACAAACAAGCTAATACTAATATTTCAAATTAAACAACTATTATGCTAAAAAATACAATCTACATACATAATGTAATAAAAGTAAATGTAAAACTAAGTAAATGAAGAAAAGAAAACTTCCATCATAAAGTGTATAAACTTGCATGAAAAGAAGTTAGTCAAAATAATTAAAGCATATATCTAATGCTATATAAAGTAAGAAATACAAAAAAATATTTAGTTAATTAAAATGAAGACAAAGAAGATGTGCCACTTGTAAAAAATATTCTTCATGAAGTATTAGAAGAATTATTGTAAGAAGACATATCAAAGTCTCTAGAAGATTCATTTTCTTTAGGTATCCAAATAGTTTTATCTCTAGAGATAGGAGATTCAGTCAGTCTCCAATAATGCAAAGTGTCATGTATGGATTTACCACAAGATTTACATGGGTGTAATTTTCAATATTTAGATATATGATACCCGTATTTTTCACAATGCATACAAGGTTTAATAATTTTAATCAAAACATGAACCTTAGAAGCAGTATAATCAAAAGAAGTTACATTATAGGTCTTTCGATGTGGATGACAATATGATTGCAAATTTTTATTAGAAGCATTTAGAACATTATATCTAAGACCTTTAGAATTTGCATCAGGGGTAGGCAAAAGAGGTTCAAGAATACTATTTTCGTATTTACCAAGTATACCACCCAAGTAACCTATATTTTTTATGATTTTTAAGCCATAATTGGTCAAAGAAGTGCTAAAAAATGTTTGAGGTGTTTGAGAAATACAAAAAGTTCCATCATCATTAGAGCTATTATTATTAGTAGAAGATGTAAATTTTGTATTCAGAGTATCCAAGGAAGATTGCATAGTTTACATTTGCTCAATAAAAGAGACTTGTAAAGGAGTTAACAAATCATTTATACATGCAACGTGTTTCTTAAGAGTATCGATTTCATCATTTTTAAAATAAATGATTTGTATAATGTACTTTAAAAATGAAAACATAATCAATTTAAGAGCCATAAAAATAAACTACACAAATTTTACTAACATTAAAAGAAAATAAAAAATAAAAAATATTAATTAATCTATAAAGCATTTGAAAATAGTCATCATAAAAAAAATATACTTGGATCAATTAATTTTTAAATGTAAGGCCAAACCAAATATTTAAACTTAGATGTTAATAAACCACTTAAAAAATCTTTTACAAATCAATATTAGATTTCAAAACAATTCCTTTAAAAAAAGACATATTAGATTAAAATTAATAAAAAGTTTATCATAGAAAGTAAAAAAAAAAAAAAAACTGAAAAAGACTATTAATACTTGAAAAGGTCTAAAGCCACATATATGAATGATAATGAAATTAAAAATTAATAAAAAGCCTTTTTGTGTTTTTATTAAAAAAACCCTTAAAAACACAAAAGGTGATTAGAAAAACAAATCTTCATGCATCAATCAATTTTGTGCTTTTATATTGAAAAAGTATTTTGATTATATTTTAAAAATGACATATAAAGCATAAATATTAAAGGTCACATATAACAAATATTTAATTGTATAAGTGCAAAGAATGCGTTTTAAACAAGTTTACTTTTGGATAAAGAGCATTAAAAGAAAGAAAATGCGTTATGTCTGTCATGTGGTGCCATAACATAGAAAAACAATGATTTTAATGATTTGGCACATCATCAAAGGTGTTTGAATACGTGAAAAAAATGCCGATTTTAAAGAAAGAATAAGATTAGTAAATATATGTTAGAACAAAGATAATTTATGAGCTAGAGATTATTCAGAAAATGCACAGCCAAATAAAGGTAACACAGAGAATGATAATGCCCATCTTGAACCAAAACACATGGTAAATGTCGGGCAAACTTGAAAGGGGAACCATGAATATAAAATAGCAGAGTTTAAAATTCATAACAGAATAGATTAATAAAAAACACTAAACCACTAACAATGTGGATTAATTGAAATGCGCTTAGAACTTAGCATGAAGGGAAGCATTATAAAATGGAATTGACCAGATAAGGCGTTGCATGAAACACACAATGGTAAAGAGCAAACCAAAACATTTACCAGGTAAGAGCTCACACTGGGATAAATAAACTGGAGAAGTGAAAGGTGCTTAGAAAATATTACATCTAAAAATACTAGAAGTAAGATTGAATATTAATAGCAACGAAGCACATAGAACTCAAAAAAAAAAATTGTTTCACAGTTATTGTGCACCTTTTTTCTAAGCATTAGCTCATATTTTTATGGTTTTGATAAGCTTTTGAAAGGTGAAAAGGGAACAGAATAAAAACACAATATTTAATTTTCTATAGTGATTTCGCTTCAATGATAAGAGCAAGCAAACTGTAAAAAACCAGAATGCATATGATGAATAGAGACATATTACCAAGAGAAAGGCTGCCTCTATGGACATTTTGTATAAAAATAAAAGTAGTGACAAAAATTATTTGATTGAGCCAACTTTAATATAAGGTTAGGAGGCTAGAAAATAAAAAAATTGCTTAAGAGAATTTAATGAGAGAAAAAATAGAATATTAAAAAGAAGAAAAAAAAAAATCTTTTTCCACCTTTAAATCTACACAAGTACTTAAAAAAAAAAATGTTAAATAATTAAGGTTTTGATACTATGAAAGGATTTATATCAAGAAAGTTTATAAATAACATTGAAAATGAAGAAATTAAGAAAAGCATGAAGAAATAATACCTCTCATTATGCAAACCACTAGTTGAGACAAGATTTTAAAGTGAGAAACTGAATGTATCAGACAAAAATTCATGTGATCTATAAGAAGTCTTGTCACTAGAAATATCCATAATTACAATTTTAAAAGTAAGAATAATTTGAGAAGAAAAGAGAGAGATAAAAGTTTACAATGAGGAAATAAGGAGAGAAAGACTTGTTTATAGCGCAATAAGAAAAGAATGGGAGTTACAAAGAATTTCATGAAAATTTTACAAGCTTCATTTGTGTGGCCTATTCCTTTAGAGAGTGGAGGGAAGTGTGTGCCAAGTGAGAGAAGAAGTTACTTGTGAAAGTAACTCCCAAATTCTAAAGGGGAAAAAAATATGAATGCACCAAATGGAAGGTAGGAATAAAGTTTATTTATAAATGCAATAAATACACACATAACTAAGACTTATGATAAACCTAAAAACTTATAGGAAGGACCCAACTTAAGATTAATTCTTCAATAAAAACCAACATAGTTTCACATCACTGTCTAATTTAATTAATTATAAATATAAATTTAATGGACCAAATACCTAACCTAAATTGGGAAAATTTCTTGACAATGCAACAACTATCATAAAATGAATAGGAAGCAATTGATGAAGAACAAAGAATGGATGTTGAAGAACATGAAGTAGTTGTAGAGGAAGAAGAAGAGCATATCAACCTCCTATTACATATCAACCTCCTATTTTCTAGTTTTCCATTCTTGGTTGGAGGAGAATAGAATAATTCAATACAATAACTAAAGATATAAAATGGAAGATGATATAAGACAATTTTGGGTTTTATAAAAAAGAGACAAGTACAATAAAATCATTTGACTTCTAAATATTGTGCTCCTATGTGTAGAGGTTAGATTGCTCGAGGACTAACAATAAGTTCAGTTGAGGTATGATGAGTTGAGAAATCATCCACTCCTCCAATCTTCTTTTTCTAATGCCCTCCTACCAATTTTAAGTATATAAATTTACTTTTTATATCTTTTTCATATCAAATAATACTAATAAATATGATGTGCACATATTTGTGTTTTATGTTTAAAACCATTATTTTCTTAATGAAGCCTGCATCATGTAATTTTATTATTATTTTGGTTTTACTACTCATTTAGAGCATTCATTAAAAGGATGAATCATGAGTTACATGGATTAGTACCCAACCCGCAGCAACTATGTGGCCATTCAAAGAGAACTTATAGAATGAAAAATTACTGTGTAGTAAGGTAATAATGGTAGTATTTTATAAAAATAATCATGTTTTTCATTTAAACATTTTTACTAATGTAATCATGCATATTCATACACATTACCAATGCTATTGGTTTAACCCATGGCACATTTTTCCCTTTTTAGATAGTCTTGTCACATCATATTTATCCACTATAATTTTGGCTTTGAGCAATATTCATATTGGGGAGATAGACCATTAAATTTTTAATTTAAGATTTAAATTTTGGAGTTGGGTGAGTTTATTGCTTAGATTGGTTTGGAATTTTTTGGTCATGTCATTTGGTTAGTGGTGGGGTGGATCTCACACCTTTAGGAGGCTTAATTATAGATGCACACAAGAAACTATTATTACACATTGTGATGGCAATAAACAATGTTGGTTGGCTATCAAGGTAGTAGGATAGTGATGAGCAAGGATATTTGCAAGTGTGTTGTGCTATGATGGATGAAATTCCACAGTATGTCCTCGACACAACTCGTATTCAATTGAACACCTTCAAATTGGAAATGGATTTCAAAGGGTGAGTTACTGATTCTCAGATCAATAAGATATTTATCATCTAGTCAGGGATGGAGATGGAAGTAGTCAGGGAGATCATAGGCATGATGCACTTAAAGACATCATGTCGAGTGAAGGTCATCTCTAAAATAATGTCCATTTTTGTAGATAATATTCTACTAGACCTAGAGTACAAAATGTTGGTTCATGAGATTGTAGAATAGCTAGTGAAACCATAACAAAATGTTGGTTCATGAGATTGTAGAATAGCTGGTGAAACCATAATTTTGAGTAGGTTTGACAAGAGTTGTGGAATATGTTTAGGGAACTACCCTAATATCATTGATGTTATCGCATAATGATTACCTAGGTCTAGTACCCCTATCAACCTTTCGTGAGATGGTGGAATGCTACATGATGTTGTTGGGCTTTGTGATTTGGCTTCAAGAAATGCTAAATCAACCATCTCTAGTGAGGGGTTTTACTTTGGTACTAGACGTTCAAGATTATAAGGCTACTATGGCATCACTGGTGGTTGTTCTTGACCTTTTATGGTCGAGTAGGGAAACCTTAATAGTGAAGATTTTGGGGCAGTATTTTGGTGCATCATATACTAATTTTATTCCTTGAATAATAGATGAAGGGATGATCTTGGTGGGAGGTGGGTTGGTAACATGGTGGCATGTAGTGACTAGTGCCATGTGAGGTTGTATGGAGGATGCCTTCTACTCCCTTATATTAGGTATATATATATATTAGAGATGAACATTCATGGAAGGTAAGGTGGTCAAAGTGGTCATTTTGGTTAGGGTGGTATAATGGATAGGTTGGTTGAGGTGTCTGAGGTAGTGAAGGTGGCTATGATTGATCATTTGAAGGATCTTTTGGGAATTGAGCTTGGGTAATTATGCTAGTAGTGGTGATGTGGCATTGGTAGATTTGGGTGACAGATGTGGCAAATAATCTTAGTCACCATGATGAGGAGAAATTATTCCTTGGGTCATGAGTTGGATTGGTTGGGGTAGGTCTGGTTGTTGGGTTGTGCCTTTTTGGTAGGCTTATTCTTGGGCCTTTTGTTTTGGGTCATTTATTGGTCTAGTTTGTTGTTGGTAACTTCAACTAGTTTATTACTTTTTATGTTTTGGTTTGATTGTAGTTTTTCTTAGGGTTTGAAGCCTTGTTGTAATAATTGGATTTTTTTAATAAATGGGAGAAAGACCCCATAACCTTCATTATGAAAGAAAAAGATACATTATACCTAAAAAATTACAAATTTACTGTTAATAGTTGATTAGTTGAAATAATAATGTGGTTGTTACAAGTCGAATTCCACTAGTCAAAATCAAGTATTATTAATAGAATTTGATAGTATAGATTAAAGAGTGTTTATTTATATCAAATGTTAATGATATATGATGGTAAAGTGAGTAAAATTAGAATGTAGCATCACACATATATAGACATGTTACGTGATATCAATAATGTTTCGTGATATCAAACATCCTCAAAAGAAAAAATTATTGACACTTTGAATGTAAATATTTATATTCTTTATTTATTTTTAGATAGATGTTGGGGGTTGATAAGGCATTCACCTAAAAAAATTAGACTATCATAAAAAAGGTAAGAAAACATGAAAACATTTATGATCCACACTCATACCAACTTTTCGATAATTAAAGGGAAGCAAAAGAGGGGCCCAACAAAATACGAGGGGATAAACCCCCAACATACAATATGAGGGAGCAAGATGAAATATTGTATTTAGTTTTATTAGTGAATTGAAAATAAATAGATAAATAAATGGTTGGATGTTTAAATAATGTCCAAGAGACCAAAATTAGGTTATGGAATCCAAAATCAAAAAGTATAACCCAAATGAGTAAAGATTCCTTCCGAAAAAGAGAAAAGATTTGAGTTGTTGGATCCTAGTTCACAAGCCTATCGATATTTTGTCTTTAAAGGTTCTCTCCTACTATGGATCTTGATTAAAAAAAAATCTTATTAAAAATAATGTGGTGGTTACAAATCCAATTCCATGAATCAAAATGAAGTATTATTAATAATATTTGGCAATGCAAATTACTGATAATGTTTAATTATATCAAATCTTAATGATATGTGGTAGTAAAGTGAGTAAAATCAGATTGGGGTATCATAAATATATAGACATACTATGAAATATTGAAAGAAATTTTACCAAAGATCGATTTAAGTATTAAAATTTAATAAAACTTAAGGAATAATATTACTTTAAAATGAGTATTTGACAAGTTGAGGTGAATGTGACAAGTGAGAAAACTATCATACAAAAAAAAAATCACACAATCTATTATAAGCTTGCAAACAATGAACTCTAACTACAATAACATGAAGAAGCTATAAGAGAGAGAGAGAGAGAGAGAGAGAGAGAGAGAGAGAGAGAGAGAGAGAGCAATTTGAACCAAAGAGCATCACAATGATGCAAGAGTAAGACTAAAACAACAAGAATGTTGTGAGAATGAAGTAGCAAGTGTTGAAAAAAGGGATATGAGAGCTCTTTATAAAGAACTAAGAGAGAAAAAGAGTTAAAAGTATGAACTTTAACATGTGTTTCATGTGTCTCTAATTCTCTTACAAGTGGAGAGGATGTGTGTGCCATGTAGAAAGAGAAAAATTACATGTAAATAACTCTAAAGCCTATAAATAGATTAGAGAGACGAGTGATACCTCAAAAGGTTAAAAATAAAGTGCATTTATAAATATAATAAATACACAGACACATAAGACTTATGATAAACCTAAAAACCTATAAAAAAGACCCAAATTAATATTAATTATCTAACACTCCCCTTTAAGATTGAATTTTGGGTTACAAAAGTGGATAAAACCTTTTACAAATAATGAAAGGAGTTGAAATTATTTAATACTCTACCTTAATAGAGACTTCCTTCTAAAAAAATTATAATATATTGAAAGAAGAAAGAAGAGAATGTGTCATTAAAAGTCATATGGATGAAAGTGTGATCACTAAGAATCTCAAAGAATCATGTTCGGACAATGTGATTGATTTATAATAGAATAAAAACCAACAAGGAGTAATGATCAACAAACCTATAAAACAAATAAACTAACAATCTTTCTAGTTTAATAACTATTATGCCAAAAATACAATCTACATACATAATGTAATAAAGTATATGTACAACTAGACAATTGTAAATAAAGATAATTTTCATCATAAAGTATGTAAACCTATACGAAAATAAAATTGTCGAAGTAATCAAAGCATATGTCATATACAACAAAAAGTAAGGAATGCATAAAAAAAGTTTGAACATCAAATAGAGATAAAGAAGATGTCACTTGCAAAAGATATTATACATGAAGCATTAGAAGAATTATCATAATAAGACATATCAAAGTCTTTAGAAAATTCATCAGTTTTACGAATCCAAATAGTTTTACCCTTAAAGGTAGGAGATTTAGTTGTTTTTCAACAATACAAAGTGTCATGCATGGATTTACTATAAGATTTGTATGGATGCAATTTCCAACATTTAAATATATGATATCCATATTTTCTACAATGCATAAAAATTTTAACAGTTTTAAACAAAATATGAGCATTAGAAACAGTATAATTAAAATAAGATGCATTATAAGTATTTCGATGAAGACGACAATAAAATTCTAAATTTGTATTTAAAACATATGAATCATTAAAACCGAAACCATTATAATTTATATTAGAAGTAGGAAAAATAGGTTCAAGAATACTATCTTCATACTTACCAAGTGCACCACTCGAATAGCCTATATTTTACATAATTTTTAAGCTGGGGTTGATAAAAAAAAGTCTTTAAAGATATTTTTGGTGTATGGAAATCAATAGACCCATTATCATGTGCAAAAGGTGCCAAACTTTTATTTAGAGCATCAATACAAGATTGCATATTATCCATTTTATTTTGAAAATTATTTTGAAGTGCATTAATGGAATGATGTAAAGAAGTAATATTATCATTTTGAATTACAATTTGTTTTTTAAGAGTAACTATGCCATAATTTGTAAAGGAAATAGCGTATATAGTGTATTTAAAAGTTGAAAAATAATTAATTTAAGAGCCATGAGAATAAACAACATATATTATGTTCGCATTGTAAGAAAATCAACGACAAAAAATATTAATTAATCCACAAAATACTTAAAAATATTCATCTTTAACAAGTTTCCCAAAAAAATATTCACAATAAAAAAACGCGAATAACAAAATTTTGAACTAAATTAATCGTATTAAAAATAAATTAATTAACTTGTAAAAGTAAATCAACTCCCAAACATCCATTTATTTTATAAAAATGCATGACACATTATCTTATAATGAGAACAAAATGTGAAAATTAAAAAACACAAACAAGTATTTAACCTATTTATATAAAAGAATGATCCTTAAAAACTTTAAGATTTTTGAAATATGAATTTTATCGTGGCATAAGATTCCAAATTTGAAGATTTAAATAGCCAAATTTTGGTTTAATGCAAAAAGGAAACATGGCTTTGGTTTGAATGTGTCAAGAAAAAATAATCTTGTTTCGTCTTATTTTGTTTGAAATAAAATATAAACTAAAACTTTGAAGTTGTATTAATTTACAGGGATTTTAAAAATGATGTCACTTCTAAATATAGTAAAAAGGAATGAAACTAAGTGATAATTTAAAGTATCACCTCATACACTATGCCACATGTATGAAATAAGATTTTTTTTTTTTTTAATTAAAAAGAATCAAAGCATTAAAGGTAAATGAAGAGCACGCAATAATGAAAAAAATATTCCAAACTTTTAAATTAAAACATTCAAACTATTTTCATTACAATCAAATGTTTTAAGAGAACGCTTTAATGAACATGTACTTGAAAGAAAATAAAAAATTCTGCCTAAAACAATCCAAGATAAACTTCTTATTAAATAAAAATGGAATTTAGTAAGACTACCAACTACGCATGCTAAGAAGGAATCTTGGATAGTAGCAAATAATAAATGAAGTGTCAGAAAAATTAAATGCGCCTTTTAAAAAATAAACATGTGGGAATTTATAAATAGCATGTCAATGATTTTATTAATAAATATAAGACACTGCAAAAGCTATATGCGCTACATGAATCACACCAAGAAATGAACACTACCTAAAGTGAATGGAAAGAGGTGAATGAAAAATGCAGAGAAGAGGGAAAGCATAATAAAGGTATGCAAAAGTAAAAGCGAGTCTAACAAAATGACAAATCAGTGATAAGCGAAGCTAATTAATGCTACACGTACCAGTAATGCAGTGCACAAAGAGGATAAAGAAAAAAGAGCAGAACCTCTGAAGTGGTGCTAATAAGAGAGAAAAGTAAGCCAAAAAATTCTAAGCTAATCCACACAGCAAAATAATGAAATAGCTAGAAAAATGACATAGAAGGAGAACATAAATTTTGATACCGTGACATAAGTTTTTTCAAAGGTAGATTTAAACATTGAAAATCAAAGAAATTTAAGTTGAAGTGAGTACAAACCACAAGTTGAGGCAAAGATTATCTTCAGAATGTATTTTTTTTTTTTTAAAGATGTTAAGGTTTGAGGACCCTCGCCCATACAAACACTAGAGCGTATTATAAAATGATGATAAAACATGAAATTATTCATGATCCACACTTATACCAAGTCTTTGCGAATTAAAGGAAAGTAAAAGAGGGGCTCAATAAAACATCAAGGCAAAAGATTGTATTTAGTTTTGATAGTGAATTGAAGATAGATAGATATATAGATATTTTAATAAGTTTCTTGAGACCAAAAAGAGTCTATGGGACCCCAAACCAAAAAATATATCCCAAAAGAATGAAGAAGCCATCAAAAAGAGAGAATATTTGAGTTGTTGGACCTTAGTTTACAAGCATGCCGTTGTTCTATCTTTGAAGGTTTACTCTCCTGTAGATTTTGATCAAAATTTTCCTATTTATATTAATGTTCTCAACTTCAAATATAGTGAACATAGATAATCCTTTTAGGTTATCCAATTATTTAGCTCAAATATCATCATATGCGGAACACTTTATTCATATTCATATCACGTCATTAAACACATTTCTCTTATTACTTACATATATTAAAAGGAAAAATACTCCTTATAATTTAATTAAAATAATATTATATTAAAATCAAATGTAACACAAATCCCCATATATCATGGGTTTGAAAATAAAAAACTCAAAAATAGGTTGTTGAATATGCACTAATAATTCTATATTTCAGTGCATCCATATTCAAATTCTGATGTAGAAAAAAAATTAGAGCTTTTAATATGAGAGGTCATTTATAATATTGATTATTTTGACAAATATTATTATAGTCTTAGATCACTTACATAGCATGCAAATAATGTGGATATAGAAGGAAAACTTATGACTTGATTTAGCCTCTATCAAATGAAAAACTACTTATACTCTTTGACGTTGTTAAAATCTTGAAGAAAATTGGAATGTCAAAATAAACTAGTGAAAATATTATTTTCACATAGAGATTGATTCAAAACAATGAAGATAATAATGGTCAAATGGAACAAGAAACCATCTATGCCTAATTCCCTATGATATATATTGATTGGGGGCTTACTCAAGTAGTTATAACTCATTTAATTTAATAGTTTCGTGCTACCAGGTTCAATCTTTGCACCAATCTGCGATGCTTCAAATCTCAACAAACTGATAATTTTGGGTAAAAGGGTTTATTAAAATATATCTATTTGTGAGAAATATAGAAAAAGAAAGCTTGAATAGTTGTGCACATGGACAAGAAAATCACATTTTAGCCCATAATCATTGCCAAAAATCCCTCTGTATTGGGCTTCTTTGCATCCTAGGCCCATAAGGGGCTCATGTAACCTTATATTGCACACATTCAATGAAAGCCACTAAAAGGACATTGTTAGCTACCAGCTATCCAATTTTAGGCCATCCTATTTATTCCCTATTGAATTTTCCCTCTAAATTTTTAAATTAAAATGTTAAGATGACAATTTTATTGTATGCAACCATTGTACTGATATGACATAGGGAATGGCACTGGGAAATTCTATGTGTGAAAACTATGGACTTTGGGCACTTCTAACATCAACATAGTGTGTTTTAGCCAAGTGCTAAACCTTTAAATGTACATAAGCCTTGTTGAGAGTATTAATTTTAAAAAAATATTGAATAATGAAGATCTAAATGGTCAAATGAAACAATAAACTACCACTACCCGATTCCCAAGAATTGCATTAATTGTGTTCTATTTTTTGTTCTATCTTTGAATCTTCCTTGTTCTTTTTTCTACATATGATTATTTCATATGATTTCTCTCTCGTTATCTAATTAGTGCAAGTTCGAAAACAAAACAAATATCATTTTATGTCATAACACACATGTAAGCTCGTACAAATAGTATTTAAAATCTATAGATGAAATAGGAAATAGTTGTCTATACCTATCATAAAAATATTTTTAGAATGTTAGTGTTAAATGCAATTAATTTCATCAGCTAGTTAGTATTAAATTTTAACACTCCTCATTTCATTAATGAATTTGTAGCTATCAAGACTAAGGTTATACCCAATTATCCTTCACTCTTCCATGATTTCTCCATTAAAACAGCACATGGTACAATCTCATTCATCATACTCGTGCAATCACTATGAGAAGGGTGTTGACTGAATGACCCATATATTCCCTCTTATAATCATAATTAGTCATTCTCCCCCTCTTATGATGATAAATGGAGAAAAAATTAAAAAATATATTTGAATTAGAGGTTTTAGGGTCTTGAAATTTATAATGTTATGAAACAAGTCTAGAGAATCCATGTTTTTTATATGTACGACAATATCAATTTTCAAAATTTAGATTTTTTGAAATTGTATTTTTATAATATAAATGGATGGAACTTTTTTATTAATAGTTATAAAATAATGTAATGTATAGGACTATAGGGTTGTGATCACTTTGTTTTATGTAAAAATAACTTACTAAGATATTGTAATTATGTTATATTTATTTATTTTAAGTGTCACATTTTTTGAAATGTATTTTGTTTTGGTTTTATTTTTGGTATTTTATATTTATTATTTATGAATGTGAAAATTTGTGCATCTTATGATTAAAATTGGTGACAATGTGAGGCACATGGCATCATTATGCATATCCAGGTTATCATAAGCTTTTATTTTCATCCTTTACCCACTTCAAATATTTTGAATGTGTTGAAGTGCAAGATTATGACATGTGACATCATCATACAAATTTGTGTCATTTTATACCTTTTTCTCGTTGTTACCCATTTCAAAACTTGTGAATGTGAAAAAGTGTGAGATCAAGACATGTTGCATCGTTGTGCAAAGTGAAGTTGTCATAAACTTTTTTTCTTCGAATTTTTGAAATGGATTCTTAATTAATAGAATTCTTGTAGACATGTGTAGAATTGGCACATGCCTATTATACACAATTCTACCATAATAATAATATTATCAATTAAGGATCCAATATTATTCTTATCTTATATAAAATAGACCGTTGTTGAAATATAGTCCTGCCTAGTACCTTGATACGTAGGTGATGTATGCAATATGACTGCCATGGTATTTTTTTAGAATCCATCTATGATACTAGTCAATTGAAAGGAAATTTATTGCTCAGTAAATTTATTTGGGACTTAGGTCCTTGGTAACCGAAGAGGTGTTATTGTTACTCCTACTAAACTTATGACTGTGTGATTAGGGTACTAAACCAATAATCACCATATTATGATTTTAGAGACCTCCTTATTTATTCAGATAGTCTTCATGGCATAGGCTTCATATTAATAGTTTGAGACACATGCAAGTAAAAAACATTTGAGCTATATTTTGTATATAATACATAAATCTATCAACATAAATAATATGAAGAATGTTAGTCTTCACAAATCATTTTTGTCATTTTTGGGTGTCAATGTAGGTAAACCTAGGAAACTCATGGTAGCACAAAAAACATCAAGCAAGTAGGACATTATACTCCCATTATGCAAGTTAGAGAAAAATTATCATCATCACTATACTCCTTCACCACTTTGACCTTGTTATAATAAATGGATGTGTAATGAGATAATTCCCCATGCAGAGCTACTAAACCTAAATATGTGTCTTTGTATTCCTAGTTTTTTCTAAATGAGAACAAAGAGGGGGCTTGAGTTTGATTGGGAACCACCATTATAATAGATTTAAGAAATTGATAGTGGAATTTGAAAATTCAAATGATGAGGGAATATAGAGCTTTGGATATTCAATTTTCACTGGTATTATGTTTGAAAATGGATTTAAAACTGATTTGAGACCATTTAATAGTTATGAGGCACTGAATCAAGGCTATTCATGGCCAAACCATGGGAATTAATTGATTCCCAATGGTATGTGATGGTTTGTTGATGCTTTAGGCATGGCAATCGGCGTTAACCTTACTCAACCTGGTGAGGAAAACCCTGATAATCCTATCTATTTTTCTAGTAGGAAGTTTAATCTAGTTGAACAAAACTATTAGACTACAGAATGTGAAGTCTTGTCCATGTTTTACACACTTTAAAATTTTCATCAGTATTTGTTGGCCATTTTGTTTATTTTCTTTATAGACCATGAATAAGTCAAGTACCTAATAAATAAGCTTGTATTGCATAGATGAATTTGTTGGTGGATTTTGATTTTCTAAGAGTTCTAGTTCTTAGTGATGGTGAAACCCAGTAAGGTTAATTATGGGCTTGGTCATTTATCGCACATTAAATCTAGTGAACCTGCATGCACTATTGAATATGACTTACTTGACATGAAATTTTTCCAAGTCACATGCATGTCTAAAGAGTTAGAGGATATCATAACATTTTTAAATCCAAGTTTATCCCCATCCCACCTTAGTACTCAAAAAATAATTAGTTGGATGTTTATGCATCTCCCTTTTAGATCATAGGGATGACCTTTATAAGCTTAGGTAGGATGAAGTGTTATGCAATTAAATCATGCAACATGAACGTACTAAGGTTTTTTGGGAGGTTCATGAGGGTGTCACAAAATGATATTATGTTGGTGATGCTACAATACAAAAGGTTATTTTCACTGGCTTGTGGTGACCTACTCTATTAAATATGCTAAATTTTATGCATGTCAATGTGATAACTATCAGTGTGTAGGTAAGCTAAATAAAAGGGATGTTATGCATGTTCATCTGATCCTAACATATGAACCCTTTGAGAAGTGGGATATTGAGTTTGTTGGCCCCATTAATCTAGTATGAAAGTATACTAGTGCATGATATATTATTACCATTGTTGATTACCTTATTTACTGGGTTAAAACTGTGCCAACTTGGCATTATACCACTACCACTACTACTAGGTTTCTCTGGGATAATATTATTACATGATATGGATGTCCATTAAGTTTGACTAGTGACCAAGGAATTCATTTAATTAATGAGACCATCTGCATCTTCTTGGTTGAGTTCATAATTGTGCACCATAAGACTACACCTTACCATCCTTAGGGTAATACTATAGCTGAAGTGTTCAATAAAATCTTGGGTAATATATTGACTAAGATTTGTAATATTGGTTGAATTAACTGGGATGATCATGTTTATATAGTGTTATGGGTGTATTAGACTACGTACAAATAATTGAAGAAGATTACACATTTTAATCTTATGTTTGGTACTGAAGCCCTTCTCCCAGTTGAATTCCTTGTCCCTTCACTATGTATTTCATGCATTAGTCAGTTGGATGATAAGGAATCCTTCAAAGCACCCCTAGATGCTTTGCTTCAATTAGATGAAACCTGATTTATAGCACATTAGAGTCAAGGAGTGGAGAAGTGGAAATAAAAGGCTTGACATGATCATTATTTGAAGAACAAGTCTTTTTCTCCAGGTATGCAAGTTTTAGTTTACAATTCCAAGTTCATGTGCCATTCAAGAAAGCTTCACATCCATTGGGATGGACCATTTATTATTCATAGTATTTTTCCCACCGATGTGTGCAAATATAAGTGGTTAGATGGCAAGTTCCTTCTTGACCTTTTCAATGGTAGTCAGCTACATCCCTACTATTTTGATTAGTGTGTTCCCTCTCCAAGTTATAAGGTGTATGCCACTAGTTTATTGTAAGATTTTGGTTGTTTTAAATAAGGTGTCGCATTGGTTATGAAACCTTGACTAGAAAACACTTTGTTCTTTGTATTTATATTTATTTGTAATGTCATGGAGGACCATGGACAAATTTTAGTGTTGGGTAAGAAGGGCAAAAGAAGTAAAAACTATAAAGCGCTAAAGAAATGGTGAATGGGAATACACATGAGAAAAATGGGTGTGTATTTGGAAGTGTATGAGGACAAATGGGTATGCAAGATGTGCTGCATAACTGCTAAGATGAGTCAAGGTAAATAAATGAGGTTCACGCCTTGGTAATGGAAACAAATAAATTCTTTAAAGTTGTAATACAATTTGGGAAAAGTGTGAGATGGGATGTATGTGTTAAATACGTGGAAATCAATTGTAATGGCAAGTGTGTAAAATATGAATTATGGTGATACCATTACAATATTAATTACATAAAGTGATAGATGAGGTAGTGGGGAAGTAAATTCATATTACCCCCTTAAGGTTATAAAAGGCTAAACACATGTCATTTTACATTTTACTATTGTCAAAATTTGTGAATTTATAGAGCCAAAGGAGTGTTATCAAGCTGCTAAAATAATGTTTTTAAGCTACCAAATGAACATAGATCAAATATTTCTAAATAATTTGAGCATGGTGAAGTGAAGTAGTTATGGTGAATAGGGAGAGTGTTGAAAGAGTGATTGAGGAAGCACAAGTCTAAGAAATTATAGGTTGTAGAGGTCAAGATCTACCATTACAGGACATTGAATTAGGAGAACTGAGTGAGTCTAAGAACTAATCACGTATTTTTTAGGAGGGTTGAACGAACATGCCTCAACCTTCAAGATCCTTAGAGGGTGATAAGGTCAAATAAAAAAGCCGAGTACAATGAACCCCTAACTGTGATACATTAGGAAGAGGAATTTAAGAGTGTGGGTGTTCAACCACTTTTTATAAGGGAAGAGGTACCTAGTGAGTTTGGTGAGTGTGAGGAAGGTTTATCACAATAGGCTAAGGAAAGGGAAAAAATAGAATCAAGGATGGCATTCTAGGTCAAGAATAAGGCTACAGTACCACCTCCACCCCTAGTGTTAATATAGGAAATACAATATCCATAAGAAGTTTTGTGGATCGAGAAGTGGGAGTCAAATCTTCTGACACTTGCAATATTATTGACTATAATCATCGCCAACCTAGAAATGAGGTAGAGATGCAATGAGACTATTGGCTGGAATGTTAGAACACTTGAAATGATCTTTTGTATGACTTAAGTATTTTTAAAAAGCTTAATGATGTAGGACTCTTTTAGATATTTAATCTTATATATTTTTGGAAGCCTGTGAAAGCAATACCAACTCATGAACAACTCAAGGTAGGGCCCCAAAGTATTGAAATTTAGTTTATTTCCATAAACCATATTTTTACTTCCAATAACAATCTCTTAGCCTTTTTATCTAAGTTCCTTTCTTTATTAGATAACTATCTTTAAGGTCTCTTTATATCCCAATAGATAGATATGTATAATGATAAAATTTCATGCGTGCATTAAGATTATCTATATTTTTTTGGGCAGAGAATGTAGATCACCTCCTATAGGGTGAGCAAAGTTACATGTTTACAATGCTTGGGTGCTAACCTCACTTTGGACTTGGAGGACTATGAGGAGCTTGAGAAGACTAAAATGGCACTTTAGTACAAAAAATAAGGCCACGTAATGCACACAATAAGTCCCCAAGATCCCACCTTTTGGGTGGCCACATGCTTAATAATGACCAAGCTTAGAGGCATGGACAGATGGAAATAGGTGGGCATGGCACATTTATATCTCACCCATCAGGTTACCTTGGGATTAAAGTATAACTGGTCATCATTTTATTGAAAATATTATTATGCATGCATAAAAGACCCATTGCCTACCAAACTAAAAATTTACATGGGGAACTATCATTTTGTTATTTTTTTTATGAGATTGGTGTACTAAAATTCACAATTAGTGAATTAAATTGGGCTTACCCTCCCAAATGTAAATCCCCTATGGAGAGGTTTAAAACATTCACTTGCCTTGACATGATAATTGCCTCCCATAAGGTTAAGATGAATGGGTGGTATGATGGCATGAAGGGAGCCTTTGGGAATGAGTGGCATGCTCCCAAAGACTTGCCTAGACAACTTGGATACCAATCCAAGTTCATGATTAAACAACATTACTCTTTAGCATGAATTTAGATGGTTCCCTCTAATGACTTTTCTGGATGGCTTAAATTTCCATATGACTTCACTACTATATATTTCATGAATTCCATCATTAAGATCCATGATGCACACCCTATTCACATTACTAATGATAAAATTAATGTTGAGATTCACACCCTTTATCAATTATATATTTACCTATGGAAAAAGTCATACAGGGGAAAGTTGGAGTTAGATAATATTGATATTAAGGTCCAATATATTTTGGTTGGTAATTTCATTCATTTTTATTTTATATGTTAAAACCATGAAAGAAGACATCAGAAAATCATAGACAATAATAAGTAAACAATTCCACCCCCACAAAAAATAGGAAGGTAGAAGAAGTAGAAGAGATAAGAGCATGATGCTAGCACCAACAACTAAAACAAGCTAAATGGTAAAGGATTACCACTACACCACCTAAGGATACTATGTTTGTAGGTCAACTAGGAGGCCCAAAACCAACAACATAATTTGTTCCTTCAGAACATGAAACTTTAGTGTCCAAGGATGGTGACCTAGAATTAAATATATAAACCCTAGAGGCAACACTAGAAAGAGAGACTTTTGATGCAAAATAGGAGTAAGTCACCCTGACATAATAAAAGATAACTTCACTAGTGCAACATGAAGAAACCACCCTTGAGGAAACATAAGTGGATATTGAAAATCCCACTAGTGAAGAGAGGGATGGTTTAAACACGACCTTGGGAATGAGTGTTCTTGATATTGAACCCAACCACCATAACAAAGACATGGATATCAAGATAATTGAATGAGATCCCTCTAAGCGGAAAGATCTAGTTGATGAATACATCCAATAGAGGCTAAAAACTACCAATACATCCATGACCCTATATGCTCAATAATAGAAGGGAGTGTCAGATAAGCATTTATTTATGTGGGTGAATTTTTTACTAAAGGACTCAACTGAGAAAACTGAGCGAGAAATGTAATTTTATAAAGATATCTAGAATGAAGAACATAATTTTGAGATTTCATCATAAATCCTAATTTTTACCACTAAAAGAGATAGAACTTCCAGACACACTTTGGGTAAATCCTGGATGTGCACTTCAATAGATTCAAGTGTGATACTCTTGAAGTTTGCACATGAGGTGTCTAGGCAAAATGCCTTAGTTTAATCTTATGTAAGATAACTCCATAAGAAGTATTCAAAAATGGTTACTTTATATTGTAACGAGTGTCCCATGAGAAAAAAATGTGAAGAGGAACTAGCCGAAGTCAAGTGCCAATTAGAGATATAAACAATGGCTTAGGTAAAGACCTTGACCCTCTACAAGATAATTTTAAACCAAGATCCATATCTTGTAAATGGGGTATCCCTTACTAGAGAATTAATTGACAAATTGGAGACCCTTCTAGAAATTTTGTTGAATAAATGTAAAGACTAGACCAATCCCCAACATGATCAAGCATGGGTAATAGAATAATTTACTAAAGTTGTGGAGGTTTGCAAGATATTTTTTAATAGGATTGGTGAAATGATTCCCATATTGGATGGGAATTTTGCTAAGATAGTCTGACCCAAAAAAATTTTAGAAGTAAGGCTTTAGGGAGAGGATATTTAGTGCCACTAGTTGGTTGACAATGCTTTAGTAATATAATACTACACTAAGCATGCCAAAGCATTTAAAGATGTGAAGGCTATGGAAAATAAAGTAATCACTCACCTCTAGGAGATTAATTCAAGTTTTATGTCACTCCAAGGATAGGTTGTAATAAAATTCACCTTGTTCAAAGATGTTTATAAGGATGCTTCTACATCTCTTGAGTGTTTGGTCATTTAAACAGGTGATTGTCTTGAGTAGGCCACAGAGATAAAGAAGCTTAAGGAGGTATTAGAAGACATCATGTCCCAAATATAGAATGCCTTACACCATTGGGAGGATGTGAAGAACTAGATTGAGTAGACTGGACTGAGATTTTTCAAGGGACCTAGAAATGATGTATAGTCTAGGATGGATAATTGGCTTACTGTGGGGTGATGTTGGGTCCCCAATTTTCAAGACTATTTTGACTAAGTACCTTTTGGTGATAGGAAACATGAAGAGACATGATGAAGAATATTGTGGCATGGAAGACCTATTAAGAAGAATTTTCATTGTTGTCAAGGTCAATATTGATGTCATTAATGTCAAAGTCAAGGTTGATAGTATTGATGTCAAGGCGTAGATGCATAGTGAGTAGTCTATGAGATATAAACCATGTGACATGAGATAATTTGAAGGCAACCTGATCTCTTTATATTGATAAAGAATTTGAATGTAACCTAATGATTATTTTGAGGAAAATATCACGTTTCAATTCAGCTTGATGACTATTAATATTTTCACAAAGAGGTTTTGATGATCAAGTCAAGGAAAACATGTTTTGAGTACTAAGTATCTTGGGAAGCCTAGTCATAAAAAGCTTAGTCATGTCATGATAATATGCATTATGATCATAAATAATTATGTATATAGGTATGAGATTGTTTAAGGGGCATGAATGGCATGAAATCAAGGTATAAAAACATCAAGAAGTTTTTTTAAGATTAGTTGTCAAGTCTCAAAAGTGCTTGAGAAGTGTAGTCATGACACTAGTCATAACATGAAGGAACATTTGAGAAGGTATGAGCATGGTATCCTAGTGAGATGGATGCATAGAGGCCTAAGAGGTAGTATAATATTTTTTAAAGTATGCATATGAGGCATTGGAGCACTCAGGTGTGTTTTAAGGTTAGCTTACAGGGGTAAGACCTATAGACCTAGCATGAAACTAGACTAGTTCTAGACCATGCCTAACCCAATGAGGTACCATGAAGTGTTATCAAGGCCTATGAAGGATGAAAATTAGTGTTTAATCATGTGATAGGTTTGTTGAGCATATGAGTGAGGTGGTGAGTGCATGAAAAGAGGCTTGAAGGATAATTTCAAGCCTAATGTGACTTGTAGGCCAAAGGCCTAGAAAGCAAAGAGAGAGATGGTGGACTAATGAGGTATCAAGATTTGTATCCAAGGTAATAATGAACATGTTAGAATTTTTATGGGTTTGATAGGTTGTCCCAAGTTTGTTGACCAATTTTGAGGTCAATTTTTGCAAGAAAAGGCTAAACAAAGTATTTCAATGTCTCTTGAGTGCATAGAATGAAGAGTTCTCAACCTAAGAAGGACTTACATGTGTTCATTGGAATTTTTAACCTTTTAATGAGAACCCAATACATTCATGTTATATGGGTAAGGTTCCTAGCTCAAATTTCCAATAATTGGTTTTTGGAATAAGGGGCTAAGCTTTACGAATGATCGTTAAGACTATAAGGTGGTTTAAACCTCTCTAAAACCTTAACTTTGACCCAATATGGAAGATATTGATGAAGATGGATCAAAATATATTTTATGACCTAGTTTGATGATTGGATCATGTAATGGACTCTCCTAGGTACCTCCAGGTGGCATTGGTTTGTCATGTGAGTGAGTGGACCATAAAAGAAAGGTCTTATTTTTTAGAAATCTGATATAATAGGTAGAGTTGACCAAGTCAAAGTTGATAATTAGATGGAGTTTAAATATTGAGAATTTTATTATATGTTCATGGTGGTTTTTGATGAATTTATATACCTCAAGAGTGCTAAATTGATCATGCAAATTGACCTATCCCTAAAAGGCCTAATGGTGTAGATAGTGAAAAAATCATGTAAAAGTGAGAATTTGTTTAGGTAAGTGTTATCATGGACTAGGGATGAATAAAATTACATGAAGAGGTTTTTTAATAACTTAAATACATTTTCATATTGGATAGATATTTTGGAGGTTGGTGGATATGTTAAAAATATTGCTCATAAGTTCAAATGAGATAGTGAAGGTGTAAGGTTGTGATTTTGGTTTGTAATGCCAATAATGTCATCTCACCATGGTATATTTCTATATGATAATTACCTAATGATATCATGGGATTATCCACATTCATCAAGATTCTCTAAAATTTTCTACATAGTTGTTGAAAGTCATTATCACCATGATTGTGTTTAAAGGTAAATTGGCAGATCTGAGTAAGCATGTGGGAGTGATGAGTTGGAGGCTCTCCGCCCTTATTTGAAGCATAAAATACATATGAAATTGTTTTTTATAACATTAATTTCCTATTATTTATTTTAAAATTATTTTAAATTAGTGAAAGTGATTAAAATGGTAAAGCCAAAATGGGTTGATTGGTTCAGATTTGACTATGTATCTTGAAGATAAAAGATTGGTCTGTAAGACCAATATTTGGCATTAGAAATTTAAATATTTTTAATTTATAATAATATATATATGTCAAATAATGTCTTTAAAGTGTCATAAGTGATAGTATGTATTCTTTCAGTAATTGAAGTTCAAGTTTTCATGACTGTGTTTTGAGACCAATTGGTAGTTTTGAGTGGGCTACTTGCAGAGAAGGGTTTGAGTCTTTTTAGCCTAAGTTATGAAGTCTAATGAACATGGTGATTACCCTAATTTCATGTATATTATTTATATGTATTTTTTTCCATTATTTTTTATCAAAATTATGTTTGTGCTTTAATTTTTTTAAACATACTTTATGGGTATGCACAGGCCTAATATGAACAATATTGATGATGTGCTCCAAGTAGTGATTTGAGATAAAAAGTGTTTTGGAGCCTATATGAACTTAGAAGAGGTATATTGGTATGTAATATTATTTTTATATATTATTTAAATTTTTTTAATGTTATTCAATAATATCAAAGGGTAACATGTGCTAAGAAGGCCTAATGGGGTTAGGTCTCCATGAGACATAAAGGAGAGATAAGGCCTATTTGAGAAAGGACGGAACTAAAGGGACTCTAAGAATGTTTGATACATGCCTATGAGATAAAATAATAACCATTTCATGTCTTACCTAAGAATTTAAGTATGTTTATCCAACTAAGAAGGAGATGAATAAGAATCTTGTATAAATACTAGACATTTTTAGGCCTATTAGTGTGTGTGTGTGTGTAAGTAAGTGAACAAGTAAGGATATTTCAGAGTAGAAGGAGGTATTTTATACCATAATAAGAATATAAAATATCAATTATTAATATTTTATAGTGCTTCTATGTGTGAGGATCAAGGTCATATGACCTAATCAAGTCAAGAATATGGCTAGTTGAGTGAAGAAATCTAAAGACTAGTTTTGAGAAGGATAGTAGTGTGTGAAGAGATAAGGAAGGAGATCATCATATAGTGTATGATAAACAAGGTATTTTAAAGGTGATAAAATTTTTTATGATGTTTATTTGGTGATGATTCATTTGGAGGGTTGGTGCCTCCTTGCAAGTGGGTGCTTTCTAAAGCCTAGTTGAGTTGGTGCTCCATGTGAAGTGGGTGCTTCACTAAATTGCTGTTTGTATTATAATAATTTAGCTCATTTGTATCATCACTTGGTTTTATTCCCTTTAAGGTTTTCCCACAAATATTTTATGCTCATGTGTTTCATGTTCTTGTGGATTGATGCTTATGCTTGCTAAGATGTACATGTTTATCTAAATGATCTATGACCACTTAAGTAAGATTGTTAAAGAGAGTTTTTGAAAAATTATTCACCCCACCCCCAAGTCATTCTAATTTTAGAATTTGGTATCAGATCCTGGTCTTTTGAATCAGGTCTAAAATCTTAAAAGTAGATCCTAAAAGCAAGGATGGGTAGTTAGCAAGCTCAAGGTGGTTTCTCTACTAGTAAGGCTCTATTGTTAAATTGATCTAACTATGACTTTTAGAATGTCAAGATGAAGATATATTTTATGTTACAAGGATATGATATTTTATAGTTATTTTTGGATGGATATATTGTTCCTCCTATATCACCAACATATGCAATAGGTAAGAAAGCTAGTGAAAATAACTCCAAGGCTATGAATGTTATTATTTGTGGCCTATTAGAGGTATATCTTGTGAGTGCAATGAACTATGAATAAACTAAAGATATATGGGACAAATTGAAGACTATATATGAAGGAGACACCAAGGTGAAGATTTCCAAATTGTAGACCCACTAAAGATAGTTTGAAATCCTGAAGATGAATGAAGATAAAACCATTGCATCTTACCTATTGAGGGTTGACAAAGTTTTCAATGTCATTAGAGGATTGGGAAAAGAGGTGAAATAATCTATAGTTATTAAAAAAGTGTTGAGATCACTAACTCCTAAGTTTGACTCTAAGGTATTTACAGTAGAAGAGATGAATGATTTAGATAAGCTAGAGATGGATGGGATTCATGGAATTTTGACTACCTATGAGATGAGAACTAATAAAGGAAGACCTCACAAGAAGGAAGAAACTTTCAAATTTGAAAAGAATTTAAACTCCAAGAACATCAAGGATGAAGAATGCTCAGATTTAATGATGATCAACTAATATCCATGTTTTCAAGAAAGTTGAGGTTTGTATATGATAAGTAAAAAGGTAAGTTGCCCTTCAAATGTTTCAATTGTGGAAAGATTGGTCACTTTGCATCCAAGTGTCTTAATAAGCATAAGTCTAAGCATGATGAAGAACATGATGAACATCATGGAGATGACAAAAAGACCTATAATCCTAATAAAAATAAGGAGTTTAGGAAGTATTAAGGTAAGAAAGGAACATTCAAGAACAAGAAAAGCTTCTACACCAAGGATGATAACTCTTTTAATGTAAATGACTCAAGTGAATCTGATAGTGATGTTGTTGAACATGACAATAATGGAACTTTGTTTGTCTATAGAATCAGACAATGAGGGTTGTTCAAGTGGGAAAGGAATTATGGTTTATTTAAAATAAAATTAAGAAAAAGTTGAATTAGATCTTGATGAATAATTGGTAAGTGCCCTAGAAGATTTGAAGTTCCAAAGGAAAAAGAATCACGAACTAAGAGCACTATTTAAGGACTATGAGGAGCAGATTGGATTATTTGAGGAAAGGTTGAGTAACACTTCCAAGGAATATGATGAGATCATCAATCAAGTTGAGGAATAGATATATGTAGTTAATGCAAACCTAAAGGCTAAAGAGGAAGAATGCATAAGGTATGAAATTGAAATAGAATCATTAAAATCTAAGTTGAATCAAGCATCTAGAAAGGTAAGGACCTTTGTGAAATTTGGAAAGAGTACTAAGGATTTAGATGACATCTTAAGTAGTTAAAAGTTTAAAAGTGATAAAATAGTTCTTGGTTTCAAAGAAGACCAAAAGGAGGCACCTCAAGTTAAGGATAAGACTATTTAAGACAAAAATTTCAACATGAAAATACCTATCAAACAAACCAATGCTATAAGGTATGCCAATTCATTCAATGGTTACTATTTTGTGTGCAACCATTTTGGTCATAAATCAAGAGAGTGTAAAAGACCCTCCAAGAATGAATACTCATGGAATTAATGGATGAGATCATAGCTCAAATTAGTTAAAAGGTATGTATAAGGTGGTTTTCTATAGTTCTCATGATGTAGGAAACATTTCAAGATTCTACCTAACAAGGTTAGAAGGTCATCAAGTCAAAACATGAGGTTTGAAGCCTCTAGAGTGTTAGAGAGAAGACAAATGAATGTATAAAAACCAAAGATAATGAAGAAGAGTCATGATTAGTCTACAAGATCAAATGGATTGCTTGTTATAATAGATCATGATTTAGATGTAAAATCAAGTCAAGAATGCTTTTTGTTATCCCACATTGATATCAAATGGTTGATGAAGAGATCAAGCTGATATTACCAATCAAGCCTAAAAAGGTATTGAAGGACATTCAGTATTGTGAGAGGATGGATATATGGGAATCTCCTAAATTGCTATTGTTTTAGTGCCCTATAGAAAAGGGTGACTTCATTAAGATTCATAAAGACACTCTTTAGATCTATAATCATGGTGTATGCTTGTTTTGAGGGGGAACTATTTAGGTTCATGATTGAGTTTTATCTGTGTTGAAAAATTGGTCTTGTAATTAGAGTTCATTTAAAGGAGGTATGCTTGGTGTAAGGGGGAACATTTTACCTTAATATTTAATATTCTATGTGTTGAGCCTCTGTAAAAAGAAGGTAGATTGCCCAAACTAGGTGAGTCCATATGGTAGTCTATGCAAGACACTTTATTATTAATGTCAAAGGGGGAGAAAGTCCAAGAAGGGAGATTGACCAGAATAGGTGAGATAAGAGTGATTAGTTTAAAGAATGTTTTTCCAACAATGACAAAGGGGGAGTTTGTTAATAAGTGTTGTCATTGATGTCAAGGTCAATATTGATGTCATTAATGTCAAAATCAATGTTGATATTATTAATGTCAAGGTGCAGATACATCATGAGTAGTCTATGAGATATAAACCATGTGACATTAGAGAATTTGAAAGAAACCTAATCTCTTTCTATTAAGAAAGAATTTTAAGGAAATATAATGATTCTTATGAGGATAATTTGATAATTTAGGTTAGCTTGATCACTATCAGTATTATCACAAAGATTTTTTGATGATCAAGTCAAAGTAATCATGTTTTGAGTACTAGGTGTCTTGAGAAGCGTAGTCATAACAAACTTAGTCATGTTATGGGCATATGAATGATGAGCATAAAGAAGTATGTACAGAGGTATGATATTGTCTAAGTAGCATGAAAGACATGATATCAAATTATAAAAGCATCAAGAAGTGTTTTCAAGATCAGTTGTCAAGTCTCAAAGTGCTTGAGAAGTGTAGTCATGACACTAGTCATAACATGAAGGAACCTTGTGAGAATGTATAAGTATGGTGTCCTAGTGAGATAGATGCACTGAGCCCTAAGAGGAAGTATAGGGTTGTTTAAATTATGCATAAGAAACATTGGAACACTCAGGTGTGTTTCAAGGTAAGCCTACAGGGGTAAGACCTACAGACCTATCATGCAACTAAATTACTTCTAAACCATGCCTAACCCAATGAGGTACCATAAAGTAATGTCAAGGCCTATGAAGAATTAAAATTAGTGTTTTATCATGCGAGAGGTTTCTTGAGCATATGAGTGACATGGTGAGTGCATGGAAAGAGGCTTGAAGGATAGTTTTAAGGCCTAATGTGACTTGTAGGTCAAAGGCCTAGAAATCAAAGAGAGAGATAGTGGCCTAATGAGATATCAATATCATTTTCTAATGTGAGAATGAACATGTGAGAATTTTTAGTGGTGTGATAGGTTTCCCTAGTGTGTTGACCAAGTCTAATGTCAATGTTTTCAAGAAAAGGCAAGAAAAAGTGTTTTAAGGTCTCTCGAGTGCACAAAATGAAGGGTTCTCAACCCAAGAAGAACTTTCATGTGTTCATTGGCATGTGTAACCTCTAAATGAGAATATAATACATTCATGGTAGATGGGTAACGGTCCTAGATCAAATTTCCAAGCATTGGTTTATGGAATAAGGGGATAAGCTTTATGAATGATCGTTAAGACTGTAAGGTGGTTTAAACCTCTCTAAAACCCTAACTTTGACCTGATATAGAAGATATTGATGGAAATGGATTAGAATGCATTGGATGACCTAGTTTTATGATTGTATCATGTAGTGGTATCTCCCAAGTACTTCCAAGTGGCATTGGTTTGTCATGTGAGTGAGTGAACCCTACAAAAAAGGCATTGTTTCTCAAAAAAATTCTATGGTAGGTAGCTTTGACTAAGTCAAAGTTTCTAATTAGATGGAGGTTAAAGATTGAGACTTGTATTATATGTACATGGTGGTTTATAATCATGTTTCGAAACTTATGAGTGATAAATTGGTCATGCAAGTTGACCTATTTCTAAAAGGCTTAATGGTGCAAACAGTGAGAAGACCAAGCAAAAGTGAGAAGTTGTTTAGGGAACTATTATCATGGACTAGGGATGAATCCAATTGAATGAAGAGGTTTTTCAAGACCTGAAATACATGTTCATATTATATATATATTTTATAGTTTAGTGGATATGTTTAAAATGTTGCTCATAATTTGACTTGTCTAGTGCAGATGAGACAATGAAGGTGTAAGATTGTGAGATTGGTCTACAAGATAAATATTGTCATCTAACCATGGTATCTTTTTATCTTATAATTAACTAATGATATCATAAGATCATCCATGTGCATCAATATAATTGTTGATGTAGTGGATTGCACCCTAGATGGGAGTCTAAGCTCCCACCTTCCACACTCAACAATGGAAACTCCCCTCTTGCCTGTGGGTACGGCAAAACTAGGGGGAGAGTCTTTAGATAAGGGCTAGCTCCCTTCGATGTATCATTTAGGCCCTGGATTCCATACTGCTAACAAAGAAATGGAAAAAGGGGGGTTGAAAAGGGAGAGAGATGTTGAAAATAGAACCTAAACCTAAACTTAAAAAGGGTGATACACCAAAAGAGTTTGATCTACCCAGCCCGAACATACACTTTTCACCAAGAACAAGCTCCCATACTCTTCATTTGACATGAGAAATCCTCCTACATTAGTGAGCTAAGAGTCCATGGATATACAAGGAGGAAGAACTACCAAAGACATTCACAAACACTCTATGGCAGGCTATTCACAGACACCTATACTCTTCCTGAGACACCTCTAGCTAACCTGTAAAAGGAAAACTCACAATGCAGAAAGTGCAAACTCAGAATGGAGGTAAAAAGTTGTATCTCGATTCAAGGTAAAAATTTGGTAGAGTTCTGCCTTACAGAGCTTTGCCTTACAGGCTAAGAGATATATCTTTAAATGAGAAGTTTACAATATATAGAGGAAGAAAAGAGGCCTTTTGGTGCCCCTTTTTTAAAGTGACCCATGTGCATTCTGAGCATTGGGAAGAGGGAGCCACTTAAAGATAATGTTGTGTCAGCTCTTGCTTTGATGTGAATTTATAGGCCATGCCATTTGTCTTCAAACAAGACCACTTCTTCAAGACATTCACGTGGTTTTTCTACTCATCAATGCAACGTGAAGAAAAATGGGTCACACCATTCACTGTTCGCACCTCTTGATGACCAATTGGCAGGCACTATGTCAACCACTGGAGTAACTCCTTGAGTCGACACCTTCCTTTACCACTTGGACTATTTTGTCCATTTCTACGCTTGGCTCTTTTGCCTCTTCCTGGATCTATCTTCTCTGGCTCCTTCATCTTTCAGGCTATCTTCTACTACTTCTTTGGCTCTTTGGGCTGGGAGTGCTCTAATTTTTGACATTTGTCACAGTCCACTACTTCAAAACTTATAAGACACTTGCAATGTGGATGCAGACACTTGTCATGCTCTACTGAATTATGAAAGGACATGTGGCAGCATCTACTTAACTTATAGAAGCTTAGATGAGAGTCACATGGAAGATGACACATGGCAGCTTCTATTTAACCTTGGAAACTCACCTGAGGCCCACCACAATCCTTACTTAATTAATGAAACTAACGAAAGAGATTGTAGATGTTGACACATGATGGATTTTGCTTAGCTTCGCCATGGACACGTGGTAGCTTCTACCACATTTAGAGAAACACATTGAAGCCTTCTGTAGTTACCACTTGGTGCCCTCTACATGCACTAAAAAAATCTTATTGAAAGAAGCTTTTGAAATGTAGATGCCAACACTTGTCACGCTCTACTAAATTATGAAGGGACACATGGCACGTTCCACTACTTTTAGAAATAAAGTAGAAAGGGGCTCATTTGAAGACACTTGGCAGCATCCACTTAACTTTTAGTGGTCCTTTGAGAGTCCATAGAAGATGACACATGGCAGCTTTTGCTTACTTTTTCCTCGATGATTTCCCTTTTGCAAAATTTGATGTCTGCATGCCTATCACCATTTGGTCGATTCCTTTGGCCTTTTTCTTTGGAAACATTTGTAGACTCTATAAAAAATAAGACTTGTGCAAAATCAAAATATGAACTGGCTCAGAATAACAGGGAAAGAAGGGGACCGATTTTGGCTTGTTGGACCAAAATGGTCAACAGATTGGTGACTACTAGGGGAAGCATGCCTACTATGCATAGAAACTAGTTGCCTTAAAATCCATTGGGCACGGAGTCTATATGTAGTTTGAAAAGGTTAGCAATAGGCCCAATAGATTCAAGAATCAATCATGAAGCCTTTTACCCCAAACACAAAGGAAAACACACACAAAGCTAAAAACACTACTTGTGCAAACAACACTGAGGGAAAATAAGAAAGAAAACTGAAAGCAAACTACTATATAAAGCTAACCAGGTATATTTGCCTCCCATAGGAACCTTTTTTTGTGGCTGAGGTATCATTTTGAAGAGGATGTGTGTGATAGATGGGTCTCATAGGCTGTAGCAGTCTTGTGAATGTTATTAAAATCCTTCATTCATTCATCCCTCCTGGATCAAAGGGAAAAATTCTTAAGTCCCCTTCCTAGCAAGGAAACTTATGATGCTAGACAAGTGGCTGAATGGGATGGAGACTTGGTGACCCGCTCCTCTTGCTTGTCACCTTGATTGGATTGCATCTGAGTGGATCAGAATCAAACATGCTTCCAACATATATGTAATCTTCTTATTCTTGGAATCTTATCGAATGCTGGCTCTTCATGCTGGTGCATTTCACCAAGAAATAGATGGTTGTTGGCTCATCACCATAAGCCCTTTGATATGTATGGTCCCTTTGTAATGCATCATGGTTTGACCCATTCCCTTTAGCTTCATTGAAGACCCTGTCAAACTCATCCTCTACCCCTTCATGGCTTTCTTGAAGAAGGGTGACTATTGTGATGTCTGAAATGGAATCACAAACTAATTGCTCATCCCATAGAACATCACCTTTTCATTCAAAGCTCTCTTCTTCAAGGCTTTCCTCAAGCTTCTCCTTTTCTTTCTCAAAGACCAGAGTCTCTAGTTGTTCAAAGACATCCTTCTGGTCTTCCTCCTTCTGGGGCTCCATGGCATGATCATCCTCCTCATCGAAGCAACAAGGAAGTTCATCAAACAAGGGAGGAGAGAGCTCACCATGCTTACATTCCTATTCATATTTTTGGAACATCCACATGTATGTGTGACCTGCATCTTCTCCATTGCTGATGAAGTCTTCAAAAGGAGCATCGATGATGATTTCCTCTTCATTGCCATCCATGATAGCCTCTTGGGGAACTACAAATTAGATCTTCTACTCCTCACTCACCTCCTACAAAATAGGTTCCTCCTTGAGAAGGGATGAAGAGGAAAGCTGATGATTGAACCCATGTGGAAGAGGAGGTAGTCCTTGAGTTAGAATCGAATGATCCTCCTCTTTCCATTTGGCCAACACTTTATTTATATCAGGTGTGTCCTGATAGCTCTCTTGGGGGTGTGTAGATGGGGTGTGTTCAGACATGTCCATCACACGTTGGCTAAGGAATCTCACTCTGGACTCTAACTCTATAATTATCCTAGCTAGATCTTCTTGAAAAAGCCTTTTTTGGAGGTCACAATCACCATCATGATGAGTAGGAGCAGCTTTGTCTTCTTCAAGGTTTTGAGCAAAACCTTTCTCTTCCTCCTTCCTACCCCATGATTCCATTGTTTGTTTCCAACTCATGACCTTGGGATTGGAACTTTGCCCCTGTGAACAGGCAGCAACTTTATCCTCTTCAAGGCCCTGAGCTGGTTCATGATATTCCTTCTTCCAACTTGGAATTTTGATATCATGTTGAAAGACTTGAGGAAGTTGAGGGAGATTAGGAATGGTCTGCTTATGCACAGGAAGAGACGCTTCAAGAGAGATGTGTTGGCTCATAATGTTCCCTCCAAAGGAAGATTCACAATCTAAGGAATTAAGAAGATTCATCTCCATGGGGGGTTGCTCAAGTTCCCTTTGATGTTTGAAGGCTAGGCGCACAGGGTTGAGAGCAGGCATGATTGATGCATCAGATGATCTAGAGTAGGCAAGTGTTATATGATAGAAAGTACTTGGTGCATAAGAGGGGGCTTTCTTTGGAATAGGAGGGGGAACACAAGGCTGATTGCTTTAAATGAATGGATTCCTCCAATTTTCTACCTCCTCCTCCATGGATTATAAGGCCTGAGCTTGCCTAAACAAGCACTCCTCTTTATACATCAGTTCTTGCTCATATCTATACTACTCATATGATCTGTCTATATTCATTATCTATTTCTCAAACTCTAGCGCCACTTCCCTTATCATTGAAGGGAAACTAGGAGAGCTACTTAGGGAGATGCCATGAAAATTTCGAGCTTGATCAAAACTATATGAAGGAACATAAGACCCATGATTCTTATCAATGGGATTATACGTACAAAAAGTAAGATTTCTTGATGGCACCAGGACTGCTTAACCAATTGATTCAACTCAGAGTCACCATTGGTGTTGATGAAAAAGCCTTTAAAGGCTAATTAGATGAAGAACACACCAAAAATTCTTCAACTCTTTGGACACAACTTGTCCTAGTTGGTCCCACTGGGCATGCCAAAAATTGTTGAAATTTTTGAGCTTGATCAAAACTATAAGAAGGAACATAAGACCCATGATTCTTATCAATGGGATTATACATATAAAAGTAAGATTTCTTGATGGCACCAGGACTTCTTAACCAGTTGATTCAACTCAGAGTCGCCATTGGTGTTGATGAAAAAGCCTCCAAAGACTGGTTGGATGAAGAACACACCAAAAATTCTTTAACTCTTTGGACACAACTTGTCCTAGTTGGTCCCACTGAGCATGCCAAAAACTGTTGATGTAGTGGATTGCACCCTGGACGAGAGTCCAAGCTCCCGCCTTCCACACACAATAATGGAAACTCCCCTCTTACCTGTGGGTATGGAAAAACTAGGGGAAGAGTCTCTAGATAAAGGCTAGCTCCCTCTGATGTATCATTTAGGCCCTGGATTCCCTACTGCTAACAAAGAAATGGAAAAAGGGGGGGTTGAAAAGGGAGAGAGATGCTGAAAATTGAACCTAAACCTAAACTTAAAAAGGGTGATACACCAAAAAAGTTTGATCTACCTAGCCTGAACATACACTTTTCAAAAATAACAAGCTCCCATACTCTTCATTTGACACGAGAAATCCTCTTGCATCAGTGAGCCAGGGGTCCATGGATATACAGGGAGGAAGAACTACCAGAGGCGTTCACAGACACTCTATGGTAGCCTATTCATAGACACCTATACTCCTCTTGAGACACCTCTGGCTAACTTGTAAAAGGAAAACTCACAATGTAGAAAGTGCAAACTCAGAATAGAGGTAAAAAGTTATATCTCGATTCAAGGTAAAAATATGGCAGAGTTCTGCCTTATAAGCTAAGAGATATATCTTCAAATGAGAATTTTACAATATATAGAGGAAGAAAAGAGGCCTTTTGGCACCCCTTTTTTCAAGTGACCCATGTGCATTCTGAGCATTGGCAAGAGGGAGCCGCTTAAAGATAATGTTGTGTTGGCTCCTACTTTGATGTGAAATTATGGGCCACACTATTTGTCTTCAAACAAGACCACTTCTTCAAGGCATTCACATGGCTTGTCTGCTCATCAATGCAAAGTGAAGAAAAATGGGTTGCATCGTTCACTATTCACACCTCTTGATGACCAATTGGTAGGCACTGTGTCAACCACTGGAGTAACTCCTTGAGTCAACACCTTCCTTTGCCACTTGGACTATTTTGTCCGTTTTTGTGCTTGGCTCTTTTGCCTCTTCTTGGATCAATCTTCTCTAGCTCCTTCATCCTTCAGACTATCTTCTACTACTTCTTTGGCTCTTTGGGTTGGGAGCACTCCACTTTTTGAAATTTGTCACAGTTCGCTGCTTCAAAACTTATAAGACACTTGCAATGCAAATGCAGACACTTGTCATGCTCTGCTAAATTATGAAGGGACACATGGCAACATCTGCTTAACTTATAGAAGTTTAGATGAGAGTCACGCAGAAGATGATGCATGGTGGCTTTTGCTTAACCTTGGCAACTCACCTGGGGTCCACCATAGTCCTTACTCAAATAATGAAACCAACGGAAGAGACTACGGATGTTGACACATGGCGGCTTTCACTTAGCTTCACCAGGGACACGTGGTGGCTTCCACTGCATTTAGAGAAACACATTGAAGCCTTCTATATTTACCACTTGGCACCCTCCATGTGCACTAAAAAAAGCTTATTGAAAGAAGCTTTGAAATTTGGATGCCAACACTTGTCATGCTCCACTGAATTATGAAGGGACACATGGCATGTTCCACTGCCTTTATAAACAAAGTAGAAAGGGGCTCAGCTGAAGACACTTGGAAGCATTCATTTAACATTTAGGGGTCCTTTGAGAGTCTATAGAAGATGACACATGGTGACTTCCACTTACTTTTTTCTTGACGATTTCCCTTCTACAAAATTTGACATCTGTGTGCCCATCGCCATTTGGTCAATTCCTTCAGCCTTTTTCTTTGGAAACGTCTGTAGAGTCTGTAGAAAACAAGACTTATGCAAAATCAAACTATGAACTAGCTCAGAACAGTAGGGAAAGAAGGGGACCAATTTTGGCCTGTTGGACCAAAATGGTCAACAATAATATTAAAGTGTCTACATGGATGTTGAAAGTCATTATCACCATGATTATGTCTAAAGGTAAAGTGGTAGATCTGAGTAAGCATGTGGGAGTGATCAGTTAGAGGCTCTCTACCCTTATCTAAAGCATCAAATACACACGATTATATTTTTCATATAATTAATTCCCTACTATTTATTTTTAAAATCTTTTAAATTAGTGAAATTGATTGAAATGGTAAAACCAAAATGGGTTGGTTGATTTAGATTTGACTGTGTATACTAAAGACAAAAGATTGGTCTGCAAGACCAATATTTGGCATTAGACCTTGAAATATTTTCACTTGAGCATGATATAGAGATTTAAAATAATATCTCTAATTTGTTATAAGTGATAGTAAGTATTATTTTAGGAATTGAAGTTCAAGTTTTCATGACTGTGTTTTGAGACGAGTTGACAGTTCTGAGTGGGCTACTTGCAAAGAAGGGTTTGAGTCTTTTTACCATGAGTTATGAAGTATAATTCACATGGTGATGACCCTAAGGTCATGTATCTTATATAGATGTATTTTTGTTTTCATGTTTATTGGAAAAATTATGTTTGTGCTTCAAATATTCAAATTAGACTTTTTGGGTATGCAAGGCCTAATATGAATAGTATAAATGATGTGCTCCAAGTAGTGGTTTGAGCTAAAAAGTTTTTCAGAGCCTAGATGAGCTTAGCATAGGTATAATTTGGATGGATTATCATATGCATATTCTATGAAAAAAAAATTAATGTTATCCAATAAGATCAAAAGGTAATGTGTGCTAAGTGTTGGTTCTTGGTTGTACACCATGTACACTCGGCATTGCATACTTGAAGAAAATAGAAAATTAAGATGAAAAACCCACTAGTATGTCATTATATCTAGGTAATGGTTTAACATAAATACTATACCCAACACAAAAAATGACTGAGAGGCACCTACAAAGGGTATGGTCATCTCCCTGCTACTTCTGACTCTTCCTAAACCAAGGTGAGAGGACCTCAGGGGTAGCTTTCTCACATGGAGAGATCCTAAAATTCAATCTCCATGGGGATTTTTATCACAAAAAAGGTAAAAATATGACCAAGTTACAACTAAACTTGTTCACTTCACCTGGAAAGGGTTGTCACATAGAATGGACAAATACACTATGTCATATACAAGCTACTGAAGATAGATTTGAAAAGTGATTGTAACTTTCATTCTAAAGAATTATCAACAATAAAGGGACTGTATAAAAGACTGTGATGCTATGATTTAAAGCATAAAATGTAGACACATGTGAAGTATGCAATATCATATGTATCTACTAGTAAATAACACTTAAGATATGTAACAGGTGTATCACTTACATGATAAGATATGGTACGATGAGTTAGAAGATTATATAAAAGGGGAGGGAAGTGTGATGGTGGCTTTCATTCATCATGGATTCTTTCAACATTCACGACATCACTTAGTACAAAGATGCATAAAAATCAAATGCAAGTTGATGGAACTACTGGGAGTAATTTGCACTTATTGGTACCAATGAAATGCAAATACCCAAATGATCCTTGAAATCCTAGAACATACACTAAAACTAGAATCTCGCATGCTTTTTCCTATCAAATACATAAACCTAGGGTGCCCTAACAAGTTATTCAACAACATATCCTAAAAAATTCAAAAAGGGTTTATAATCTAAATCTATGCTCAAAATGACAACTAGTAATGAGCATAAACCCAAATGTTTGATCAACAACATTCGCAAAACATATTAATGCACTTCATCAATAGAAATCAAAATATCACCACAAGCATTTTCATTAACTTTTCAATAAAATATTACACACATTAGTGTTTCAAAATGCTTCCATGGGTACAAGCATGGTGGATTTACTCCATGTTGGATAAGAGAGACATATAAACATGCTCTTAGAGCTTGTTAATGGTTGTATAGCTACAATCACCTTTATAAGAGAGGAAAAATACACATAATAATGATCTTAAAATGTGGAAGAGCCTATACTAAGGAAGAACAATAACCAAAAATAGTGACCAACCGTGAATATAAGACAAGCCTTCTATTTACACATTTTAAATCTTTGACTATGTGTCATAATTTTTAAAAATTACAAAATAAACTTTGAAGCCCGCCAAGATGCTTCTAACTAGACTATGCCCTTTTACCACACCATGAAATCTTCATCCACTTGCAAGAAAAGAATCATTGTTGTAACTACCCTTGTAAATAATGATGAAGATTTGCAAGAAGCCTTTGATATTTTGACTAAAGATGCTGGTGAATTCATGATCAAGATGATGAACTTCATGGTGGAGGCCTAAAAAATAATTTTTTATCATATGCAACCACTTGGAGATGATTTTGACTTCTTACCTGCATAGCTAGAAGGATGAAATTATTTCAGGAGCCAAACATAATTTGTCCTCATGTGCAACCATTTGGAGATGCTCTCTTGCTAATCAATATTTAAATCATGAAAGTTTTTAGACATAAATCCTCCCCTTTATGCACACCAAAGAAATCCCATTACCTTGTAATGATTATAATTGGAAAGCTCCAACTGTGATGAAAATAGAAAAGATTCATGGTCATTTGGAAAATATGCCTTGGGGTGGCCCACAAATCTTATTTTGTGTTTTGAATCATTGCCCATCCATGAAAAAATTATCAATTTCAGCTTTTAAACTAAAACTTGCCACATACTAATATTTAGCATGCCACATCAAATCCAACTAAATAATCATAGGGCTTAAAAGTGACTAAGCAAATTAATCAGCTCCAATCTAGACACTTATCATTTTTTGGTGTAATCTGATCCCTTTGAAAAGTCCATCTTGTCTTACACTATTGGATCATCTCTACCCGAGATAATGCAAGTCATTAATCTTATGCAAGATGCTTGAGATTCAATTCATGGCATATAGTTATACCTCTTATCATCTTTGTGTTTGTCTATAAGATCTTTATCTTTTCAACCTTGGTTATGCACCATCAGATCTGGTTGGGTTGAGTAAACATGCTTTATCAAATCATGATCTGAGGGGTGGATCATTATTGGACACTTCCTATAATTGGCCCTAAGGATGTGCCACTTGGTATCCCTATGGGCTTCTTATGTACCTTGAAAATATTCTCTATAACTTTGAGTGTCATCATACTACATGGTGGCACCTTATGCTTATTAACCTTTTGACCTATTCTACTCACTGTTAGATTTGTTGTTGCTTTCCTAAGATCTTGAAACTTGTCAATCTTGCATTCTCTCACAGGATCTTTGACTTTTCAACTCCTCACTCACCATGGGATCATCCTTGCCTAAGCAAATGTGAGCTATAGATCTACCTCTATTTGAAATCAAATGGATACTTTACGAGGCCTAAATTTGATACTCACACAATCATCCTAGAATATTTGAATCCCAATGACTACTTTCCATGCCTTAAAATTGATGTTCATGCACCTATCAAAAGTTTTTCACAAGATCGTCATACCTAAAATTTAAGAAAAATTATTCGAGGACTTTGTTTATCAGGACTTTTGGTCTCGAGCATCCTATTTTCATGTGATTTTTTTGTGTCAAGACTTTTGTTCTAAGTAATTCATCCATAGTAATTGGTCTTAGGCATTCCTGCTCTACAATAATCCTTCTAGGCATTTTGTCTGGACAATTGTTTCAAACTTTTTTCTGAAACAATTTACCTGAAGCATATGATATCTTTCAAATTTTTATTTATCAGGACAATTATCTTAGATAAAATGTTCAAAATAATTTCCCCAAAATAAATAAGTCCTACATTTTTCTTGAAGAATTTTGACTTTGCACTTTTCTTGAATAAATGTAATTCTTTTGGACTTTTTGTGAAACACTTTACCTAATGTAAATAGGACTTAATACATACTAAGTAAAGACCAAATGACACTTAGTCAATTTAACATATAATGAACATTCATAAACAAGACTTGGGTTGAGGACTTAGGCATTATAACTTGAAAAAGGCTCAATTGCTTCAATGAAATTTTGAACACTAACACTGGCTCTCACCCAGGGATGCATACCCCCTACAGGTGTGTAACTAACCCCAAAACATAAGATTAGTGCCAATCCAATGGGGCATGAAGTCAAGACTTAGTAATTTTAGAAAACACTCAATAAAAAAATGGTAAACTTGATAAAAATAGATTAGGAATATTTTAAAAATGAACACATGATAGAAAACATGAATGGAAACTATACAAACAAAACCTAAAGTAAAGGAGTGACAAATCAATGAGACCACAAAAAGACAAAACTATACACTATACAAAAATGTGCATAATTAACGTACTCAATCTAGGAAGGGCTTCATATGTCTACCATTGATTAGTAGCTCTAGTATTTCACCATTTCTTAGAATGAAAGTGTGTTCCCAAATCTAGCATTCAATAGAATAGGGACCCATGTACAAGGCATGAAATTTTCCATGCTTGTCTTTCTCTACATGTTTGTTGTCCTAAAGTAAAACTAGATCACCTACTTGGAATGTTCTTGGAGTGACCTTCCTATTAAATATTTTCTTTAACTTCTCTTTGAACTTAAGGTGTCTCTCATGGTCTTATCTTTAAATCTCATCAAACTCAATAATCTGGTTCATCCTACTATTTTAGAAAACACTCAACAAAAAAATGGTAAACTTGATAAACATAGATTAGGAATATTTAAAAAATGAACACATGATAGAAAACATGAATGGAAACTATAAAAATAAAACCTGAAGTAAAGGACTGACAAATCAATGAGACCACAGAAAGATAAAATGAACATAATTAGCGTACTCAATCTAGGAAGTGCTTCAGATGTCTACCATTGATTAATAGTTCCAGTATTTCACCATCCAAGTTTTTTATAATGAAAGTGTGTTCCCAAATCTAGTAATCAGTTGAATAGGGACCCATGCACAAGGCATCAAATTTTCCATGCTTGTCTTTCTCTTCATGTCTGTTGTCCTAAAGTAAAACTAGATCACCTACTTGGAATGTTTTTGGAGTGACCTTTTTATTAAATATTTTCTTTAACTTCTCTTTGAACTTGAAGTGTCTCTCATTATCTTATCTTTGAATCTCATCAAACTCAATAATTTGGTTCATCCTACTACCATAGTGGTTGATTTGTTCATCGTCTTCTAGTTGCTACATGAGTTGATAGGTTGGTAACTATAAATTCATAGGAAAATTTGATTAAGCGCCATAGATAAGCTCAAAAAGGCTTTGACCTGTAGCTCTCTTAGGCATGATCCTATTAGCTCACAAAGTAAGCTTCAACTATTCACCCCACTTCTTATCTGCTTCTAATGTTTGTCTAATGATTTTGAGCAAGTTCTTATTATTGGATTCCACTTGCCCATTCCCTTGAGGGTTATAATTGGAAGCATAGGTCAATTAAATCCCATAATATTTGCATAATTCCACTAAAGGTTTAGTTTTTAAACTCATGGTGTTATCAACAATAACTTTGATAGGCAAACCAAATCTAAAAATAACCTAATTTAGCAAAAAATACATAACCACATGGTGTGTTGCTTTCTTTGTAGGGACTGCTTCAGCCTATTTTTTGAAGTAGTCAGTTACAATTAATATCCATATATGTTTAATGAATAAAAAAATTATAATGAAATCCATTTCCCATTGTCTAAATGGGCCTTCAATCATCACCGGATGTAAAGGAAGAGAACCTGAAGCTTTCATCCTCCCAGTAAAGCACTAACACTTCTCACAGTTTATAACTTTCTAAGCAACAACTTTGAAAAATGATGGATACCAATAACCAACTCTCAAAATTTTATGAGTTATAACCTTAGGTGCAAAATGACCACCACATACTCCACTATGGA
Organism: Torreya grandis; assembly: GCA_037957365.1. Classification (NCBI taxonomy): domain Eukaryota; kingdom Viridiplantae; phylum Streptophyta; class Pinopsida; order Cupressales; family Taxaceae; genus Torreya; species Torreya grandis. The sequence goes on along the minus strand of JARHVA010000282.1, from coordinate 3,360,419 downwards.
AGTATTTAATCAGGGCAGAAGTTTGCTCTTCTAGCATGCATCTCAAGAGAACACCATCCAGATTATTCCATGCTAGTATGTTCTTAGTTAAGAGGTATTTTTGGGAAACAAGCTTAATATTTCTCCTTTGATTCTTGTTCAAATCAAGGGGATAACTCAAGGAATCATCAACATTAAAAATAATAGTGTTTACCTCAAAAAATTGAAAATTGGTCTTAGCCATTAGCTTGGCTAGACCCATCCCTCTTACTAACTTGGTGGTTTGAATATTCATGTCATACTTTTACAACTTGTTGACCCACCTACATCTCTTGTTGGATACTTCAGTTTGAGTCATGATGTCCTTCACCATGGTATGTGAGACATAAGCAACAATATTTAAACTCAAAATATATGGCCATAATGTCTTGATAGCTTTCAAAAGAGTAAAAGATTATTTTTCCATGATGGTATAATTCAATTTAGGACCTTGCATATCTTTACTAAAGAAAGCTATAGGTTGTTTGTGACCTTCTTCATTCTATTACAACAAGACAACTACAATAATATTATATGATGCAAAAGAGACTATCTAAAATGGCTTAGTGTAATTAGGGCTGACCAAAATAGGGATAAAATTTAAAGCTCCTTTGATGTTATTAAGCACTTTCATGACTTTCTCCTCCCATTTGATGATTTGGTCATTCTTTATCATGTACATGATAGGCAAAGTAATCTTTGTAAATTTGGACACAAACCTCCTTATAAAATTAATTTTTCCAAAGAAGGATTGAATTCCCTTCTTGGAATATGGGATAGGCACTTTATCAAAGGCTTTTACCCTCTCAGGATCAATCATGATGCCATATTTGGACAATATATGTCCTAATAACTTGGCATTTTTTAATCTAAAGTGGTACTTCTTAGGATTAAGAGAAATTCCAAACTCCCTGCATCTGATAAACACTTTCTCCAGATGCTCCAAATGTTGTGCTCTAGTCATGGATTACATGATGATATCATCTTGATGCACAACTATAAACTTGTTAATCACCCTTGTAAAATCAATGTCCATAGCTCACCAAAATGTTTCACTAGAATTCATTAACCCAAAAGGCATCTTCATATATATATATATATATATATATATATATATATATATATATATATATATATATGCCCCAAGGCATAGTCTATATGATCTTGGGTCTCTTAGATTCCTTCCTTTACCATAACTTAGTTGTACCCTAAAAAACCATCTAATGTGGACATCCCTCATCTAGTAACACTTTGTAGTAGGTTCTCCATATTGGGTAGGGGATAATTACCATTCAAAGAAGCTTTATTTAAATTTTGTAACTCCAAACACAAGCGGATGTCACCATTCTCCTTTCACATAGGGACTAAATTAGAAATCCATGATGAATACCTAATGGGTTGAATGATACCACCATCCCTCAACTTCTTTAATTCATCCCATATCTTGGTAGCCAAGATTGGGTTAATGGGCCTCTATTTCTACCTGAAAGGCTTGCTATTAGGCTACAATGGAATAACATGATGGAATAGGTCTTCCCTATACACTTTCAACTCATAATAAGACCATGCTAAACAATCTTGATACTTCCTTAGTAGCTGCATGTAAGCTTGCTTCTCAACCTCACTTAGGTGAGTACCTATCCAAAAATTCCTTGGATTCTCATGAGAACCCAAATCACACTTAGTCACATCCTTTGAAATGAATGAGTCTTGAGTCTTGAATCTATCTACTCCATCAAAAGACACTTTTAAACTTACCAAATATCTAAGGATTATGTTTGTCTTCAACTGAATATGTCCTTCCCAAATAAGGTTTATTTTCCATCACAAACCTGAACCATGGATTCTAAGTCTATGAGATGATCATGGAACTTAGCTTCACAATTTATAAACCTTCTGATATGATCATCATCATCAAACACCTACCATTGATTAACATTACCTAGGACTGAAGGTCTAGCAATCACCTTCACCTTATACTAAAAAGAGGTCTCATATTTGCAATATCAAATTGAGATCCCAACCTTACAAGTTTGGCAACTTCTTCATTGAAACTTCTATCATGATAACAAATGTTGAATGTAGTAAATCCCAAACAAAATTTTGATATTATTTCAACCTTTTTTTGTGGCACAAGCATTGAGGACTTGATTTACCACTAGCTCATAATCACCCTTGATAGTTAAGTTTTTAATTCCATGTTTGTGGGCAATCTGTAAACCAAGAATGAGTGCCTCATACTCAGTAGCATTATTTATGAACCCAAAAGAAAATTTAAAATAAAACTTGAATAAATTACCATTGGGGGCATAGAATATATCCCCAACTCTATTTCCAGTGTTGGAATAAGCCCCATCAAAGCACATCCACCAAACTTTTCCTTCACTATCATATTCAACATTAACAGCAACAAGCTGTTCAACAATGTCAATATTCCCCATGAAGCTTTCCAAGTCAACATCCATGTACAAAACTTCATTAAGAGAATGTTTTGTATATTCAATTACATGTAGCATCTTTGGCTCTCTATAAAGTTTGACCATCTTACCCTCCAATAGAATGGTGGCATAAGACAAGTCCATTTGTACACTTTCACCCATGTTGGTAGACCACTTTTGTGATAACATGTCCCACTTAAGTGGGAAATCTGTAACTACCATGTCCATATTCAAATACTTACCTAGATGAACTACTAACTGCACTACCAACCCTTTGAATTGTCCAACAACTAGAACTTCTCATGATTCCATGGCATAACACTTGCCAAAATATGATGTAGTCTTCACCCTGAGCTCATTTAAGACACCTAGGGGCATTATGTTGCAAGAAGCACCAGAATAAAACATGTAATTATGAATAATAAAACCATTTATCAAGAGAGTTATATAAAATGGGTCCATATTCAGCTGACTTTCTACCAATTTAGTCCCCAAATAGACTTTTGGAGTAGGTTCAACAATCTCTTTTGATTCTTCATCACTTTTTAGGGGTGTTTGGGGTAACTCAATTTCATTTTTAGCTGATTTATCACCAAATTTCAAGTATTTGAATTCTCTCTTACTATGTTTAGGTATTCACAATAATTCAACAAGTGGCATGGTGATTTTTAGTTAGCTCAACATGTGGGCCATATCACATATGCTATGCTAAGGAAGAGGAGTATTTGGTGGATAGGTAAAAACACCTTTAGTTGGGATACAATCACTTAAAGTATAAAGTGGAGTAGGTTGGGATGAATTTGCATTTTTAAAAATGGCCTTCAAAGGTGGATTTTATTTACCATCATTTACACCCTTAGGAATATTAGATAGCAAAGGTAATTTATTCTTAGCAGGAGGACCTCTAGTTCTAGCAACTTGGGAAATGGGTGTTATTTTGGAAGCATTTGGGATTGTTATAGTTCTCTTAGATTCCTTACTTACATCTCCTACCTTTGGATTTGTAGGGGTAGTGTCTTAAAGATTAAAATTTTGATACTTCACAAGTAATATTCTTTCTCTTGGGTATGTGTTACATTAATTAGCAGCTATATGTCCTCAACTAATGGAGTTTCCCTATCATATTTTTTAATCATAAATGATCTTAAAAAAAAATCATGAATGGGAAATTCATATGCTTGTACCATATTAACATCACAAGAAAATTCACAAGTTGGGATACTTACCCTTTTGACTACACTCCAAAATTGATTAACAGTAGTAGCACTCAACAATTTTGTGCAAGCAGACATCTTGCTTTAGGGACTTTGATAATTAAACATCAAAATATCATCTTTATATGATAGATACTTAGTTTCATTCACATTTTGTCAATTAGTTTATTTGTATCATATGGAAGATGTGGAAGGAAGCACTTGTCACACCAATCAATATCAATTTCATAACCTACCGCATTCACCTTGGCATGTAATAGATTAGGTACTTCTTTTTTAGCTCCTCTATTATGGTTTCTATATGTTCTTTCTTCACATTTAGGCGTTTTCCCTCTATCATTATCTCAATGGTGGAAATTAGGCCTTCCTTATGATTGATTCGGATTTGCATCCCTCTCTTGACTAGTAGACACATGAGGGATACCTTTTTTAGCTCTAGCCAACTTGTATGACATTTATTTAATAGTAGAGGCCAAAGTTTTAATATTATCCTCAAGGTTGGCTATCTTTGTGGATTGTGTCTCTTCTATATTGACCAATTTCACATCAACCTACTTTTTCATGGCTTTCCCATAGCTTTTATGTTATTTCAATTTGGATAGCCATATTGAATGCTAATTGTAGGTTCATGAGAGCCTTATCCCTTAAGTAGCACACAACCTTCTTATCAACGGCATCATAATACTTTATCAAGCACATTATATCACTGTGCCTAATTTTTTTGGGTAGCTACATCATAGTTTTGTTGAAATGTCTATTGAAGTTCTGAACACACTCATTAAGGTTCTTCTTGATGTTTTCAAATTCAGCTAAAAGGAACCTTGGATCAATTATATCACCATATTGAATTTTGAAAACAATTCCTCATTTCTTCCCATGAATCAATACATTCATTAAGAAGAGAATTGAACCATTTGTGAGTGTCTTCCTTCAGCATGTGCATAAATAAATTAATTCACACATCCTCATGCTCGACCTCATAATATTCAATAATATTGTTAAAATCCCTTAGGTGTTGATCACCACTCCTTGCATTATTCCCTTGGAATTTTGAAAGGCATTTCCTTACTTTATTTGGTACTTCATTAGGATAACCTTTCATGTCAACAAAATTTATAGGCTTGTATCTGGGAATGTGGAATACAGGACATTCATTCTCATTTGGGTCCCTATTCCTCATGATTAGTTCAATTAGAGGTTCAAGAACAATTGGCAAAGGGATTTGAGGGGGTGAATGAGGTGTAACTTATGGTTCACACTTGGGATGGGATTTAGATGGTTGAGAAGGACATAGATGATAAATTGGATTATAATTTTCAAATTTGTTAGGAGAGATATGATAGTCCTAAAAAATGGGTATCTCAACAAAACATTCAAGATTATCAAGATCCTGACAATCCAAAAAATCTTTTGTATCTACACTATGCTCTTCAATGGGCCTCTAAACTTGTCTCCTTCATCTTTGATTCAAACTTAGGGGTGGGACAATTTTTTTGGACAAGTCACCTTTGAAGGATGATCTCAATCCTTCTAGCTTTACAAATAAGAAAATACTTAAATCTTAAAGCTAGCACATACATTCAAACTAGGCATTGAGCTTCCTTGAAACTAAATGATAAGACTGGAGTTGACACTATAATCAATTGTCTAGAATATAATAGTTGACAAACTATTGTGATACATGTTAAAATTAAACTTGATAAAGCTAATGAGATAGAAAGCAAAGAAACTAAATTTTTTAGAATATGTTCAAAAGAGGGGAAAACACATTTCAACATGTAATTTTTATAACTCTTTGCAATAAACTCAGTAGAAGTCAAATTGTCAAATATATCAAATCCTAGAAGGTCCCTAGGAGTGTTATAACATTGATGGCCAAGATAGTCCATATAACATAAAGAGGTAGATAACTTTAAAATGACATCAGATCTCTACAGGAGTCCCCAACAACACAAGTAACCAAGACTTCAATTTACTCCCTAGCAATGGTACCAGTAGAGTGTTGGTTCTCAATTGTATACCATGTACGCTTGAACTTGCACACTTGAATAAAATGGTAAACTAAGATGAAAAACTTGATAGTAGGGCATTGTATCCAAGGAAGGGTTTATTATCAAGACTAGACCAAACATATAAAATGATTGAGAGGCACCTACAAAGGGTATGGTCAACTCCCTACTACTTATAGCTCCTCATAAACTAAGGTGAGAGGACCTAAGGGGTAGCTTGCTCACATGGAGAGATCCTGCAATTCAACCTCTATGGTTATTTTTAGCACAAAGAAGGCACATATATGTCCAACTCACAACCAAACTTTTTCACTCCACTCGGTAAAGGTTGTCACATAGAATTAACAAATGCACCATGTCATATACAAGCTAATGAAGATAGATTTGAAAGGGATTTCAAACTTCGTTCTAAATAATTATCAACAAAAAAGGGCTTGAATAAAATACTACAATGTTAGGATTTAAAGCACAAAATGTACATGCATGTTAAGTATGCAATATCTTATGCATCTGCTAGCAAATAACATTTAAGATATACAAAGGATGTATTACTTACAGGGTAGGATAACATAGAATGAGTTATATGATTATATAAAAGGGTAGGGAAATTTTTTGGTAGATTTTAATTAGTAGGGATTATTTCAACATTCATGACATTACTTATTGAAAAGACTCAAAAAACTTAAATGCAATTTGGTGGAACTACCATGAGTAATTTGCACTTACTAGTGCCAATGAAATGCAAATACCCAAATTATCCTTGAAATTTTAGAACATACACTAAAACTAGAATCTCACATACTTTTTCCTATCAAATCCATAAACCTAGGGTGACCTAACAAGTTATTCAATAACATATCTTGAAATAATGTAGAAAGGGTTTATAATATAAAGATATGCTCAAAATGACAACCAATAATGAGCATAAACCCAAATGTCTAATCAAAAACATCTAAAAAACATATTACTACACTTCATAAACATAAATTAGCAAATAATAATAAGCATTTTCATCAATTTTGCAAGAAAATATTCTACACATCAGTGTTTCAAAATGCTTTCATAGGGACAAGCATGGTAGATTTGGTCCATGTTGGATAGGGGAGACATATAAACATGATCTTAGATCTTGATAATGGATGTATAGTTACAACCACCTTTACAAAAGAGGCAAAATACACACAATAGTAATCCTAAAATATGGAAAATCCTATATTAAGGAATAACAACAACCAAAAATAATGACCAACCTTGAATAGAAGACAAGCCTTCTATTTATACATTTTAAATCTAGGACTATGGGTCACAATTTTTCAAAATTTCAAAACAAACTTTTAATTCTATCAAGATGCTTCCATCTATACTATGCCCTTTTACCATTTCATGAAATCTTCATCCACTTATAATAAAAAAACCATTATTGCGATTGCCCTCGCAAGGAATGATGAATATTTACAACAAGCCTTTGATCTTTTGACTAAATATGCTGGTGAATTCATGATAAGGATGGTGAACTTCATAGTGGAGGCCCAAACAACAATTTGTTATCATATGTAACTACCTAGAGATGCTTTTGACCACTTACCTACATAGCTAGACGAAGTAAATCATTTAAGGAGCCAAACAAATTTTCCTCATGTGTAACTATATAGAGATGCTCTCTTGCTAATTGATTTTCAAATCATGGAAGCTTCTTGAAAGAAATCCTCCCCTTTGTGTACACTAAGTAAATCCCATTACCTTATGATGATTATAATTGGAAAGCTCTAGCTATGATGAAAATAGAAAAGATCCATGGCTATTTGGAAAATATGCTTTTAGGTGGCCCACAGATCTTCTTCTATACTTTGAATCATTGCCCATCCATGAAAGAACCATCAATTTTAGATTTTAAACCAAATCTTTCCACATAATGGCATTTAACACACCATACCAAAACTAAATGGGTAATTATGGGGATTAAAAGTGACTAAGCAAATTAGTCAGCTCTAATCTAGACACTTGTCATTTTTTAGCACAATCTGAGCCCTTTGAAAATTCCATTTTAGCTTGCACCATTAGATCATCTCTACCAGAGAAAATGTGAACCATTAAGCTTATGTGAGATAATCAAGATTCAATTCATGGCATGTAATTATACCCTTTATTATCTCTATGTTTATCCATACAGTCCTTATTTTTTCAACCTTGGCTATGCACCATTAGATCTAGATGGGGTGAGTAAACATGCTCTATTAGATCATGATCCAAGGGTTAGAGTGTTATTAGACACTACCTGTACTTGGCCCTGAGGATGTGCCATTTATCAACCCCATTGGCTTCTTGTGTAATTTTAAAATAGTATCTATTACATTGAGCACCATCATGTTGTGTGGTGGTACCTTATGCTTCTTGACCTTTTGACCTATTCTGCTCATCATTAGATCTGTTGTTACTTTCCTAATATCTTGACACTTGTCGATATCACATTCTCTCACAGGGTCTTTGACTTTTTGAATCCTTGCTCACTATTAGATCATCCTCACCCAAGAAAATGTGAGTCATAGATCTTCCTACATTGAAATCAAATGGCTACATCATGGGGCTTAAATTTAATGTTCGTGCAATCATCCTAGAATATTTGAATCCCAACGACTACCTATCATACCTTAAAATTAATGTCTATGCACTTGTCAAAAGATGTCTACAATACTATCATACCTAAAATTTTAGAAAATTTATTTAGGAACTTTGTTTATCAAGCCTTTTGGTCTTGGGTATCTTATTTTCATGTGGTTTTTTATGTTAGAACTTTTCTTCTAGGTAATTCCTCCACATCAATTGGTCTTCGACATTCTTTCTCTACAACAATCCTTTAAGGAGTTTTGTTGGGACAATTATTTTGAACTTTTTATCCTAAATAATTTCCCAAAAGCATATGAGATATTTTATACTTTTATTTTTTAGGATAATTATCTTAGACAAAAATTTCAAAATTAATTTCCCCAAAATAAATGAGCCCTATATTTTTCCTAAAGAATTTTGACTTTACACTTTTCCCAAAGAAATACAGTTCTTTCAAACTTTTTGTAAAACACTTTTCTCAACATAAATAGGAATTTATATATACTAGGTAAAGAACAAATAACAATTAACTAATTTAACATGAAACTTGACATATAATGAACATTCAAAAATAGGACTTGGGCTGAGGACTTAGGCATTTAAACTCGACAAGGGCTCAATTGCTTCAGTGCAATTTTGATCACTAACACTAAGAAGGCCTAATGGGATTAGGTCTCCATGAGACCGAAATGAGAGATAAGGCCTATTTGAGAAAGTAAAGACCTAAAAGGACTCTAACATGTTTGATCCATGTCTATGATATAACTTAAGAACCATTGTATGGCTGACCTAAGAAGGTAATGATGTTTGGCCAACTAAGAAGGAGATGAATAAGAATCTTGTATAAATATTACGAATTTTTAGGCATATTAGTGTCTGTGATTAAGAAAACAAGTAAGTATATTATAGAGTAGAAGGAGGTCTTGTAAACCATCATAAGAAGATAAAGGATCAATTATGAATGTTTGATAGAGGTTCTATTTGTGAGGATCAAGGTCATATGACCTAATCAAGTTAAGAAGAGGGATAGTTGAACAAAGAAGACTAGAGACCAATTTTAAGAAGGATATAGTGTGTGAATATCTGAGGAAGGAAATCATCATCTATTGTATGAAAAACATGGTATTATGAAGGTTATCAAGTGTTTTAGGTGGTTGAGTTAGTGTTGAGTCATATAGGGGGTTGGTGCCTCCTTATAAGTGGGTGCTTTCTAAAGCCCAACTAAGTTAGTGTTTAGCTAGTTGGGTTTGGTACTCCATGTGAATTAGGTACTTCACAAAATTGGTGTTAATCTTATAGGATTGTAGTCCATTTGCATCATCAATGGGTTTTATTTCCTTCAAGGGTTTCCCACATATATTTTGTGCTCATGTGTTTAATATTCTAGTGTATTGATGCTTACACTTGCTAAAATGTACATGCTTGTCTAAATGATATGTGATTACTTAAGTAAGATTTTTAAAGAGAGTTTTTGAAGACTGTTTCACCCCCCCTCTCAGTAATTTTAATTCCAACATGACCATGGCATAGGAATCCATGGTACATAATAAGAAAATATCATGGAGTAAAGACACATGTTAAATGGAGAACCCAAGAACATAGGACTCAAATATTAGTGAAAGGCTTGGGGAAATAAAAGATGGTTATAGAGTAGTTCATAGGAATAAAAGACAATACTAAGTCAAGCATGAATCTAGCACTAGACCATGGGAAGATAGGTGCTTGATGATGAGGATCCAACATCAAGAGAGAATATAGGGGTAAATAGGCTTGAGTAAATAAGAATTTATTGTAAATGGCTTCCATGACTCAATTATATGGATTATCATTGGTGATTTAACTTAATTATATTTACTTTTATAACTAATTGGTTAGGGTAAACCAAGTATAAATACCCCCTTGATCTACTTTGTATTATTGTTGATGAGTTATTTATGAATTGGTTATCATTTTGAATTACTATAGTCTTTGACATACTTTATGAATATAATGTAAATAATATTGTGTTTACATAATCCTTGTGTTCATTTATCAATGATAACAATGGGGTTGATATTATTTGTTATCATTTTATGCCAACTTATTTTTATTTTGATCGTTAAGTGATGAACCAGTAAGCTAAATTAGATATAGGACTAAGGATGAGTTTATTACTAAGTACTCATTTAAATTCCCTTATCTAGGAATTTAGCCAAACACACCCTCATGCGATAAAACTAGGTGGAACTATTCTTAAGCTGTGTGCTTCAGGGTAGCCTACGAGAACTTGTTCTTACTTAAAATGCCAACACGTTATCACTTTATAAATCTTATTTACTTTGGCATCAAACTAGGGAAATACATGATGGTTTAAAGGAAAAGATCCCAAAATATTCCTTCGACTCTTTTTCTTACTCTTATAACCCTAAAATGGCTAATCCCACCTATCTTGGAGGAATTAGTTATCTTGTGAACATTTCAAGACTTGCACATGACCTTCCCAAAATTACTAATAAGTTTTGCCTAAGGTATTTTCATCATGGAATTATAATATATTAATAACATATCCAAATCTTAAAAGATGCCTTAAATAGAACTCAAGCTCAACATGAAGGTGTTTCTTACAGACTATTCCTTATACTTTAGATGAGTCAGCATATGCTTGGTACTTAGGTCTCTAAGATGGATCCATCACCTATTGGGATAAAATTAAGACAATGTTCATTAACCACTTGAGGGTACCAATAGACCCTTCCATACTATATCATTAGTATCTGATCGGCCATATAAAACCCAATGAGCTAATAAGTATTTTCAATACTTGGTTTCATAATCTATACAAAAGGATGAAAGACCAATACATGTAGATATATCTTGTTATTATATAAACTTATTTGGGATATCTAGACCCTATGACTTCTATATTCCTTAGGAAAACCCCAATTACAATTAAATGATTAACATTGAGTAGTAGATGGTACTTCAAAGGTATGGTGCATGTCCCTTTCCCTTTTTTAAACAATTAAGTGTTTACAATCAAATCCTTATGATCAACCAAGATCTTATGAATAACAATCCTATAATAAACCCTAATTATTGGGATCTATGTATTCAATCCCAAAATCAATTTACATTTCATTACCCTTAAATACCATGCTAAATAATTATCCCTTTGTGCCTCTTAATCATGTGTTGTCTCAGCTTACAAATCAAAAACTTGTCCCTCTTGTATACATAACTACTAAAATCCTAGTTCGATAAACTATGTTGCTCATAACCATCATCAACAATCTACCCTTGCATTTATAAATGCTAATGTACTAGTGGATAATCCACCAACCCAAGTAGGAAGTAACCAAAGTTCCATTATGAACCTTGAGGTAGTTGATCTATAGAAAATGGTCTAGAAATTGACCAATAATATGGTCAACTTGCAAAGGTAGGTGCCTTAAAAAGCCAACTAAACTATAAATAACCCACCTTAGAACATAAACTACACTTACAAATGATTAATACATACTGAAACACTAGGACTAATAATGGAAATATTCTTAGTCCCCTTGAAAACACTAGTTAGAGTATGAATAGTGCCTTTAACTTAGAAAACATGGAAAACTTAGCCTTACCCACTTCGTGTAGAATGAAAAATATAATAGGCCATGTTGAGATGTATTTCACTAAATTCACACATACCTCAAACATATTGCAAAAGGAGATGGATAATCTTGAAATAGTCCCTCTACCAGACAATATTAAACTAGGTCCATTTGGAGATAGCCTAAACTCTACCATGGTTTTGGAGACCTGTGAATTTCCTTTTGAGAGTGATAATGATCCCAAGGATAACTTGGAAGAATTTCATGCCTTCAAATAGTTCCAAAGTGGGAATTATTATAGATTTAAGAGTAAGTTGTTGAATCATTTGACAATCTCTCTCCCTCAAATAGCCTTAATTCCATCTGATGAAAATTCAAGTAATAACCCATCCCCACATAACGGACCTTCTACCTCCTATCAACCTAGTAATGATATTACACCTCTTGAATCTAATTAAACACTAGAACACAATAAACCATGATACAACATTATTGAATATCTAAAGAAAACTAAGGCCAACATAACAATGTTTGAGTTGCTTCAAATATATGATCAAAGGGACTTATTGTTTAAATATTTTTTTACTCTGAAGAAAAAAGAGGTTGGTGACATAATTGATGCTCATATTATTGTTTATAAGGATAAAAATGAGAATCTTTTTCTTCTAACAATTAGAACTTTTGGAAAATATTTACACAATTATTTTATGGATTCATGTGCTTCAAGGATTCTTGTGCCTTATGCATTTTCTAACAACTAGTTATGACACCTACTAAATAAAACAAAAAAGTAATTCAACTAGACAAGTCTGAGGTCAAGGTGATGGGTGAGTTCAACCACATTCATATGCAACTATCATATGATCCTAGGGTGTATCAATTCATCAATATCTAAGTGGTGATATTCTTGAGGCATATATAATGTTTCTCAACTAAGATGGTCTATGACACTCAATGGGTACATGCAAACTAATTACTCCAACATGTGGCTTCTATTTTGAGGTATACATAATCAGATCAGGATTGAGAGGGATTTGAAGATGTCTCACATGAATAGATTAAAATAATACAAATGAGCTGTTGTTCGAGGATTCTAAACTCAAAGTGTATGCACTTGATAAAGAAGCACAATCCTATGTGAATTTATCCATTAACATGTTGACTAGATAATAGGGACCTGAATTTGAAATACTTGATCAACTAGATGAGGAAGACATATTCTATGAACTTGAACTAATTCTATTTCATGTTACCTCCTCAACATACGAGAATATTAGGTATGGTTTTCCATGTGATAACCAAGTATCTAAAGGCTTGGAATAAAAAATATTACCATTTAGAATAGATCAATGCCTACCTCAATGAATAAATATAAGACCAAAATATTATTATCAATAAAATAGCAAAGTTTCCCCACAATATAAACTCAATAAAATAATCAAGAGCTCAACATAGATATAGCATCCACCTTCTAGATTCCACTGTACACAAGTGAGGATCACATATAGAAACTAATGTTTGATGGATGTAAGTATAAGAATGGGTGTGATGTCAAGATCAATATTATCAACCTAAGAGGGAGATCCTATCTATAAAATTCCAATTTAGAGTTTTCATGAACAAAGAATGTAACTGAATATGAAGCATTGGGGCATGACCTCTAGTTTGCACTAAGGAAGAAGGTAGAGAACCTAAAAGTCCTTGGGGATTCATAACTCATTGTAAAAAAATTAGAAACCACTACACTTGTAATGACAAGTGTCTTTCTAGATATTATAGTAGAGTGTGGAACCTAAATATAACTTTGATGTAATCAACATTCAGATGTTATCATGAAATAATAATTACATAGTGGATGCATTATCAATAGCTGTGAGTACCATAGAACCTATTTCTAACTCTAGATTAAGGAATTTTTTAGTACAGTTAGTCTCTACCCCTTCTATTATAGACAATGTTAAAAAATTAAAAGTCTTCAATGATGACCGACATATCATTTATTTCATCACCAATGCTGACATATTTTAGTCCTTCATTGATGAGGACTACTAGGGGGAGTTTGAACTAGATGAAGAAGGGTCATCAACATGAAAACTAATAACATACCGAAAGGCATGGTATATTTTGAGGGTCTATTACACATGTGTTATCATGGTAAGATAGAAAAAGAATCCCTTACTATAGGTATTCCCCATTAGCATTGTAATTTAGGTAATGTAGGGGAATAAAAACATGGGTTTTTAAGTAAAGTTTACACCCAAGATGAAAAACAAAGGAATGTGCAGTCCTTGAAAGACTTTGTCAATACTTTGCAAGGATTTATGAGGATTTGAAAGTGTTCAACACCTCCATACACACTCATACCATTCCCCTGAAGCCAGGTGCAAAAAAATTCTGCGAAATATAGAGGCCAAAAAATCCATTGCTAGAACCTTTTATACTTAAGGTGGTGCAAAAAATACTATCAAAAATGATCATATATCCTATTATACACTCCACCTGGGTAGCCAATTTGGTGCTATTTTTAAATAAAAGTGGAGATGTTCTATTTTTCATGGACTTTAGGAACCTCAAAAAATATTAAAATAAGGATAATTACCTATTGCCTTCACAGAATGAGGCCCTACAAATATTAAATGGATCCCAAATGATGTTATTCCTAGATGGATACTCAAGATACAATCAAGTAGTGTAAAATTATGAATATAGAATTAAGACAACATTTATAATTAAGTGGGGTATTTTTGCATACAAGAGGATTCCATATTTCTTGATCAATATGTGTGCTACTTTCTATAAGACCATGGACATTGCATTCAAGGATATCATCGACAAATACATTTTCATCTACATGGATGACTTGACTGTATTTTATAAAGACCAAGCCAACACGTAAAGGAAATTATAATGGCTTTACAAATAAGTAGAGATCATGGTATTTACTTATGTTAGAGGTATTATCACTGGGGGTGAATCAGTGAGCCCAAATAATCCAACTTTAATTTCAATATTTACAAACACTAATCAGTTACCACAAACATTCATGAAGCATACACATTAGTTATAGAAATGAACAAGAAAGACAATGCAATATTAATCGCATAACACATGACATATGTGGGAAATCCTCTTGGGGGGAAACCCACTAGAACCTACAATTGGAATAATATCTTATAATAACAATAACCAATTTATACCAACTACAACTGATGAAGGAACTACCATTCATATTTAGTGAGACTACAATCCCACAAGGTGATACCACACCTGTCTAGATGAGCTGCAACAACAACTAGACCTTTAGAAAGTTTCACCTTGCAAGGAAGTTTTAACCCCCTTAGATCCTAAGATTCCACAAAAACATATATGAACACATCCACCTTTGAACTAATGTCTACAACACCTAATTATGAACCTTTACTTATCACTCTTCACCTTCGCTCACACTCAATCTATAAGAGCGCTATTTTTCCAACAAAATTATGACCTATAGGTCATAAAAAAAGTCCTCAATCTATTCTACTCTTCAAATCATCCACAATGAACTCTACCCCTCCTTATTTCCACAATTCACACACACAAGCCTCTCACAAAATCTCTTGAGCATACTCACTCATTCTGTCTCTTCTAGGCTTATTAGGTTCAATGACCTATGTGATCACCTTCATCACCTTGATTAAACATTCATGTCTAAATTTGTTTTCTCTCTATTTATCTTCACTAAATTTTACCTTATCTTTAAAATTTTATCTCCTTCACTTGGCTTCACATCCACACAACCCTCTCTCAAATCTCTTCAAAGTCTCACACTCAAGTCTAGAAACCAACACATTTAGTTTCACCATTTATGGATATATCATGATTATCAACATCTTCATTGACCATTAGGCATGAATTAACCTTTAATACATATCTCACATACATAAACACAACTCAATACCATCCAAATAGGTCGGTCATCACCCATGGATCACCCTTAAGGAACTACACCTTTCAATTAGGCACTTGTAGCCCTTATAGGTCTCATGAAGACCCATATACTCCTTTAACACTTCATTGAGTAAAATAATAACATATGACCACTTAAAAATGTATATTTCCACTCTAAATGACCCCTTAGTCATCCTTAAATGCTTACAATCATCATTGCACTCTTCTGTGTAAGCTTCATCAACTCAAACAATAGCCTTGTTCATAAGGACACCATGAATGAATACATAATCAACTTATTAAGAATTTTTCATAATAAATATAGATTTATCACACCTAAAAAAATCACATATATCATCCTCATGGAGTCTAAAACATGATTTAATAACCAATTCAACATTAAACATCAAAACAACAATAGTACAAACTCAAAAAACCTTCCTAGGTTACTTGGAAAATAGAGTCAAACACATAGTCAAATTTGAACTTCAATATTTATGTATGTAAATATTTTAAAATCTTAAAATATATATTTATATATTCACATTTTAGTCCTTTACAAATTTTATTTTTACACCATGAGCAAATTCTTCTTGGATCAAAAGTTATCGCCAAAATACAAAGCACTAGTTTTTCCTTTGTAAATTAAAATATTCAAATGCAAATGATCACAGTTAAACTTAAAACACTGTGATCTTATCTCAAGTATTTATTTATCAGATTAAACATGCATGGTCAATATTTTTATATTAATCTCAACTTTTAACACATATTCCACCAATGTCAAACATTAAACCTCAATCTATTTGACCTCATCTCGTGCACCCTTGCAATATTGACTAAATACGCGCTATCAATCTCTACAGATCAACTAGGTTTTTAACTAGAAATACTCACTATTATATGTATCTCAAAACTTCTAAGATCATGACACTTATCACCCTCATATGTATTTTGAGCATTTTATTATCATTCTATGCAATTATGTTACTTGGTAGCCTCTCGTGTAATGTTGACGTGTTGATTTCATACACATCATAAGATCAAGATGTATGATTGAATCACACTATTGGATATTCTAGACCAAATGACCTCATCCTTCAATGTCAATAAAATTTATGGTCTCTAAACCATCATTGTCTATAAGTTCAACTTTGGAGATTTAAAACTCGAGCTGGACAACACTTCAAGATCCCAAAATTTTAGGGTAGATTATTGACATTATAGAAAACATATCCATGATATCCTTTGACCAAAATTGATCTTTTGGTACCTAAAATAAATACACAAACTTACTAGTTCATCCATGTCTGCATGATAGTTTGTGATGGTCTGGAAAACATTACAAACTACCTGGGAAGCCAACTTTGCCCTTGCATATCTTTTACTGTGCTTAGATGCTTAACCTAAAAAACAGTGAAAATCAACTGGGCACAAAAATAAACAAACCCATATGATCACCTTCTCCCAAAACTTCCACATGTGTGAGATATGCCATCATCAAATTACTTACTCATCTCTTTCTTGCCTCATGCAAATTTGGCTCTGGGAAAACATTGTCAAAATGCCTGAGATCCCATATTTTCACCCACATATCTTTGACTAAACTTAGTCACATGACTTGAGACTTATCACATAGCAACTAGGGACTAATGTGATCATAACCATATGACCAAATACCCCTAACTCATCCACATGTGGCAATGGTGATGTCAACAAACAGCCTACTTAGATTTTTTGCCATTGGACCCAAAATGTCTGGATGAAAATAATGGACTACCAGATGAAATCCACTTATGCACACAAGGACTAAAATCATAGAAAACATCTTAGGGACCCATTTCACATCCTAAAATCATCATACTCATCTTTTAATAACCTTAACCAAGCAAACTCTAAAGATCAAATAACCCTCCTTTAAACATACTAGCACAAGCACATTGCACACTTTGTCATCATCACTTAGGATATCAACTCACTTTATGCACTCACCAAGACACCTCCATGACATCACCATGACATCATTGAAACCCTATAAAAATATCCCCCTTTGTCATTGATGTCAACACCCATTAATAAATAGCTCACCTTTCTTCTCTCTCTTCAAGCACTCTCATAATAGAAACTTTCTCCCCCTTTGACATAATGACAAAGTGAGAACCATCTAATCCTAGGGACCTGAAATGAATAACATAGGATTAGACCATATTATAAATATATTACACACTCTCCATTACCTTTAGCCTGCCTCTTCTTACCTTGACAACTTCCTCTTTGCTCCATGCCAACACTCTCTTTAACCAAACAATGCAACCAATGAATAAAGATCATGAAAAACACTAAAATATGATAGAACTCACCAAGAACTATCTAAGACGGATTCCCCATAATATTTCTCAGCCATTTCATCACATAATCATCTTCAAACATCCACACACCATGAAGAACCACCACACATGCTTACCATCCTTCTCTCTCAAGCTACCACAAGGACCACAAACAAAACTTTCTTCCACTCACCAAATAGGAAAATGCACTAAACCAACTTGATAACTCACCTTGAAATACTCATGCCTTTCTCTTTTGGAGAATTTGATCAAAAGACACTCTTCTTCAACTAGGCCTGACTAGCCTCCTTAAAGTCCTACCTATAAATTTCAAAGCCCAGAATTTTTAGTAGACACACATTCAAGACCTAAAACTTAATATATAGAGAAATCTCATATGCCCCCTCAGTCACACCAATTTTCATCACCTAGCTCATTTTTTGTAATATACTTTATTCACAAACCTACTACCCAATTAAGCCTCCAACTTGACAAAAACTTGAAGAACTTAAGAACAAAAAACCTTAAAATATATGTGAATATTTATTCAATAACCCTTTTCACCCATTCATCCTATTTATAAGCCTCAAATCTTAACTCATAAGGCAAACCACTTTTTTAGCAAAGCCCAAAACCCTAGAATCTCAAAATAAATGAGGTCAACATAACACCTTCCAATCAATAAGCACTCCTTAAACTTATTACATACTTGGAGATATTTATTACACACTTTTGGACTAATATTTGAGCTTCCATACCTTTGGTAACCCATACATACTATAACCCATTTTTAGGCCTGCATACTCTTAAACAAAAACTGGGAAACTTGAGAGCAAACAAAAATCTCCAATTTGACTTCAACGTGCCTTCAGACCATAAAACCACCTATAGCATGCTATAATAATGTCAAAAGACATTTTTATTCAAAAACATCATCTTGACATTGCATTAATATAATTATGCTACCTAGAAACACCTATTCTGACCTTGCTTGTAGAACTTGCAATTACTACCAATAATCCTTCACGACAAAGAACATTAAAACTAGGCTCAACCATACATTAAAAGCATGTCACCAACTAATTAAAATATTTAATATTATATATATGATGTTCACTTACCTCCATATACCAAAACTGCATCATTAACATCTGAACACACACCATAAGGTTTGTAGATATGAAACCCTCAAGTCACTACCTTTCATCCTTTGGGCTAGTTCTTCAAAAACTAAGAGTAAATTGATCAACCAAAGATCATTCTAGCACACAAGTATACCAATAAATAAATTCCTTAACATTAATCCAACACATCTTCTCATGACCTACTTTGTCTTATAACATCAATCAAGACCCAACTAGCATCTACCATGCTTCCTCTTTCTAAAAAGTGTCTCCTTGAAGCTAAGAGAGAGACACCCTTTTTGACATAGTGAGACTAAAAGTCCTAAAATTTTAGAGACTCCCATATATCCATACATTTCTTTGACTTAGAATCCTACTTGACTTTGAATGAATCTTTAAATTCATTCTTTTCTTTAGATTTTTCAATAAATGATGTCAACAAGAAGCTCTTGTCTTTCTTTCATGTCTATATGGAAAATAGACCATCTTTGGTCTCATTCTAATCTCTTCTAATAGGCTTAGGTTTACATGATCATTTGTGACCTCTTCCATGCACACTAGGAGCTCCATACACTTTATTTTTCTTTGGGAACTCATTCAACCTATTCTTGCAATACCTAATAATGTGATCAACTCTGTGATAACTAAAACAAACAAGATCATTCATACATTTTTCTTGATTATGATTGTGATCTTCTTTTTCTATCTAGATAGAAGACAAATTGTCTTGGCAATCTTGTATCTTATTCATATATGATTCCTTCTTTGCTCTTGACTAATCTGAGTTATGACTTTTTAATGACTAGTTGTTCCTTCTTCCAAGACTCCATGAATGTCCATACTTGACTAACTTCCTTCTATAGTCCTTAACTATATGACCATACTTATTATATGTATAATAATGAACATGAAATAAAATAACATACCTTGAAGCATTTGGTTTTTTAATATATCTTCTTGCATTATTTTTAGAGCTTGCATTCTTATTGACTTGCTTAGCC
Source organism: Torreya grandis (assembly GCA_037957365.1). Taxonomy (NCBI): domain Eukaryota; kingdom Viridiplantae; phylum Streptophyta; class Pinopsida; order Cupressales; family Taxaceae; genus Torreya; species Torreya grandis. The sequence goes on along the minus strand of JARHVA010000282.1, from coordinate 3,340,179 downwards.
TTCTCATTTTTTTTTCAAGTTTATCCAACTTGACTATGAAAAGATCATGTTAACTCTTAAAATACCCCATATCAATCTTTAGCCGAGTGTACTCATCTTCTATTTCTTTTGGATTTGGACTTGCAGTCCTTAACTAATTTTATTTAATATTGATCTTCTCTTCATCCTCTTTGGCCTTGTTAGTCATGTCTTTAAATCTATATGCTTGTACTTTAATAAGCTTGATCTATTCTTGATACTTCTTATTTATTAGACATGCCTAACAAAATTTCCTCAAGAGAATCAATTTTTGCTTCAAGACCTTTGATTATATTACTCATTTTATGATTTTTTTTCTTCTACTCCTTAATTCACTAAGAGCACTCATGAGCTTAGCTTCTACATCAACTTCTTCTTCCTTGCTATCATATTCTTTACTATTATGTCAAGTTTCTTTATCAAACATGATGTCCTTTTCTTTTGGACACAAACTTGTCTTGGCATCTACTGTCTAAACCTTGAGATCATTGATAACATTTTCTTATTATTTGGCATCTTTTTTCAAAATACATATCTACTCTTCAAGTGTTTTGATCACAACCTTCCACTATTTATTCTCTTTCTTCAATTTTTTAGCCATCTTTGTACCAACTCAAGATCTCCTTCAAACTGTTAAGCTTCCTCCAAAAGACCCACTCTAATACCAATTTTTAGAGGTAAAATCACTGAGAGGTGGGGTCGGTGGGGGGGTGTGTGGGGGGGGGGGGGGGGGGGGGGGTTGTGGGGGTGGGTTGTAAATCAGTGAGCCCAAATAATCCAACTTCAATTTTAATCTTTACAAATAGTTCATTAGTTACCACAAACATTCATGAATCATACACATTATTTGTAGGAATGAGCAAAAGAGACAATGCAAGATCAATCACATAACACATGACATATATGGGAAACCCTCTTGGGGGAGAAAACCCATTAGAACCTACAATTGGACTATTTTACTATAATAACAAGAACCAATTTATACCAACTACAACTAATCAAGGAACTACCATTTATATTTAATGAGACTAAAATTCCATAAGGTGCTACCACACCTATCTAGATGAGCTGCAACAATAACTAGACCTTTAGAAAGTTTCACCTTGCAATGAGGTTGTAACTCCCTTAGATTTTAAGATACCACAATAACATCAATGAACACATCCATCTTTGAACTAATGTCTATAATACCTGATGATGGACCTCTGGTTATCACTCTTCACCTTTGATCACACTCAATGTGCAAGAGCACTATTTTACCAACAAAATTATGACCTATGGGTCATAAAAAAAGTCCTCAATCTATTCTGATCTTCAAATCATCCATATTGAACTCTACCCCTCCTTTCCACAATTCACACACACAAGCCTCTCATAAAATCTCTTGATCATACTCACTCATTCTGCCTCTTCTAGGCTTATTAGGTCTAATGACCTATGTGATCACATTCATCACCTTGATTAGACATGCATGTCTAATCCTCTTTACTCTTTTATGGTCCTAACTAACCTATACTTCTCTTTCAAATTTTTTCTCCTTCACTTGGCTCCACATATGCACAACCCTCTCTCAAATCTCTCCAAAGTCTCATGCTCAAGTCTAGAAACCAACACATTTAATTTCACCATTTATAGAGCTATCATGATTATCAACATATTGGTCAACCATTAGGCATGCATTAACCTTTAAGACATCTCTCACATACATAGACATGGCTCAATACTAGCCACATAGGTCAGCCATAGCACCCATGGGTCACCCTTAAGGAACTACACCTTTCAACTAGGCCCTTGTATACCTTATAGGTCTCATGAAGACCCATTTACTCCTTTAGCACTTCATCAAGAAAATAAAGAACATAGGAACACTTCCAAATGCATAGTCCCACTCTACATGACCCCTTAGTCATCCTCAAATTCTTACAGTCATCATTGCACTCTTTTGTGCAAGTCTCATCAACTCAAATAATATCCTTGTTTATAAGGACACGATAAATGCATACACAATAAAATTCTTAAGCATTGTTCATACTCAAGATAGATTGATCACACCTCTAAAAATCACATAGATCATCCTCATGGATTCTACAACATGATCCAATAGTTAATTCAATAGTAAACATCAAGATGACAATAGCACAATCTCAAACAACCTTCTCGAGTTACTTGTAAAACATAGTCAAATTGTTAGGTTATGGAGCTAAAAGCTTCACTGATGCAAACACGGAGAAGGCCATTGGAGGGGTTGCTGAAGAATGCTAAGCATCAGAGCAAATGGCATCGTTCTGATCAGCCGATGTCGACAGGACAGTAAAGAAGAAGCAACCGACGTCGGTCAGGAATCCACCGGCGTCGGTCACCTCCAGGCAGACAGGGACCGACGTCGGTCGCTTGTGTGGTTTGACTGCGAGCTTATTACGGGTAGTTAGCTAATGAACCAAGTGTTTGCATGATTAGATCTATTTTTAGACTGAGATCTGCGGATCTAATTATTGTAATTAGATGTCTAATTATTGTTTGGATGAGATCTATATAATAGACTCATGATTGTATTGGAAAAGTGTTCTAGTTTGAGTTGAGCAAAGTTTGTTCCTTCTGTGTGTGAGGTGAGCAAGGGTGTTCCTCCTAGTTCCACAGTACCAGGTGTAGGTGCTGGATTGGAGAATCAGCAGGGTTCTTCATGTATGTAGGATCTTGGTCACAGTTGCATGGCCTATATAGGAGATCTACATGGTAAGTAAGATCGTTGATCTGCAGGTGTATGTGTGTGCAAGGTCAAGGTTCACAGGTGAGCAGAACCGGGTTTGATTTGCAGGTGTGCAGGATCATATAGACAGCAACACAACAGGGAGCAGTATCAGGCAGGATCTACTTGGAGTACAGGTGTGTACTCGGATAGAGCAAAGAGGAAGGCAAGGGAGTTCCTTCCATAAGTATGGTCTGTTGAATTCCAGGTTGTTGCAGGTTCATGGGAGATCTACTTGAAGTACCTTGAGTACTTGTGGAGTGCGTGGAGCACTTGTGGTGTGCGTGGAGCACAGGAGGTGAACACCAACTCTGTATTTGAGTTGGGTGTTGGGACCTGAGAGGGAGAGCTTTGGGGAGAAGAATTACTGTTCACTTGAGGTGTGGGAAACCTCTGTAAGGTGGTGGAGAAGAAGTGGCATCTTCTTTATTATATTCTTTTCTGTATAAAGTGTTAATACAAGTTGTGTATTGTCTCTCATATCATGTGTTATTCTGAATTCTAGTTACTTGGTGAATCTGGTTAATTTCCGCATATTAAGTTGCTTGGTTTGGTAATCATATTATGCTCTTTTGGTGGAGCAAGATCCTGACAAGTGGTATCAGAGCCAGGTTGGGATACTAACAGATTGGTTTAAATCTGGGTAGTGTGTTTTGATTACAGGTCACTCTCAGGGGTTTCTGATTGAGTGGGAGTAGAGCAATGGAAGATGAAAGTAAGCTAAGAATGGAAGAGTTGAAAAGCACAGATGGTCACTCACGGTCCTATGGAAAGAAAGAGCAGGTAAAAGATTATTGTTGGTTGGTAGCAGATCAGCATGAAGAAACTGAAAAAGTAGATGTTGCAGGTGATGTTGCACAGGATGCTCTGGGAGGTTTCTTGGATAAAGTTGAATACTGGATAAAAGATTCGGATGCCTCTTTCCATGCAGCCCCAGGTAGAGGAGCTGGTAAGCCTTGCCAAAGAATTGGCAAAGGGGAAGTGAAGCTGAAATTGTAGGCGGCCAACACACAGTTGTTGATGAAGGTCATGCAGGTCCCAGGTTTGGAGATATGGCTAATTTCTTTAGAAAGATTGGGTGATGAGAGATGCACAAGAACTCTCACAGCGGATGCACTTGAATTAGCTGGTGGTAAGAAGACAGGTATTCTTTATCTACTTGTTTATATTACTGATTCTTCTTTTGTTGCGGAGATGTGGCTTCGTAGGCTTGGTCACATGAGCAGGAAGGAGACGCATGTTCTTAAGCAGAAGATAGATATATTTGACAGGCTTAAGAACTGGAAAGCCTTGGTGTTTATGGAGGAGATGGTAGACAGAACCCAGTGGATGGTGCTGGATACTTTTGAGCAGAGCAGTTTGGACATGGGTTTTGATTCAAAGAAGCTTGCGGGTAAAAAGTCATCACTCACAGGCGAACACAGATATCGGCATCGGTCATAAGGAACCGGCGTCGAACAAACAGGTGCCGATGTCAGTCATGTGCAGACCGAAGCCGGCGATGTCGGGCAGGGTAAGACCGACATCGGTCATGGGACCGACGTCGGCAGTATGTAAGACCGATGTCGGTCAGGAGAACCGACATCGGCAGCAGGGACATCGTAGGTCGGTAGTCAGGGACAGATGCATGGAACCGACGTCGGTCGGATGCAGACTGTGGAGTGACCGAGGTCGGTCACTGTAACGGATTTTGGGTGGACAGCACGCTGTCAAGGAGTCTCAAACACCCATACAGAGGACTGAAGACGTAAGTAGGCCCTCAAATTCATTGTTCCTCTTCTTTATACATGTTGCTGTTTTTAGAGTAGGAAGGATCAAGGAAACAGGTGTGAGCTTGGCATGGATGAGGATGTGATTCCTTAGAGGAGAACCAAACAGGTGTTTTTGGTAGGGTTGCCAGTAGGTATGAAAGCACAGAGACGAATGGATTCCTTAGTAGAAGAATAGAGAGAACGGATACGTGAGACGGAAGACCAAGGCATATGGTCTTGAGGAGCTGTAGGACAGTGGTACAGGTTTTGACAGGTGGAAGATGAAGCATGGCTTCAGTCAATGTCAGGGTAACTACTGTGGCTTGTCTTACCAGGTGGATGATGAGTCACGACATCATTCTGTTGCTGTATGTGGATGGTATATTTGCTAGCTAGCAGGTTTGTACATACAGTGTTTTGCTGAGCTAAGGGTAAGATTAGTTCAGTGTCATGTCAGGAGGAGTTTGGAGCAGCGAAATTCTTTGACATGGGAGGCATGGAGATCACAGGTTGATTTTGTCTCGAGTGGGAGCTGATGTGAATCAGGTGTTGGCAAGGTTCAAGATGCAGAGCCGAAGCACACTAAGGGCTGGATAGGTACAGTGTCCGAAATCACATGAGGTCTGGTATAGACCTGAGTATTCCCATGCAGTGGGAGCTATCAGAGAGTTAGGAGCCAATTCGGGGAAGTGGGTTCTCAGGTATTTGAGAGGGACCGACAGCAGGTATACATGCTATGCAGGGTTAGGACTTCACTACATGTGTTTGTAGGTTTAGATGTGGTAGGGTACTCGAATGACAGGAGGTACATCACAGGTTGTGTGGTGGGTTGTCTTCAAGATTGATCTTTAAGAGGGATACAAACCAAGAAACAGATTAGACGGGGTACAGGTACAGGTACAGTGCAACTGTTTATCTCCAAGTGGGAGATTGTTAGGTTGTGAAGCTAAAAGCTTCACTGATGTAGACACGGAGAAGGCCATTGGAGGGGTTGCTGAAGGTTGCTAAGCGTCAGAGCAACCAGCATCAGTCTGATCAGCCGATGTCGGTAGGACAGTAAAGAAGAAGCAACCGACGTCGATCAGGAATCGGCCGGCATCGGTCACCTCCAGGCAGACAGGGACTGACGTCGGTCACCTGTGTGGTTCGACTGCGAGCTTATTACGGGTAGTTAGCTAATGAACCAAGTGTTTTCATGATTAGATCTATTTTTAGACTGAGAGCTGCGGATCTAATTATTGTAATTAGATGTCTAATTATTGTTTGGATGAGATCTATATAATAGACTCATGGTTGTATTGGAAAAGTGTTCTAGTTTGAGTTGAGAAAAGTTTGTTCCTTCTGTGTGTGAGGTGAGCAAGGGTGTTCCTCCTAGTTCCACAGTACCAGGTGTAGGTGCTGGATTGGAGAATCAGCAGGGTTCTTCATGTATGTAGGATCTTGGTCACAGTTGCATGGCCTATATAGGAGATCTACATGGTAAGTAAGATCGTTGATCTGTAGGTGTATGTGTGTGCAAGGTCAAGGTTCACAGGTGAGAAAAACCGGGTTTGATTTGCAGGTGTGCAGGATCATATAGACAGCAACACAACAGGGAGCAGTATCAGGCAGGATCTACTTGGAGTACAGGTGTGTACTCGGATAGAGCAAAGAGTAAGGCAAGGGAGTTCCTTCCATAAGTATGGTCTGTTGAATTGCAGGTTGTTGCAGGTTCATGGGAGATCTACTTGAAGTACCTTGAGTACTTGTGGAGTGCGTGGAGCACTTGTGGTGTGCGTGGAGCACAGGAGGTGAACACCAACTCTGTATTTGAGTTGGGTGTTGGGACCTGAGAGGGAGAGCTTTGGGGAGAAGAATTACTGTTCACTTGAGGTGTGGGAAACCTCTGTAAGGTGGTGGAGAAGAAGTGGCATCTTCTTTATTGTATTCTTTTCTGTATAAAGTGTTAATACAAGTTGTGTATTGTCTCTCATATCATGTGTTATTCTGAATTCTAGTTACTTGGTGAATCTGGTTAATTTCCGCATATTAAGTTGCTTGGTTTGGTAATCATATTATGCTCTTTTGGTGGAGCAAGATCCTGACACAAATATGCAATAAAATTTAAACCTCAATATTTATGCCTTTACATACTTTCAGATCTTCAAATCTATATTTCCAGTTCATTGGATCCCTCTATAAGTTCACTTTTTACACCATGAGAAAATTCTACTTGGACAGAAAGTTAAAGCCAAAGTACAGAGCACTAGTTTTCCTTTACAAATTTAAATATTCAAATACAAATAGTCATAGTTAAAATTCAAACACTATGATCTCATATCAGGTCTTTGCTACTCAGATTAAACATGTACCATCAATATTTTTTATGAATCTTGACTTTTAACACATACTCCACCAATGTCAAACATTAAACCTCTGTCACTTTGACCTCATCTCGTGCACCCTTACAATATTGACTAAATATGCACCATTGATATCTATGAATCAACTAGATATTTAAATAGCAATGTTCACCATTAGATATATCTCATTACTCCTAAGATCATGACACTTGGCACCCTCATGTGCCTTCTAATAATTTTATATCATTCCATGTGCTTTTGTCACTTGGCATCCTCTTGTGAAATGTTGGCATGATGACTTCATATGCATCATAGGATCAAGATGTATAATTGAATGTGCACTATTGGATCTTATAGACAAAATTACCTCATTATTCAATGTGAATAAACTTGATGGTCTCTGACCCAAAACTCTATGTAACTATAACTTTGAAGATTTAAAACTCGACCTAGACAACACTTTAAGACCCCAAAATTTTAGGGTAGATTCTTGACATTATAGAAAACATCTCCATGATATCTTCTGACTAAAATTGATATTTTGTGTACCTAAAATAAATGCACAAACTTATTATTTCATTCATGTCTGCATGACAATTTATGATAGTCTAGAAAGTATTTCAAACTACTTGGGAAGCCAAATTTGCCTTTGCATATCTTTTGTCATACTTTGGTGCTTGACCTAAAAATTAGCACAAATTAACTAGGCATAAAACTAAACAAACCCATGTTGAGTTATGGAGCTAAAAGCTTCACTGAATGTGCAAATGTGGAGGTTGTTGGGTTACACAGTAACCGACATCGATTAAGCCAACGGACATCGATTATCTCCAGCTACATAGTAACTGGCATTGATTAGGGATCGGCCGGCATTGGTCACCTACAGACCGACATCGGTTGTCTATGTGTTTCCAAAACTATTCTAATTTTAGGAGAATAGTTATTTTGCATGAAAAGACTAATTTTAGTCTTGAGTCTGTGTTTCTAATTATTATTTGGTTTGGGATCTATTTAAGAGACCCATGGGGTTGTATTGTAATGTAAGCAAGATCAATTAGATCTGCAGGGTGCAAGATCAAGAAGATCTACAAGGTGTAAGATCAAGAAGATCTGTGAGTCAACGAGGCAACAACGGTTGAGTTGATTATCACTTGGAAGGCAGGTAACAACCATTGGGTTGATTGTCACTGGAGGGAATAACAACTCAGTATTGAGTTGATTGTTGATTGTAATTGAGAGAGAGAGAACTCTTGAGGGAGAATTATTGTACATCTACGAGGTGTGAGGAGAAAGAGATTTCTTCATTATATTTCCTTCTGGAAGAGTTTAATACAAGATTGTATTTTTTCTCGTATCTCCTATTCTTTGTTGTTTCTGATTTCTAGTTACTTATTACTTATGATTTAATTTCATGTTTAGTTGCTTATACAAAGGTAATCAATTGTACTCTATGTGTAGATCCTAACAATTGGTATCAGAGCTAGGTTCACTAACAAGTGGTAGAGTGGGTTAGTGTTTATTGATTACAGGTTCACTCACAGGGGTTTCTATTTGAGTGGGAGTAAAGCAATGGCAGAAGAAAGTGAACTAAAAATGGAGAAATTCAATGGCAAGAATTATCAATTATGGAAGACACAAATAGAAGATTATCTGTATCAGAAAGATCTATACTTACCGTTGGGTGGGGTTTTAAGTAAGCCCACATATATGCAAGATAAATAATAGAATGTTCTTGATAAAAAGGCTCTGGGATCTATAAGGTTGAGCATGGCATCGTCTGTGATTTCTAACTTATCATAGGCAAAGACAACGGTAGAGTTAATGGATACTTTGGCAAATTTATATGAAAAACCCTCAAATTTAAATAAGGTATTTCTTATGAAGCAATTATTTTATTTGTAAATGCAGGAAGGTGGATCGGTATATAGTCATCTTAGTGATTTCCATGGATTAGTAAATCAATTAATTTCAGTCAAACTAGTTTTTGATGATGAAATTAAGGCTCTCTTAATCATATGCTCTTTACCTGAAAGTTGGGATAGCTTGGTAATGGCAGTTAGTAATACTATATTTGCTTCAAATATCTTGAAAGTTGATGATGTTGTTAGTGTAATCTTGAAGGAAGAAATTTTTAGGAAAAGCATAGGGGAAACATCAGGTAATGCTTTAAGTGTTGAAAGTAAGGGAATGCAAAGAGAGAAGGGCAAGCAAGGGAAATCAAGGTCAAAGATAGGCAGTAGATCCAAATCCAAAAATGGAAGTATAACCTATTGGAATTGTGGAAAGAAAGGACATGCAAAGAAAGATTCTTGGTTGAAAGAAGATCAGCATGAAGGTAATAAAGAAGCAAAAGATGTAGGTATTGTTGCACAGGATGTTCTTATATTTTCTTTGGATAGTCAGGTAGAATCATGGGTTTTAGATTCTGGTGCTTCTTTCCATGCAACACCAAATAGAAATTTTTTCAATGATTATGTCCATGGAGACTTTGGAAAAGTTTATTTAGGGCATGGTGAGCCTTGTCAAATTGTTGGCAAAGGAAAAGTGCAACTGAAATTGCAGAATGGAAACACATGGGTGTTGAAAGATGTCATGCATGTACCCATCCTGAAGAGGAATCTAATTTTTGTAGGAAAGTTGGGTGATGAGGGTTGCACAGTAACTCTCACAGCTAAATCTTGGAAAGTTTCCAAGGGTGCACTTGTATTAGCAAAAGGTAAGAAAGTAGGTACACTTTATCTATCTACTTGTATTACTGATTCTCCTTCTATTTTATCTACTTCAGCTGTAGATGCAAAGATGTGGCACTGTAGGCTTGGTCACATGAGTGAGAAGGGAATGGATGTTCTTAAGTCAAATGGTAAGCTTTCAGATTTGATAGATCTAAATTTTTGTGAGCATTATATTTTTGGAAAATAGGAGAAAGTGAGGTTTCTCAAAACTGGGTCAACAAAGAAGAAGCACAAGTTAGATCTTGTTCACACAAATGTGTGGGGACCAGCTCAGGGAACTTCTATTGGAGGATCACAGTGTTATGTTTCTTTCATTGATGATGCTATAAGAAAGGTATGGGTTTATTGCATAAAGAGGAAATCTGATGTTTTTGACACATTTAAGAAATGGAAAGCCTTAGTTTTCAAGGAAAAGGTGATGGACAGTGATCAGCTCAAGAGGCTGAATAATTTTGAGCAGGGCAATGTTGATTTGAATAAGGTTATGATCTAAAATGTGCTCGCAGGTAAAAATCATCACTCACAAGAAAACACAAACACTGACATTGGTTAAGAAGAGACTGATGTCGATCAGGTAGGAACCGACGTCAGTCAGGTGAAGACCAAAGTCGGTGATGTCAGGCAGGTGGAAATTGATGTCGGTTAGGTCGATCAGGTGGAACTGACATCAGTCAGGTGTAGACTGAGAGATGGCTGAGAGCAGTCACTGTTAGAATGAAATTTGGGTAGACATCAAGCTATTAATGAGTCTCAAACACCCATGAGGAGGTCTGAAAGGGTAAGTAAACCTCAAATTCATTATTCCCCTTCTTTATACTACTTGTTGCTCACTGATGGTGGAAAACTAGGAAGTTTTGAAGAGGCAATATAGGTAGAATCTAAGAAATAGTGGGAGCATGGCATGAATGAGGAAATTGATTCTTTGGAAGGGAACCAAATGTGGGATTTGGTAGAGTTACCAACCGAAAAGAAAGCACTAAAAAATGAATGGATTTATAGGTTAAAGAAAGGAGAGAATGGACAAGTGAGACATAAGGCCAGGTTATATGGTCTTGAACAAGATCTAAGACAATGGTATTTGAGGTTTGATAGGTTTATGACAAAGCATGGCTTTAGTAAATGTCAATCTCACCATTGTGTTTATTTTACCAGATTGGATAATAGTAGCTACATTATCTTGTTACTGTATGTAGATGATATGCTTATTACAGGTTCACACATGCAAGGAATTACTGAGCTAAAGGTAAAATTAGCTTAGACATATACCATGAGGGATTTAGGAGTGAAAATCCTTGGCATGAGTATTTCTAGAGATAAGAAAAATCATAGGTTGATTTTGTCTCAAGAGGATTATGTGAATAAGGTGATGGAGAGGTTCAATTTGCAGGATGCAAAACTAGTAATCACACCTATGGCTGGACAGTTCAAGTTAAGCAAATAACAGTGTCCTAAATCACATGATGAGGTTGAGTAATTAGTATGTACTAGACCTGATATTTTCCAAGTAGTGGGAGTTGTCAACAAGTTTATGGCCAATCTAGGAAAAGAACACTGGAAAGCAGTTCAGTGGATTCTTAGATATCTGAGAGGGACCAACAGTAGGCATTTATGCTATGGAGGTTCAAACACTTCTCTACATGGGTATGTAGATTCAGATATGGTAGGTGAATTGGATGGTAGGAGAAGCACCACAGGATATGTGTTCACTATTGGTGGAATGGTGGTTATCTAGATTTCAAAGTTGCAGAAGGTTATTGCCCTGTCTACTACAGAGGCAGAATACATTGCAATCACAGAGGCTTGCAAGGAAATGATTTGGATGACTTGGTTCATGAAAGAGTTGGGAAAGGAGCAAGAGAGTTATAGATTGTATAGTGATATTCAAAGAGTAATTCATTTGGCAAAGGATTCAGCCTTTCATTCAAGAACCAAACATATACAGCTTAGGTACCACTTCATTAGACAGGTATTGGAGGATGGTTAGTTGAAGCTGGAAAAGATCCATATGGAAAAGAACCCTATTGATATGATAACAAAGATAGGAATAAAGGAGAATTTGAATCTCCATTAAACTTTTTTGGTCTTCAAGATTGAACTTGAAGATGGAGAAACAAGCCAGAAACAAATTAGAGGATGTTATTATACAGGTACAGGTACAGGTGCAGCTATTTATCTCCAAGTGAGAGATTGTTGAGTTGTGGAGCTAAAAGCTTCACTAAATGTGCAAATGTGGAGGTTGATGGGTTACACAATAATCAACATTATTCTGGCCAATCGACATCAGTTATCTCCAGCTACATAGTAATCGGCATCAGTTAGGGATCAGCCAGCATCGGTCACCTTCAGACTGACATCAGTCGTCTGTGCATTTCTAAAACTGTTCTAATTTTAGGAGAATAATTAGTTTGTATGTAAAGACTAATTTTAGTCTTGAGTTTGTGTTTCTAATTATTGTTTGGTTTGGGATCTATTTAAGAGACCCATGGGGCTGTATTGTAATATAAGCAAGATCCATTAGATATGTAGGGTGCAAGATCAAGAAGATCTACAAGGTATAAGATCAAGAAGATCTACAGGTTAAGGAGGCAACAATGGTTGAGTTGATTTTCACTTAGAAGGTAGGCAATAACAACCATTGGGTTGATTATCACTGGAGGGAACAACAACTCGGTATTGAGTTGATTGTTGATTGTAATTGAGAGAGAGAGAACTCTTGAGGGAGAATTACTATACATCTACGAGGTGTGAGGAGAAAGAGATTTCTTCATTGTATTTCCTTCTAGAAGAGTTTAATACAAGATTGTATTGTTTCTCATATCTCTTATTCTTTGTTGTTTTTGATTTCTAGTTACTTATTACTTCTGGTTTAATTTTGTGTTTAGTTGCTTATACAAAGGTAATCAATTGTACTCTATGTGTAGATCCTGACAACCCATATGATCATCTTCTCTTGAGATGTCCACACATGCAATATATTCCATCATCAAAATGTTTACTTGGCTCTTTCTTGCCTCATGATAATTTGGCTAAGTATGGGAAAACACTATCAAAATGCTTGAGAGCCTAACTTTGTACCCACATATCTTTGACTGCACTTAGGTGCATGACCTGAGACTTAGTGAATAGAAACTAAGGACTAATTTGATCACAACCATATGACCAACTCCCTTTGACTCATCTACACATGATAATGGTGATATCATCAAACTACCCACTTAGATCTTCTACCATTGGACCCAAAATGTCTAGATGAAAATAATGGACTACTAGATGAAATCCACTTATGCACACAAGCACTCAAAGAATAAGAAACATCTTAGGTACCCCTTGCACATCCTAAAATCATCATACTCATATTTTAACAACCTTAACCAAGCAAACTCTAAATATCAAACAAGCCTCCTTCAAGCATACTAAGACAAGCACATTACACATTTTGTCATTATCACTTAAGCTATTAGAGAACTTCATCTACTCACCAGGATACCTTAATGACATCATTGACAACTCTCCAACAACTTAAACCTAAATAAATGCATATTTGGGGTAATTAAAGGAATTATTTTGGCTCACATCGTCTCAAAATGAGGTATTTCAATAGAAACTGAGAGAGATGAAGCAATATTGAAGATCCTAGTGCCTGATAGCAAGAAGGAGATGAAGTCATTATTTGGAAAAAATAAATTCATGAAGAAGTTCATTTTAGGCTTCCCATAGATAGTTAAACCACTAAGAATCATGATCAATAAGGATTCAAATATTAAATGGACCCCTAGAGCACAAGTAAATTTCACTAAGATCAAGAATTCAATAATGAACACACTAGTGCTCATTAGTTTAGATTAGACACTAGCATTGTACATGTAATCCTTTTCTTTAGAGCATTCAAGTGTAGCAGTCCTAACATAGAGAAAAGAATTTGGTGATGAGAGACTTATCTCCTTCATGATCTCCCCACTTATAAATGTTAAACTCGGGTATTCAACCACTGATAAACATGTTTTTTCCTTAATCAAATTTGTCAAAAAGTTTAGACACTACATGTTACATAGCAAAGTATTTATTATTATGCCTGATCCATCTGTCAAATTAATATTGATAAAAATGAGTTGGGTGAATGGTATGGGAAATGTATTACCATCCTACAAGAGCTCAACTTATAAATTAATCTAATGAATATTGTTAAAGGTCAAAGACTCAACAAAACCATGGCATAAGTTGATACATAAATTATTTTCCAATATTACATAGTGAAAGGAATCACTATTGATGATTGGTATAAGGACATTATATATTAATTATTAAATAATGAATGTCCTAATCATCTAATCTCCACTCAAAGAAGAGTGTTATATCAAGATTATCTACTTCATGATCAAATCAAGCATACTTTATAGGAAAAATCATGAAGGCATATATTTGAGGTGCCTAAACAAATAAAAAGCAATGCAAGTACTCTAAGACTTCCATGGAAAGTATGGAACATGTCATAGTTAAATAAATGCAACAACCCATCAAATACTCAGAGCAGGTTATTATTATCCACATGTTTTTAAAGATGCACATTCTCATATGAGAATTTTTCATACCTATCAAGTAGACACACATAAATAATGCATCTCATCTATGCCATTACAATTATTCATAGAAGTTAATCCATTTGAAAAGTGGGGAATCAACTTCATGGGTTCTATTAATGCCAATTCCTCACATAGACATAAGATTATACTCACTACAACTGACTATTGCACATGTTGGATTGAAAATAAAGCATTCAAGAACTATACAAATGAAGTGGTGATTATTTTATTGAGGACCACATTGTCACCAGGCTTGGTATGCCATTTATTCTAATGTGTGAAAATGACCTAGCCTTCTCTTTAATTAAATTTACTTAGTGGGCTTATAAAAATTAGGTATTCCTTAAATTTTTATCCAATTATCATCCATGAAGTAATGGGTTAGCTAAATCAATGAATAATAATTTGTTTGATGTAGCTAATAAAATCTTGGAGATGAATCCTAAGGACTGATATAATGTTCTAAAGTTTGTATTATGAAACAACGTGACCAAAGTTAAGTATTCTTTAGGAACTTCCCCATATAATATGTTATATGGCTAAGTTCCCATATTTATCATAAATTGATGGATCCCTACCTTTAAATTCATTAATGACTGCCTAAAAATTGATAATAAGATAAAGACTCACCTTATAAATTTGATGTAATTAGAAGATAAATCTGATGCAACTTTGTTACACTTTAGTAAGAATAAAGGGGTTGTCAAATGTTGGTTTAAAAAGAGAGCCAAAACCAAAGCCTTTAAAATATTTGATTTAGTCTTTCTTTATAATCAATGTTACAATCACTTATATATCTTGATCCCTAGTGAGAGATATACCCCATGTCATATGTTTAGGCTTTAAAACCCTATTCTCTTGACATTTGAGTGTAGATTTCCCTCTACTAGATCTATGGTTATTATAGGTTCTTACTGATCTTTCATGTATTCATAAGATCTATTACTATGACCTTATTTGTATACTAGTATATTAAGAAGAAAAAACATTGTTATAGGTCATCTTAGCCCATGAATACAATTTCCAAGAAAATGTAGAGTTGTTTGGTCTATTTTGAATTGAATAAATCAAACTAAATAGATTTAAACTATTGAAATTTAAATAAAATAATATATAGTAAAATACATAATTTAAAAAATTATATATTAGCTAAAAATATTAAATAAACCTATAGATATGCAAACCTCCCTAAAATAGATCTTATTTTGATTGTGCAAGCTGACTATGAATAAAAAATGCTTGAAAATACATGTAAGCTAAGTCGTGTTTGAAAACAATAATTTAAATTGCTTTCAAACAAATTTTTACTAGGAGGATAAGGACACAATAATAAGGTTATGATTATAAATGAGCTACCCTTAGAAAACCTTGCATAATATGAGTGCTACCTACATATCTCAAATGGGCCTTAGGCTAATGTAGTTCTCCCTCCTAAGGTGATTGTATGATATGTGATTATGAAACTATATGAATGTATATATAAAATTAATTTTAATTCTTGATAATGGATTCCCTTGACCTACAATAAAATATATTCAAACTTGGCATATGACTATTTGAATGTAACAAAATTAAATTGAAAGAATAAGTGCTCTTTTGCTTAATGTGTGGTAATTCAAAATGCACTTGATAGGTAGTCTCAAGTGAGTTCCTTATTGTCCTTATGTAGGATAATATTTAGAATATTTTTGCTAACTAACCTTACAAAAATCATGGGAGAGCCACTATAAAATGTCTCAATTTCAAAAAGTGATCATTGGAGTGTGGGAGGCAAGGTTGCACTAGTGGAAATGAACCTATAGGAAAAATAGGGATGAATGCCATTGAAATAAATAAGCATGTATAATATTTTTAGTGTTTTTAAGACCTTTGAGGCTTTCCTTATATATTATGTGTTAGTGAAATGGAAAACAAACCAAGAAAGATAAGGATGTCAATATTAAACATTATCAATCACTAAATGAATTAATTAATGTGTTTAAAAGAGTGATTCATACATGTGTTTATTCTTAAATACAATTTCCCAATTTATTTTCATTCAAGTAAACCATAATTACTGAAGGCTTTCTTGATGAATGTGAAATTATGGTTTTCGTAGTTAATAATTGTCATTGTGGCTCTTTTACAATTTGATATAAATATGGGTGAGCCTCCATTTAATAAATTTTTATATAAGGTTAAGAAGCATTGTTAGGTGTAATCAAACAAATGTGTAGAAGAGAAACAATTGATCTAGATGAATTTACATACTGTCAAGTGAATTTTTATGGCATGTGATAATATCATTAGAGGCTATCAAATATTAAGTAGTTAAACCTACCAACTTGCTTTTACATATTGAAGTTCTTTATCTAATATAGTTTTACATTTGTTTTTCTCATTAATTTTTTATGTTTTATTAAATGCACGCCATATTTAAGTTGAAAATAAATTGATTAATTATGAGTAGTTTTGTATTATTTTGGTATGGATAATTTTTTAAATATGAAAAATCCTATAATAGTTACAGGACATCAATCATCTTCAAAACAAAATCTTATCTTCTTCAAGAAAATAAATACAACCCTATGTAAACTCTTGTGCAGTTTATACTTACATATAGATCAACATAAAAATGTAAAGATAAAATATAAAATAGTAATTCCTAAATAAGAATGATAAACAAAAAAAATACCACTTAATAAATAATCTACCTTTATTTTATCTATTGATTCATCAATTATTATTGGTAAGATTAATATCCAATTGACATTCAATAGATCAATAATTTAAAATCTAGATATGAAAAAAACATTACTCAAAAGTTTACAAGAAATAATATTTACACATTAGTCCCTCAACACTATAAATAATATATTACCTAGAACCAATTATGTTGTAAATTGTACTAGAATTTTTCAAAAGGACAATTAAAACATGCTATTAATTTTTTGTATCCCTTTCGTTTCATAAGCACTTATTTTTCCAATATAAATGAATTGTAAATGTTTTTCTAGTAGGTGAATAAAACATTGTGAAAAAATACACTCCTAAATCCATGAGGCTCCCAAATACATGGCATCATAGTACATAGGATACATTAATGCAAAATATTTTGACATTTAGTAAAACAATTAGATAATGTTGAATTAATTTAATTTTTAACATCTATATGAGTTGTTGAAATTATTTGAATTAATATTAAGCTTTAATTAAAAAAATTCCATCTGTGGAACAAAATACAAGTAATGTTTTTGATAGTACAATCTTATTGGAGATTTTGTTTAATGCAAAATTTAAAGAAATTAATGTTGTAAACAAATTATTTTTAAAGAATGTTTTTTTTTTCTAGAACAACTTTTCCATGAATGTTATAAATGAATTCATTACAATTTTGAATGTTTTATAACATTGCATGTACTTTAAGTGGAATATCAAGTCAGTTTAGATTTTAAAAATTTAATTAATAAAAAATATTGCACTAAGTAAATTAGATGATTAAATTCAAATAAAAATTAAAATTGGGAAATATATTACTAGTTGCATTAATTGTTCCTTACATATCTTCAACTATTAAAAACTTGTATTTCCAATAAAACCCTTTCAAAGGGTAATAAAATTCACTCCCACATAATTATCAAAGATTTTACATTATACACATCCATATTATCAAAATAATATTTTTAACATGTATGTCAAGTGCGTTAGTTTGGTAAATTATCATAAGGTATTTTATGACTTAATATAAAAAACATCCTCTCATAGAATATCATATTTGTAACTTACACAAGACACGAGTGTCATTGAAAATATTTCACCAAATGCAATAAAAAGGTGTCCACCCTGGATAGTTTACCTTAGAAAACATATTCCTAGCCCATGCCAAAATTATACATTTGGAATAGGTTTTAGACTTATAGTGAAAGTATAGTGAGGGTATCCACTTAAGTAAAACCTCTAACTTTGTAATGCTTAGTTTGGGCATACACACATACAAATATCAACTCAAAAATTTATTTTTAAACATTCACCACAAATAACACATTTTTCTCATTTATTTGAAGACATTACAATGTTTAAAATAATTTAAATGCTATTAACTATGTGCCTTATAAGTTATGGATTGTAAAAATGAAATAAAACATCACCATCATAGTCTAACATCTACTAGTTCACCTACAACTTATTGTTTTTTCTATTTTCTTCCTACATTTCCCCTTTCCCCCTTATTTGCATCATGTTTTTCTCCCCCTCTCTTCTCAACACTTGGTGAGATTATTTCCATGACCCATTATAGCATGTATCATACCTATTCACATCCCTTTGAGTCCATAAAATTCTCCAAACCCATATGTTTTTCTTGAAAAATCATTACTTTCATTATTTTTTTGTTGTTGACAATTCATTGATGAATTATTATTCCTTGTTTTTTCTATTTTTTAATGTAAGATTACAAAAAAACTTGGA
The DNA here is from genome assembly GCA_037957365.1 of Torreya grandis. Lineage (NCBI taxonomy): Eukaryota > Viridiplantae > Streptophyta > Pinopsida > Cupressales > Taxaceae > Torreya > Torreya grandis. The sequence continues at coordinate 3,321,564 of JARHVA010000282.1, read as the reverse complement.
TGCTCCTCCATCAAACACCTAAAAAAAATTTAAATATGATTTCATGATCACATAGATCAAATAAGTGGTAAAACCACTCTTTTGACCATGAAGCTTAATAGCTATTGTTTTCCCTTCCAACAAAACAAGCACTTTAGTTATTTTTCACTCTTTCTCTTATTTTTCTAACTCCCTCTTTCTGGTATTAATTCTATCATCTTTTTATTGTCTCTCATTACTCCACTTTTTTGGGGGTTAGACCCACTTTAGTCCATCCTAGCACGTCTTCTTTTGTCTCCATCCTCTTGCAAACTAAAACCCTCATTCAACTAACCACCTCTACCATTTTTTCTTACATGTTACTTTCTCTTGTGGGATTGAACCCACCATTGACCAACCACTTCCTCTTATAACTTTCTTGGATTTGTTTACTTATCCAATTTGTTGTTGGATTCTTCCTTCTTGCCCTTCTCTATTTTCAACTATTTTTCTCTCATGGATTTCATATCCTCTCTTGCCAACATCATTTTTATCATGTCTTATTCATTTATAAGTCTTAAAATACTTTTATTCATCCTTAACTTCTTCACATGATTCAATTAATATGCAAATTATTTTATCCTTTTCACATCTTGTGAAATCAACTGGCTCACTCTCTTCACCTTGGAAGGCCTTCTTGAATGACTTGTTTCTCTCCATATATACACCTCTAACCTCATACTCTTCATCATATGGTTGGTCTCATATCCTTCTCTATCAACTTTCCTATTAAATATGTATTCTTTTTTTCAATAACTTTCACTAGTTGTTGTGAGAGTATTCTCTCCCAATTCTAACTGCTATAAATGAACTTCCTCTTGAATATCCTCTTGAGAACATTAATATAAACACACTTTCCCACTCTCTCTTGTCTCCATGATGACTTAAAGATAATATTCTATTGTTGGTATATCTTTACCAACTATATCTTCAAATACCATTGTTATATCATACTCTTGCTCCATTGATTCACTTTGTTTATCATACAAATGAGTATGTTGGACTAAACCACACTTTGTCTTTTTCTTTTCCATATTATCCATTTGATAGACTTATACATTGAAAAAACACATTAAGGGAATTGAGATTTCCCACAAACACTTTTTCAACCTCTTTATTATGCCTCATAGACATGATATCTAACTATTCTCCATTGATTTCATGCTTCTCATTATTTTTAGTCATGTTTTTTATTCCAAAATGCTCATTCTAAAAAACCACCATAGTTGTCCTCTTATCATTCTTCTTTATATTTCTTTTTTCTTCACATGGTTGGTCTTTAGCCATACTCTCCTTATGTGCATTAAATTTCACATCAACCATCTATATTTTTTCCTTCATGGAAACCTAGAACTCCTCATGGTTGTCATATTCATTCACCTCTATTTATTTTTTCAAAGAAACATGTATATTTCCTTGATTGTTCTCAACCCTTCTTCCCTCCAAGATGGAAAATACAAATCCATTTCCTTCATTCACCAAGGAAAATTATGAATCTTCCCATTTATTGGATATCACAAACTCCTTACCATCATTAAAAAATGGGTCTCCTTATTCCATTTCAACAACTATCACCTCTATATCCTCTCGCACAAGGATTCCTTCATCTATTAGTTGCTCATTAACCTCCTTATCCTTGTTTTTCTAAAAATAATAGGTGGGATTCTCATAATTTTCCTCCTCATTATTATTTTTAAAGTCAAATTTTGGCTTATCACATGGAACCCTCACTCTCTTGTTTCCTTTCAAGGCAACCTTATTCTCCTCATTTATATTCTTTTTTTTCATACTTCCCAAAGCAGACTTTGGTTGCTCACATGAAAACTTCCCTCTCTTATTGTCTTCCATGACAATATTTTTCTTCTCTTCTCTCTCATGCCTCAATACATGAAGCTTATTTAACCACTCTACATGTATTATTGGGTACATGACATGACCCATCAATTTGTAAACCATATGTTCCAAGATCCTTACCTTCTTATTTCCTTTTTCTTGTCTCCTCTTTTGGATAACTCTCCAATACTCAATTGTAACTCCACATAGTCTCTTACTTACAACCATTACCCTCATGGAGTTTTCAATGTTATCATCTTTAAAATATAATTCAAACTCTACAATATATTTTTTTCTCTCTTTACCACACAACAAAAATATATTTCTGATGGGCTTACCTTTTTATTTCACCTTAACCTTTGTTGGTCTCTTTTTTTGGCTAAAATATCTTACTTCACTTGCTTGTTCTCTCTCAAAATTATATAACCTTTCATGTAAGGATAAAAACCCCATCATAATATCTTCTTCATCTTCTTCACTCATAACTACAACATCACTTTGTGCAATCTCCATCATTTATAATCTTGCTTGGAATTCTTTCACCTTTTATGTCAAGTATTTTACTCCTCATGTTATTTTTATTTTGTGCGACATATTTCCTCAAAAAGTAGGATTCTCTTTCACAATCTACAATGGATTCAAAAAAAATCCTCTCATACTTTTTGAACACTTTCAAGACTTCTCTCATACTTACAATAATTTATCTTCTCTCATATATAAGCTTCTTTTTCACAATTCGTAATTAACTCAAGCATACTTCTTTTTCACAATGTGAAATTGACTCATACAAGATCATATCAAACTCAAACCAACAATGAAATACCTTGATTTGATACCAATGGGTGTAAGTGTGATTCTTATTTGGTGCACACACATATAAAGAACAACTCAAAAATCCATTTTTATACATTTATCACAAATAACACACTCTTCTCATTGATTTGAAGACATTACAACGTTTAAAAAATATAATCACTATCAAATACATGCCTTAAAATTTTTAGAGTGTAAAAATTGAGGAAAATATCACCATCATAGTCAAACATTTGACCTTTCACCTATAACTTCTTTTTTTCTATTTTGTTCTTGTAGCTCCCTTTTTACCTCTATTTACATCACATTTTTCTCCCCCTATCTTCTCCCACTTCATGAGATTGTTTATTTAACCCTTTATGACACATAACATGTATTTTCACATCCATATGATTCCATAAAACACTCCAAACCCATGTGTTTTTATTAAAAAAATCTTTACTTTTCATTGTTGATGATTGTTGTTTCCTTTTTTCAATTTTTGGGTTGATGCAATATTTACATGAACCCTTGGATGATTATACATAAATATCTATCAATGTATAATGGAAAGAGTGGTTTTTATTATATCTTGTAGTTTTAAGTGTACATGTAGACATGTATGCAAAATATGAAAGTGTACACATGATACATAAATTATTTGACAAAATGCCTCAAAGAAATGTGATATCATGGAAATTTATGATTATAGGATACACTAGTAAATTTAGTGGATAATATTTAACATTAATTTAAAATTAGTTTTTTATGTTTTGTATATATTGACACATTAGACCAAATTTTATTTTATTCTTTAATTTTTAATTCTAATTTCCCTATAGGATACATTTACAATTACTTTTAGACTTAGATTAGCCACAACTATTACATGTTTGTGTGTTCTTATAACCCCAAAATCGTAAAGAATATATACAAGTGAATTTGAATAACCATTTATAATATTACATATATAATTTATACGCATACATTTTATACCAAATGAAGTGTATTTAAATTATTATTCCATTTAAATTTAAATTTCCCTAAATTTTAGAAAATAAATACTACTACAAACAAATTTATTGCATGGCTTTGAATAAGTATGGCATTGATTGTAATAGTGGTGGGATGACATATCCCTAATTTACTACCACTTATGAAATGTTAGGAAAAATTTCATTTCATATACACTTTTAAAAAATGAAAAGGTTCCTCTATGTGACAACCATTTATTAGTCTCTGAGGGAACTAAAGCATTCAATTTGTTTTAACCTAGATTTAGTGGGAAAGTTGTTGGCCAATGAGATGTCCTCATTATGGATGAAAAAAATATGCATGAAATTTTATGGGTCAGGGTGTGAGGTCTTTAACAAGCCAAATAAAAATATTATTTATTTCACTATGATTGAAGGAAATATTTGGGACGTTATTGGCACCCTCTCTTTGTTCAAGTATTGAATGTAGATGCTAGGGTAGGGGAATGTGAGTTGTCTAGTTTTAAAGGTGAATTAAATATGGACTTATAAATGTGGTTGTTGGCATGATGGTTAAACATGATTTTTCATCTCACCAAAGTTATAAGTGGGATTGTAAAATTACTAAAGTACTTTCCATTGAATGTTTACTCAAGGTGAGTTACATTTGCACATAGGATTAATATTGAGTTAATATGTTACAATAATTTTTATTTTGTTGTTTTTGGGCATATGGAGAAGGGACCATTGGGGATTTATAATTCATTGATTATTTCACTATTTTATATTTATGTTATGGACAAAGCATTAACAAAGGTTACAAGGTTTTCAATAGTATTTGGGTTCATATGTGTGATCTACTCTTTTTTTTATTCAACTTATGTGTGACATTTGGTTAATATTACTAGGTTTTATTCACTAGGAGTAGATAAATTGGACAATAGTTCTCACAAACTAGGACTGGACCTATAGTAAATATGAACTTTAACTTTTTTCTTTGTTTTATTACATAGACATATTGGTGATGGATGAGAATGGAGTTGAATACTAGATTTATAAGTAAGGCAATTAAATACAAGGGATTTTAGGGATTTTGTTCATTGTCTTGCATTTTTTTTCTTTCCCTTTCTTCAAATTCAGCTTATGTGTAATATTTGGTTAATATTATTAGATATTGTTTGCTGGAAGTAAAGCAATTAGGTGGTAATGCCTATGAGTTGAGTTTGGACTTGTACAATTTTTAGGGTTTAAAGAAATTTTTTTGGAAGTAAAATGATTAATGGGGGGTGAATCGGTCTTAAAAAACTTTATTATCAATTCCACTTAAGCAATCATCAACATATAGATCAAGCAATGCATAAGTAATCAATTATACAAGAATGAAATAAGATTACACAAGTCAACACACCATATATGTGGGAAACCCTCAAGGAGAAGAAAACCCACTGATATATTCAAATGGACTATATTACTATAATACAAACACCAAATTTATTGAAGCACCTACTTCACATGGAGCACCAACCCCAATTAGCTAAGCACCAACTCAGCTAGACTTAACAAGCACCCACTTGCAAGGAGGCACCAAACCCCTATATGACTCAGAACCAAATCAAACACCTAATATATTTTATCACCTTTAGGAAAAATTATTTCTCAACCAAATTATGATAACCACTTATTAATCTCTTTACACTCTTAGCCCTTTCAAACTACCTTCTATCCTTCTTCGCTCAACTAGCTCTCTTCTTGACTTGATTAGGTCATATGACCTTGATTTTAATATATAAAAAAAACTATAAAAACTTCATCATATTTATTATACACACAAATAATGGTATAAAATACCTTATTATACTTATCAATGTTCTATTCCAATTGATTGCTCTCTTCACATTCTAATAGGCCTAAAATTGCCTAGTATTTATATAAATCTCTTGTTTATATCCTTATTAGTCAAATAAACACCATTAAAATCTTAGGTAAGACATTAAATAGATCTTATAACATATCATATACATTAATAAAACATTATTTTAGGCCCTTTAAGTGTGAGCTTCCTCAATTAGGCCTTATCTCATCTTTAGGTCTCATGGAGACCTAATCCCATTAGGTCTACTTAGGACATGTTATACTTTGAATTTTTTAGAACACATTAAAACACCTCAAATGTAAGTAACACAACATATTTAACTCAAATATACCCTTTATAATCTCATCTAGGCTCCAAAACACTTTTTAGCTCCAATCACCACTTAAAGCATGCCATTAGCACTATTCATAATTAGGCATGTGCATACACAAAAAGTCTATCTTGAACTACTAAAGATAAAACATAATTTTTCAAAAAAAATATGACAAAAAATAACATATAAATAATATACATTACCTAAGTTTTATCAAAATATTCTTTAGACTTCAAAACTCAGGGCAAAATCACTCAGACCCTTCTCTGCAAGTAACCCACTTATGACTACCAACTAGCCTCAAAACACAATCATGGAAACTTGAAATTTTGACACATAAAGGAACACACTCAAGGAATTCCAATACATTAATATTATCTTAAAAAATCCTTATAAAAAACTCTATTAAAATTATCATAATCTCTAATGTCAATTATTGGTCTTGCAAACCAATTTGTTGACCTTCTCTCTCATAGACCTTACTCTATTAGACAAGATAATTTGGATTCAATGTTTCAACACATTACACTAACTTAAAATATTATAAAAATAATTTATAATACATAAAATTCCCAAATAAAAACATCATGTATATCAGATGCAACAAATCATGGCATAGAGTCTCAAACTCATCACTACAACTTGCTTACCCAAAACTGCAAGTTTACCTTAAACCACAATCATGGTAAAAATGACCTTAAAAAGTTGTATAACCACTTTAAAATACTTTAAATACATTTTTATTATCTTATGATATCATTATACAAATCTCAATTATAAATATAACATGGTCATATGGCAATATTGGTCTTGTATACCAATCTCATAAGCTTACACCTTCACTATCTCATCTACACTTGACAAGTCAACCTATGAGCAACATTTTCATCATATTCACTAATATCCAAAACATATACCCAACATTACCATGTATTACAGGTATTTAAAAACTTTTCCATGTACTTGGATTCATTCCTAATCCATTATAACACATCCCTAATCAACTTCTCTCTTCTGCCTAGTTTTCTCACTATTTGCACCATTAGGCCTTTTAGTGATAGGTAAAATTGGATGACCAGTTTAGAACCCATAAGGGATATAACATACTCATAAAGTACCATGGTAATCAAATACAAGTATCAACCTTATCCATCCAATTATTTTCATACTTTGACTTGGTCAACTCAGACTGCTACAATAAATCTATGAGAAACTAGTATTTTCCTATAGGTTCCACTTACTCACCTAATAATACAATCACACCTGGAGGTGCCTAAGAGATTTTAATACAATATATAATAAATTAAATATCCATACCATATCATTATGATCACTTTAGAACAATATCTTTCACATTGGGTCACTATTAGGGTTCTTTGAGGGTTTAAGCCATCTTTTAATCTTAACGATCGTTCATAAATCTTAGCCCCTCATTCCAAAAACCAAAGATAAAAAAATTGATTTAATACCCTTACCCATATACCATGAATATATTATGTTATCATGTAGAGGTTGAATTTTTTAATGAACACTCGAAATTTCTTCTCAGGTTGGGAACCCTTCATTCTATGCACTCTAGAAACCTCAAAACCATGTTTCATGCCTTTTATTGAAAAATTTGACCTCAAACTTGGTTAAAACACCAATAAAAACATATCACACCACTGATAATTCTCATATACTCATTATTATATTTATATATGAAACTCATACCTCATTTGGTCACCATCTCTCTCTTTTCTTGCTTGGACCTTGACTTGCAAACCTCATTAGGTCTTGAAATTGACCTTCAAGCCTCTTTTCATGCACTCTCCATCTCACTTACATGATCACACAACATATCACATGCTAAAACAATGTAAAACATTTTTCATATGCCTTTAAAATAAATCATGATGCCTCATTAAGGTAGGCAAGGTCTAGAACTAGTCTAGTTACATGTTAGGTCTATAGGTCTTATCCCTATAGGCTCACTTTGAGATTCTCATGAGTTCTCCAATGCCTCATATTCATTATTTAAAAAAATCATAAAACCAATTATGCCTTTTTGCATTCATCTCACTAGGCTACCAAGCTCATACCTTCTCACAAGGTCTCTTCATGAAATGACTAGTGTCATGATTAGGCTTCTCAAGCACTTAAATCTTGACAACTAACCTTAAAAAAATTCTTAATGCTTATACATCTTGATCACATTAATTTCATTATCCTTAGATAATAGCATACTTATAAACATACCTCTTCATTATTACCTTGACCTAAATCTTGACATCAACCTAAGAAGAATCATTAGGTTGTTTTCAAATTATCTCTCAACAGAGAGACATTAGGTTGTCTTGTCACATCAGACATAAAATTTCATACATCATAGACCATTAACCATGCATCTTCACCAGATACCCCTTAAAATTAATTGCATCAACATTTACATCAATTAAAATAATTCTCAACAACCTCACCCTTTGTCATTGATGGTAAAACATTATTTAAACTGATCACTCTCATCTCCCCTAGTCTGGTCAATCTTCCTTCTTGGACTTTCTCCCCCTTTGACATTAATGACAAAGGTCTTCCACAAATATCATCTAGAATCACACCTTTAAAATAATAGTTCAAAACATAGAATATGAATCATCAAGGCAACATCCTCCCCCTTACTCCATGTATACCTCCTTCAAAAAAGAACTTAGATTACAAGACCACTTCAACATGGATCAATCTCAGTCAAAAACTTGAATAGATCCTGCTAAAACTAAGAATATATCATGATTATGTTAACCTAATAATGTTTCCATGAAGCCTAATAGACTTACCTCTTTTTTTAGGTCACTAAAACAACTCAAGTTCATGGGATTCCCAGATATACATGCTCTCATAAGAATGAATAACCTTCAATATCCTTTTTGACTTGATTGGCAATATAGGCTTGACCTCTTCATCAAATATTTGATTATCAATGTGAGATGACAATAGAAATTCTTGACTTGATTTCACATCTGAAGTATGATCTATCACAAAAAATATCCCACTTGATCTTGTAGACTGATCATGACTCATCTTTACTATATTTGGTTTCCATGCATTTATTTACCTTCTTTCTTACACTCTAGGGGCTTCAAACCTCCCATTTTGACTAGATGACCTTCTAACTTTGTTAAGAAAGAATCTTGAAATGTGTCCTATTTTATGGAAACTATATCAAACCACTTTATACATACCATTTAATTTATGTGAACTATGACTCCTTCCATAGTCCATGAGTACTCATTCTTGGAGTATCTTTTAAATTATCTTGATCTATGACCAAATTGGCTGCATACAAAATAGTAACCATTGAATGAACTAGAATACCTTATATCATTAGGTTTTTTGATAATTATTTTCATGTTATACTTCTTGTCTTCAATAGGTTTATCTTTGAATTGAGATACCTCTTTTTGGTCTTCTTTAAAACTAAGACCTATTTTGTCACTTGTAAACTTTTGACTACTCAAGATGTCATCTAGAGCCTTAATTCTCTTTTCAATATTCAAAAAGGTTATCACCTTGATATATACTTGATCCAACTTCAATTTAAAGGATTCTACTTTAGTTTCATACCTGATGCATTCTTCCTCTTTAGCCTTTAAGTTTGCAATGACTATCTTCATTTGTGCTTCAATTTGATTGATGACCTCATCATACTCCTTGGAAGTGTTACTCAGTCTCTCCTCAAACAATCCAATCTTCTCCTTATAATCCTTAAGTAATGATCTTAGTTTGTGATTCTTCTTTGGAATTTCAACTCTTCTAGGGAACTTACAAATTTTGCCTCAAGATTCACTTCAACTTCTTCTTCATTTGATTCTATATCAACCATAAGGTCTTTCCCATTTAAGCAACTCTCATTGTCTGATTCTATAGCCATAAATAAGGTTTCATGGTTGTCATGTTCAGGTTCATTACTACCATCATCAATATCAGATGCACTTGAATCATTTACATTAGAAGAGTTATCTTCTTAAATATATAATATATTCTTGTTTTTTAATGTTCCTTTCCTACCTTCATACTTCATGAACTCCTTGTTTTTACCAAGTTTATAGGCCTTTTTATCATCCCCATAATGTTCATAATGTTATTCATGCTCATTATTATCCTTTTTAGGACACTTAGATGTAAAGCGACTAATCTTACCATAGTTGAAACATTTGAAGGGAAACTTACCCTTGTACTTACTAGAACCAAACATTAACTTTCTTGCAAACATGGCTATCAATTGATCATCATCAACATCTAAACATTCCTCATCCTTCTTGGCTTTTGAATTATCCTCAAATTTTAAATTTTCTTCCTTTTTGGGAGGTCTTCCTTCATTTTTCTCATCTCATAAGCAATCAAGATTCCATGAAGCCCATCCATCTCTAGCTTATCCAAATCTGCATCTCTTCCACTACAAACACCTTAGAGTCCAAATTAGGAGTTAGAGATATTAACACATTTTGAAAAAATATAGACTCTTTCACTTATTTTCCCAATCCTATAATGATATTGACAACTTCATCAACCTTTAATAGGTAAGATTCAATTGTTTCATCTTCATACTTTGAAACTATCTCCAGTGGGTCTATAACTGTGACATTTGTACCTTGGTGTATCCTTCATAAATAGTATTAAAATTGTCCCATATCTCTTTATTTGATACACAATACATTACCTTCATAATCTTTACCTATTATAGGCCACATAAAATGGCATTCATTGCCTTGGAGTTGTTTTCACTAGCCTTCTTACATGTTGCAGCAGTTGGTGGGATAGGAGCAAAACTATATCCATCCAAAACTAAATGATAAATATTATGAAATTGAGACATCAAATATATCTTCATTCTAAAATTTTAAAAGGCATAATTACATCCATTAAATAATAGAGCTTTACTGGTGAAGTAATCACCTTGATCTTGTTAACTATCCATCCTTGCTTCTAAGATCTCCTTTAAGATTTTAGACCTACTTCAAAGGATCAGGATCTGATACCAAATATTGGAATAAAAATGACTAAGAGGGTTGAGTGAATCAGTCTTAAAAAACTTTCTTATCAATTCCCCTTAAGCAATCATCAACATATAGATCAAGCAATGCATAAGCAATCAATTATACAAACATGAAACAATATTGCACAAGTCAACACACCATATATGTGGGAAACCCTCAAGGGGAATAAAACCCACTAATATATAAAAATTTACTATATTATTATAATACAAACATAAAATTTAGTGAATCACCCACTTGACATGGATCACCAACACCAACTAGTTAAGCACCAACTAAGCTAGGCTTTAGCAAGCACCCACTTGCAAGGAGTCACCAATGCCCTAGATGACTAAGCACAAAATAAGACACCTAATAGATTTAATAAAATTTAGGATACCCTTTTCATCAAAAACTTATGATGACCACTTCTTAATCTCTTCACACTCTTAGCCCTTTCAAACTACCTTCTAGCCTTCTTTGCTCAACTAGCCCTCTTTTTGAATTGATTAGGTCATATAACCTCAATTTTCATATATAAAAACTCTATAAAAACTTAATCATAATTAATATACACACCTATTATTTTATAAAATACATTTGTCTTCTTACCAATGTTCTATTCTAGTTGCTTGTTCTTTTCACACTCCAATAGTCCTAAAATTATCTAGTATTTATACAAGTCTCTTATTCATATCCTTCTTAGTCATCCAAACACCCTTAACCTCTTATTTAAGCCATTAAATTGATCTTATGAAATCTAATATACATTATAAAATATAATTTGAGTCCCTTTAGGTCTGCCCTTCATCAATTAGGCCTTATTTCATCTTTAGGTCTCATGGAGACGTAATCCCATTAGGTCTACTTAGGACACGTTATACTTTGCCTTATTTGGAACACATTAAAAGACCTCACATAGAATTAAAACATCATATAAAAATAAAATAGACCCATTATAATCTAATATATGCTCCAAAACACTTTTTATCTCCAATCGCCACTTGAATCATGCCATTAACACTATTCACAATTAGGCATGTGCATACACAGAAAGTCTATCTTGAACTATTGAATATAAAACATAATTTTTACAAATAAATATGGAAAAAAATAACATATAAATAAGATACATGACATTATTTTCATCACCATATGATTTATACTTCACAACTTAAGTCAAAATCACTCAAACCCTTCTATGCAAGTAGCCCACTTAGAATTGCCAACTAGCCTCAAAATAGATTCATGGAAACTTGAACTTATGACACATAAAAGAACACACTCAAGGAATTAAAATGCATTAATATTATCCTAAAACATCCTTATAATAAACTAAAATAAAAATATCATAATATATAATTTCAATTATTGGTTTTACATACCAATTTGTTGACCTTCTCTCTCATAGACTTTACTCTGTCAGAAAAGCCAATTTGGCTTCAATGTTTCAACCTATTAAACTGAATTCCAAGATTATTAAAATAATTTATATGGAATAAAAGTAACAAATAAAACATCATATGTATTATACACATCAACTCATTTCATAGATTCTCAAACTCATCATTGCAACTTGCTTACCTAGAATTGTCAGTTTGCCTTAAAGCATAGTCATGGTGAAAATGACCTTCAACACATATATGACAAATTTAAGAGACTTTAAATAAATTTTATGATATTATTAGATAATTATACAAATATTATATATAAATATAACATGATCATATGTAAATATTAGACTTGCAGACTAATCTCATAACCTTACACCTTCACTGTCTCCTCTACACTAGACAGGTCAACTTATGAGCAACATTTTCATCATATTCCCTAATCTCCAAAACATATAAAAAAAATTAAAATTTCTTAAAGGTATTTAAAAAATTATCCATGCACTTTTATTCATCCCTAATCCATAATAACACATCCCTAATCAACTTCTCACTTCTGCCTGATATTCTCACTATTTGCACCATTAGGCATTTTAGTGATTAGTCAACTTGGATGACCTATTTAGCACCCCTAAGGGATATAAATTGATCATAAAATACCATGGAAATAAAACACAAGTCTCAATATTTTCCATCCAATTATTTTCATATTTTTACTTGGTTAGCTCTGATTACTATAACAAATCTCTAAGAAGCTATTATTTTATTGTAGGTTCTACTTACTCACCTAACAAGCCAATCATACCTATAGGTGCCTAAAATAGTTGAATACAACTTAAAATCACTTAAATATCCATAAAAAACCATTATGATGTCTTTATAATAAGATATTTCACACTGGGTCAATATTAGGGTTCTTTGAGCGTTTAAACCATCTTCCAGTCTTAACGATCATTCATAAAGCTTAGACCCTCATTCAAAAAACCAATGATTAGAAATTTGAGATATGAACCTTCCCCATATACCATGAATATATTAGTTTATCATGTAGATTTTTCATTTGCCATTGAACACTTAAAAGTTCTTCTTGGGTTGAAAACCCTTTATTATTTGCACTCAAGAAACCTCAAAACCACTTTTCATGCCTTTTCTTGAAAACTTTGACATCAGATTTAGTCAACACACTTGGGAAAACCTATCACACCACTTACAATGTTCACATGCTCATTATTATCTTGAAATCTGAAACTCATACCTCATTTGTCCACCATATTTATCTTTTCTTGCTTGGACCTTAACCTTCAAACCATATTAGGTCTTGAAATTGACCTTCAAGCCTCTTTTCATGCACTCTCCAAATCACTTGCATGCTCACACAACATCTCACATGCTCAAACAATGTAAACCATCATTTATTTTCCTTGACAATAGATCATGATTGTTCATTAGGTTAGGTAAGGTCTAGAACTAGTCTAGTTTCATGCTAGGTCTATAGGTCCTACCCATATAAGCTCACTTTAAGACTTTTATGAGTGATCCAATGCCTCATATTCATGTTTAAACAACCTCATACATCCTCTTATGCCTCTATGCATCCATCTCACAAGGCCACCAAGTTCATACCTTCTCACAAGGTCTCTTCATGCAATGACTAGTGTTATTACTAGGCTTCTTGAGCACTTGAAGCTTGAAAATTGACCTTGAAACATTCCTTGATGCTTCTACATCTTGATCACATGCATTTCATTATCCTTAGACAATATCATACTTCTACACATACCTCTTCATGCTTAAGTTGACCTAAAACTTGGCATAAATCTTAGAAGAATCATTAGGTTAATTTAAAATTATCTCTCAATAGAGAGACATTATGTTGCTTTGTCACATCAAACACAAAATTTCATACCTCACATACCATTCACCATGCATATTCATCAGATCCACCTTGACATTAATGACATCAACTTTGACATCAATGACAACACTTATCAATAGCTTTTGTGATTGATTTTAATTTATTTTTTGGGGATACAAAGGTTAGAATATTGGAGATTTATAATGTGATGATTCTTTTATTAGTTTGTATTTGTGTTTTGGGTGAAGGATTGACAAAGAACATAGGATTTTTCCTAATAATTAGGTTTTTTTTCAAAGATTTGGGTAATACAAGAAGGTTAGATTTTTAATATAATTTTTTTAATGAAGTAAAATAATAACAAGGGCTTTTAGGGTTCTTATTCAGTGAGTGGTATAATTTTTTGTGATTGAGTAGAGTGAGTTTAGGGTTTGGGATTTAGGGTTTTGAAGGAATCCTGATTAATTTACAATGGGATGAATGTTAAGTTTTTATCTTCATTTAGAATACATGATATTTAAGTTTTGTTTTTCAATGGATTCTTGGGTTCTTATTTTTTTGGTTTATATTCCTTATGATGATATTTCTTTAAAAAATTACATTCATTATGGTGTGTTTATGTTTTATCCATTAATTTTCCTTATAAATCTGTATATAGTTTTCAATAGCTTGTCAGCCATTTCATAATAAATTGTGACTTAACAAGACCATAAAACATTAGTATGACTATCAATGCTAAATCCATCAATAATTCTAATAAAACCATGTATAAGTGTCATGTTCATTCCTTGGACACGTAGTTATATGTTCTATTCATAAACTCCCTAAGTCATGATTTAAGATTTGAATATTAATCCATCAATCCTCTCAATTATGGGAAAGTGGTAGATAATGTGTATTCATATAAGAGATAATGTGTATTCATATAAGTGATTTTTGAAAAGAATTCAAAAGACACAAGTTATTATTTTTTTAATTTAAAACTTTGAATTAAAGGTATTAAACTAAAATAAATATATGCATTACATAATGATTTTTCACAACAACAAATGACATAATATACTTGTTATGGATTGAAGACAATATGTACTATAAAATTTTGTTCTTTGGAACTCAACTCATTTATAGACCTTATATACCTTTCATGGTTTAGCTTTTCTATATTTCCATCAACTACTTTGACTAAGTAAATTATTATCAATTGATATTAAACTCAAGCATAAATAAATCAATTTATGATGTCCAATAAGATTTGCATAAATTATTTATACTTTTTAAGGTGAGTTTTATATTCATTTTGTATTTTTTTCATGTAATTATATAATTTACAATTCAAACATATAATTTCATAATTTATTAAATAATTGTTACAAATTCGTTGAGATGACTTCATAAAGTTTTACATTTCTATAATATTTTTACTCAAACTATGTTACAAACAAATCCAAGACTAACTTTACTAACAAATATACTCTTATTAGCTTTACCTATATGTTGATATTTATAATGATTATTTTGTTTGCATTGAATATTTAAGCCCCTCTCTTGAAATACATAATTAATAATATTAAGTGTTGCTCATTAGAAAATAAGTGTGGGATATTTTGTTTCATACCTTTAACACAAGAAATAGATTAGTTACTTTATCAACTTTTACAAAGGTAATAATAAAAAAATAAAGGCCTATGTTATTGGTATTTAGCACCTCCACCACTTATCTCAATACAAAACATAAAACTAGCATATTTACTTTTATGATGCATTTATCAAAATGTATTCATCACAATCAATAAATCAATTCATAATTTCAATATGCTTGGCTATCTATTTTCTATAATATTTCATAAATTCATTTTTATAATCACAAAAGATGGAGTTCATTCATTCTTACTTGGCTATATTTGTACATGTCTAATCCTAACAACCTATCATAATAGAAATAGATTGTTGACATATTACTAGAACCATTCTATTTAAAAAAGAGAGTAGTTAACAATCATGTGATTAAAAAAACTAAAACTAAACATTATAATAACACTTGATTACCATTGAAGTTTGCTAGAAAGCACTACAATGTGAACAACAAATAGTTAAGTATTTGAATAATTATTAATTTTTCATCACATAGGAGTTATCAAAATTGAATATATTCTCTACACTACATAAAATATATTTAGTAATAAATCCAATAATATTAACCAACTAGTACACAAAAATTGAATATAAAGAAGAGCAAGTCGCACATATGAATCTGATTACTGTAAAAAAACCCTTAGATATTTTTTGTTGCTTTGTTCGCAATGCAAATAGAAAATAGTAAAAAAATTGACAAAATATAAAGCCTCAATTAAAAAAAAAGACATAATGATTGCAACAAATTATCTTTATCTTAATCCTGTGTGTGGGCTAGAATCATCTGAAGCAAACATTCAATGTCAAGTACTTTACTAGGTTTCTAATTCTACTTATATCTTTAGCGAGATGAGAAATAATGTTATCCTATCATGTGGACAACCTACATTAAACACTATCTCAAATAAAGATAGGCACCAATAATGTCCCAAATATTTCCTCTAGTCATAATGCAACAAATAATATTTTTTTAATCAACTTGTTAAAGAGCTTGCACCTTGCCCTCCAAAAATTTGATGCATATTTTTTGTACCCAAAACAAGGACATATCATTGGGTAGAAACATGCTGGCTAATTCCAAGTTAAATAAAATTTATGACTATAGCAATAATTAGATTATAGAATTTTAAGGTGATTTTTTCCTTATAATTTCATGCATGAATCTGATTTTCATGTGTTTTTCAATTGTGTAGATATTAACAATTGAATCAAGAATAATGTTTTGTATTTATATAAATATACATATTGTCTTTGTACTTGTTTATATTAAAATTATTTCATTATATGTACATATAGATAGACAAGTCTATCAAAATATATCCATATATTGTTATATTATTATGAATTATATTTTTTATCTTTAAATAATTTCACATTATATTTTAGTATAGTTATTATTTTTTGTTCTTAAATGAAAATTTGTTTATTGCATGTTTTTATAGTTAAAGACTTAACAAGGTATCTAAAAGAACAATATTAGACATAAGAAGATAGAAAGGTCCATCAAAATATATTTTAACACCTATAAAACTGCATCAAAACATTTTGTCAATATTTTCCAAAAAAAATGATAATTATTTAAAATGAACAAAAAATATTTAACATGGTTTTCTATATAATTAGAGAGTTAAAGAATGAGCCCATCTGATAATTTTGACTTAAATCAATTCCCATGAAAAAAAAACAAAGATATTGGCCAAAGTTGTGTAGCTTGTTGGCATTTATAATCATGGAACTAATGGAAGTTGATGAATCAGAAACAAGAACTTAGGAAATTCTTCCAAGTCATATCTAGGAAATATTAGTTCCAGTAGTCATTAAATCTAATGCAGAAGTGATGTCAGAATAATTATTTCTACTAAGAGATAGTTTGACTATTATGTTGAAATAATATAAATTCTTGGAGGCTATAACTGAATTAAGAATTCAAAGACATGATTTAAGGTATGAACATTTTTTCCATGAATTATCTTGTAACTAGTGGAAAAGTTCAATCTATAGGATTTTATCATCATACTCAAAATCAAAGAGATATATTGCCATGGTATTTGATATTGTTTCAAAAATTCTCTAGTGATCCATGTTGGCTCCAACAACCAAATGCATATTGGTAAAGGGCAAAGATCATCAATTTGATTCCAATAAGTCTTCAAATTTATTGGATCAATTTTATAATAATTTTTGGTGAAATAATTATTAGTAAAACAATGTATGTAACTTCAATTTGTTTATAAATTTATTTGTTGATTTAGGGAATATGGCAATCCTTTGGCCTTTTTCTTGCTAATCCATCGATATGGCTAAGGAATGAGAAACTGTTAGACACTATGAGAATTTCCATTAATGGAAATATTGTAGATATTTTATATATATTTGATTTTGAGTATGGATGCTCCTCTCTAAAGAATATTAATTTGATGAGACTTAAAATTAGTCACGATTGAATGCATGTGAAGATCAAAGATGTAAACACAAGAGTTGACATCTATTTTGAAATAGTTATACTTTTCCTCATGGAAGAACTTGAATTGGCACCCTTATGTTCTATTTTTTGCTCTCATGAATTGTTACAAGGAGGATGCAATAGGCCAAAGTTGGCTACAACTTTTTATAGTCTTATTCCACTTCAAACATGCAATTCATTATGGGAAGAATTATTATATGTTCATGATGTGTCTGATAATTGATTCAAAGATATTTAGTACAGGTTTAATGAAATATTCACTGATCCACGTATCTCTTGTATTAGTCAAGAAAATTATGTTACCAGAACTTGGTCGAATGCAAATGATGCATTTATAGTGGATATTTTGCAAAGACATTAGTCTAGATGTCAGATGGAAGATTTTGATATCTTATTCAAAATCAATAGGTTTTCTGAGTTGATAGTTATAGAGGATGAAATTGACATGCACCCTATGATGCATAATTGGTTTGAGAATTATCTTCCTCATATGTCATGCATGTTCCTTCCAAGTAAATTTTAGTGTATCTATCACTTGGTGATTATATTCTATTTGGACCGGTGGGATGGATTTCATGAATCATGCATGGAACTTTGGGCATGTCCAGATATATGCCTAGAGATGTCACAAGACCAAATCCTTAATGAGCTAGAATGCATAGAATTTGAATGGAGATATGGAAATTTCTCATAAGATGATGTTGACAATGACCCGTGTGACTTTATTGGGTGGTAATTGGATAGGTCATGATTGTATTGCATATTACTTTATGTAAAGTAGATTTTACTAAACAATGGGCTCATATAAAAAATACATTGGCCCTATCTATAATTGTATAGTTTATAGCTTTATTAGTTTTAATGGCTCATTGATCAAGTTATAATGTTTTTTGCATAAAATTTAGTGATATTTAATGTTTAGATATTCATTTACTTTATTTTATAGACCAAGTACTTAAAAAAAACACTATGATTATTATTCTTTCATTATTTGATGTTGAGTACATGTCGATTGGTATACAAAGTAGGTTTATTTTCAAACATTTTTAATTGATTTACTCTTCTATTTTTGTAAAAAAAAATGAGTTTTATGTATGCATATTGGAAAAAAAGTTATAGCATGTGAAGGCATGTTGGTTGAAAGCACCATTGTTAATCAAAATTTTGGATTTTTCTTTTTTTTTTTACATTTATAGTTACCATTATTGTGTCAATTTGAATACTCAAAACATTTTTTTGTTTATATTTTATCAAATAACATGTCTTAAAAATATGATAGCACATGGAGTTTAAGCTTATATCTACTTTTTTACAAAGCTTGCTTGGATTTGTTAATGTAAATTAGGTTTTTCAAAAATCCATAAGTGATGGAATCACCTCAGGGAGGTGATGAACAACCAAATATCTCTGAACAAGATACTTTATTAAAAAATGATAGTGTGTATATTGAGAGTGCCTTGGTCAATACCACCAAGGTTACAATAGAAGAATTTGGATAGATTGTGGATGCTTATGTGGGTAAGTTTTTAGATTATTTGGAGAAGGTGATTGAAAATCCTAAAAAGGAGTAGTTTGATAAGTTGTGGAGGTTTATAAATGAAAAAAAAATTGCCAATTTCCTTGAACATGTAGAAGTATTTATGTCTATTATTGGAATTTTGTGTAAGGGAGTTGGTTCTGATCAGAAAGGACCTAATTTTGATTCTAGTTGCCCCACCTATGTGAACATTGAGGATGACAATTCTAAATAGTTTGATGGCCTTTTAGATATTCTATTAATTTCATTATTTCTTTGTCTTTTTTTTTATGGTGCGACTTTGGTGTGATTTTTTTACATTTTAATTCCATTTCTACTACTTGGTTCAGATACTAGTTTTTTATATGTGGCTTTTGGGGCTTGATACTTATATGTTTTTATATTCAGATGTATAGTCTTGTTAAACTTATCACATATATATATATATATATATATATATATATATATAAGAAATATACATTAATGAAAACTTGATTTTTTATAATTATATAGTGTGCAAATAGAATACATATGTTGATTAGATTTACAATCAAATGCTCTTTTATGTAAAAATAATTAGGTTTTGCATAATTGGCATTCTTTGAAATGAAATGGCATTGAATTAGTTGGAATTTCAATAGTTCAAACACCATTGGTTCAATTCAGATGTTAGATATTTTTTTAGTTTATTATCCAAAACTTTTGAAATATTTATTGTGTGTGTGCACATATTCACACGCTTGCGCGCGCACGCACACACACACACATGTCTTGTACTTATCCATATGGTAATAACATTGGAGTCAATATGCATTGATTATATATGGGTTATGAATAGGAATCTAATTTACATATATAGAAGCTATGTATTTTGTCATAGACTTGTTCATATGGTGACAATGCTTCAATAAATTGTATAGATGTTTCTGCATCTTGTAACAATAGTAATACTAGTTATGGTCATGTGAAAATAAAAAAATATATAGATATAAGCATAAAGCATTGTATGCACGTATGCCAATATTTTTAATGTTATGAAGCAGCTCCAATTGCTAGTCAATTTGCTTTAACTTGGAATTAGCTAGTGCACTTTCGAGTAATCTGATTTGGGATCCATTTATTCAAGATGGTGTTTGATGTAGGTGGTAGCATGTGGCATTTTGAGCTACCTAGTTTTATAGGTGACATTTAATGGCTTTATAGTTTGTTGATTCTTCCCCAATTTTTTATTTGTGTTCTTGATGAAGCATTGGCAAAGGTAGCAAGGGTTTTAGTAGTAATCATAATTGGCATAGCTATTTGAGATTTTTTTTTTCTTTTTTTGGTTTGATAATGTAAAGTAAAATAATAAGATTTACGTAATTAAAATGAGTTTGTAAGCGCTAAACTCCATTTAGTAATAATGCATGAAAATCCTATCTTCATTAGTTATTTGTAGTTGTGTTATGTAGGTGCTTTGATTTATTTTGCATGAAAAAATATTATGTATTAATTTCCTATAACATTTAAGACAAATATAAAATGTAATATGGTATCGATGTAGGTATCTAATGACATTAAATGTACAAAATAGATGTAAAGGGAAGAAAGAATAAGTAATGAAGAAAAAAGCCAAAGTAAGATTTTTTATACAGATGTGTTATTTATATAGATATGATCAATTTTATTGTATAATACCTTTATCCCTTATCAGGTTTCAGAATAATATATTACAATGTACAGATTTTAGGGTTATTCAAATCATGTGGGTATGATGTTTTTTTTGTTTTTTTTAAATTAATCTTTGAGACTTTCTTCTTATTTAGAGTGATAAGAGTTTTATGTAATTGAAAAAATAATTTACAAGGGTTCTGTGTCATTTTTTATCAGAAGTTTTATTTAAATATTTGTAAATAGAATATGTTGGTAGCTTTTTAGGTGGACTTTAAAGCATTGTACACCTATGTAAGGACTCAGTTTTGGGCCAATGCTTATTACTTATTGCAAAAAAAAAATAGTCTATATTATTTTTGGTCCTTTATTTTATTTCTAGTGGATTTTAAACTTTTAATTTGTCATTTTAAGCATTTTAATTATTTTTCTAATGATAGTCATGATAATTGTATATTTATTTCAATCAACTATTTCTGTTATGTTTCAATAACTAGTAATTTTTCATTATCGTAGATTTGTCATATGAAAATAGGTATGTCATAAGCTTGTTTCAAGTTGCATGGATTTTAACAAACACTTATCCCTCATATTGTAGGTAAATTCATTTGCTTGTGAAGCTGTGTCTCTATCACATTGAAGAATTTTCAGCTTGTGAGTAACACAATTTGTGTTGTCTTGAACAAGCTTGATGTGATTATATTTTCAAAATATATACATGCATTTAATCCCAACCATGACAAGAAATTAATTGAGATCAATCAAAAGCACTTCATGTTTTAGGTATTTGACATTGATCTTCCTTTTCTTAAATAATCTTGGTAGCTTTTCAATGGACTAATGGTGTTTAACTATAGATAATGATGTTATATTTTGACTAATCATGGCATTGAGATGAAGGATTTTGGAGATGATACTCTGGCAAGAACAACAATAGAAACATGACTACTTACACTCATATGCCACATTGGTTACAAGTAACATTTTTGATACCTCACTAATGATGTGAGCTATCTAATTTTGGAAATATTAATATGTCTTCCCATGTTTGGAAATGTTAATATGTCTTTCCATGTTTGTAAGAACAATTAAGTAGTGTAAATTTTGTATTCGTCAACTGAATAATTTTTTATATGCATAGTTTGAAGAATATTTATGAATTATTATTGAATACCAATGTTCAAGTATTTGGTGCAAATGTGTTATGATCTAAATTTGGGAATATTAATGGACGAAGTCATTTTATTGTTACAGGATATATATATCACAATATTTACACATTATATAGTTGTTTGTTATTATGTGTACAATTCAATGCTACTTCATAAAGGTGAAGCATTTACCAATGTAAAATGTATGCCTCATGCCTCTTCAAATAGGTTGTAAAATTATTTTTAAAAAGTACATGGATCGATCTAGGATATATATAATTGCATAGAATAATTTAAAAAAACATACAAGATTGGATATGCAATAAATAATTGTTACTAAATATTTGTTTGCAAAGAATTTTATTCTTATATTATGTTATTTTTTGAGATATATTGTTAATACAATAAGGATGAAGTTCAATACTAATTCACTAAGTAAGGAAAATAATGAAAAGGACTTTTATAGTTCTTTTTCAGATAAATGTTTGACTCTTTTTCATGGATGAAGTAAAGTATTCAGGGTTTGTAGCATACTATTCTTACCAAATTGACAAATGTCTCTTTCAATTATTACAATGGAAGAGCTTAAAATTTGTTCAGAAGCTAATCACCACCAAAAACCCTAAGATCTTTATCAATGCTTCCTCAACAACACAAATAAAAAATAATGAAAGAATCAATGTACTATAAATTCTTGATAGTGTCTCCTCTACATGCTAGCGAACATAAAACATGTTATGAATTTTTTTTAAATACATTTTTATTTATTGAAATTGTACTTGAAAAAGAGAGAGAAAGTGAATTTAAAAATTGTTCTTTTGTCCTTTATTGTTGAGTGTTTCCTTGGGTTTTTTATACTGCTATACTTTTGTCTTACTTTTTTTAGATTCTTGCATTTGTGCCTTGCCTATGAACCTATATTTTCCACCTTAATTGGTTTCAATCACTTGCTCTTCTATCTATAATCATTTTTCTCAATAGTGTCCATGATATTTAATGTTTATATCTTCTTTCATTTTGTTATATATATCAAGTGATTTAACAATTAAAATTTTTGATTACTATTAATCGAGTCCATAGTATTGTTTGCTTATTCATTGATGTGCAAGATGTGTTTATTTTTGAACTTTTATAGTTGTTTTTATTTTTTAGTGCTCTATAGAAAAAAAAAATTGTGTGTTTTTTACCAACAAAAAACTAGTTATGGCATCTTATGAAGTGTCACCAAGGAGCATGATGAGTTTAAAAGTTGCATCATTATTATTATTATTATTATTATTATTATTATTATTATTATACATGTGTGTATATATATATATATATATATATATATATATATATATATATATATACATATACATATGTATATACATGTATATAAATGTATCTGTGAGTGTGTGTGTCCCAAAGAGAAATAAAGAAAAATCTAGTCATTGATTTACTTTAAATTGGAATTAGCAAGTGGATTATTGGCCAATGACATGTCCTCATTATGGATGCAAAAAATATGCATGAAATTTTAGGGGTTAAGGTATGAGGTCTTTAATGAGATAAATAAAAAAAATGTTTCATTATGATTGGAGGAAATATTTGGGACGTTATTGGCATCCTCTCTTTGTTCAAGGTAAGTATTGAATACAAGTGGTAGTACATGGGATTGCAAGATAACCAATTTTATAGGTAAGTTAACTACATACTTCTAAATGTGGTTGTTGACATAATGGTTAAATATACTTTCTCATCTTGCTAAATTTAGAATGGGAATTGGAAATTTGATATAGTACTTATCATTGAATTTTCACTCAAGGTGAGGCTAGGTTACACATAGGACTAATATAGAGGAAATCTATTGCAGTCATTTTGATTTTATTGTTTCTAGACTTGTGGAGAAGGAACCATTGAGGATTTATAATTCATCAATTGTTTCACTATTTTCTATTTGTGTTGTGGATAAAGCACTGGCAAAGTTTATAGGGTTTTCAACAATAATTGGGTTAGTATACATGTCCTAATCTTATTTTTATTTGGCTTGTGTAACATTTGGTTGTTTTTACTAGTTTTTATTAGCTATGAGCTAAGAAATTGGTTGGAAATGCTTGTAAAGTAAGATTGGTCTTCTGCTCGATAAAATATTTACAGTTTTTTTATTATTTTGATGTTTTTTAGGATTCTTGTTGAGCGAAAGGTTTAATTTCTATGCTACAGTCAAGTAGGATGTTTAAGCTTCCAATAAATTTGTGTTAGTAAATTTAATTTGATTATTTTTTAGCATACAAAGGGAATATTAATAGAACTATGTAGTGTGTCAATTCTTTTATTATTATTTATTTTAATTGTATACATAGAATTTTCAAATATCATAGGGTTTTTGGTAGTAATCACATTTGTATCTACCAGTCATTTACTTCAAACTCATCTTATGTGTGACATTTTGATTAATATTTCTACATTTTATGCTATATATGTAGAGAAATAAATGTAAATTTTATATCCTAGTAAAAAATACTTGACAAACCATGACTTTGACTTGTAGTTAAACAACCCACTATTTAATTAATATTAAAATATATGTTGTTGTGATCTTGAGCCACTCTTAAATATATTAGATATTCCCAGCCAAATAGTCCATGACATTTTTATTGGATGCATTATCAAGAATAATACATTGACAAATTGTCCGGTTGTAAGATTTAAACATGGAAAGAAAATAAGAACTAGTGAAAGATAAATGGACTTTCACTAGTTCATTTCTAGTAACACTACATGCACTTCTGCACTAGGCTTAGTCACCTTAATAACTTATATAGAAACATCAACATCCACATGATGGATTAAAATCTAAGACAAAAAAAAAACTAACATATAGTATAGTGTGTTATACTTTTTGAGACAAAAATCCATAATTTACTAAAACAAACCTTCATTGTTATTGTGTGCATGCCTTCAATAGAAATCAAAACTAGTGATTCAGTTGGTCAAAAATCTCATTGGTCTTCTTTCATAGATCAACAAATTGACTCCAAAAAATAATTATATTCCAATAATATGTAGACTAGATGTGGAAGAATACATCTAAATGTGGAACATTAATTTTAAAAAAAGGATAACAATGTTTGTAATTAGGTTTGCAAATGAAATCCTAAACAATGTCTTATCAACCTATCTAAAATATTTATCATTTCATCAATGTAAAATTAATTATAATATCTATATGGGTTTTATATCCTCTTTTGCAATGCATGGATTCAATGCAATGGGTTATTTAACAAACTCCAAAATCCTTGTCCTTCTTGTCCAACCACCATAACCTCAATAGCCAATATGCCAACCAAAGTAGAGGTGCACCAGTCCAGACCATGATTATGACTGGAAAATATCACCTACACATATCATTGGACTTAATAGTCCTATATTCATCCTCTATGATACATCTAAATATTCTTTATTACATCTCAAATTTACTCTAAACATATCTATTTAACAAAATTCCATGTGAAATCAAAAGAGACCAATCCTCAATACATGTAACATATATGCATATATAAAGATACCCTCCAAAACTATTATAAAATTAAATGTAATAAAAGGTGTATAGATCAAAAGAAGTAGTATTAATGTATAGTTCCACACCTTTACTGATGTTCATTTGTCAACATCCGTAATACCCCATTCAGCTTCTTGAAAATCAACTAGCTCCAATTTATTGAACCAACACAAGAACACATTATTGGGTTGCCAACTTAAGGAGAATTTTTTTTGGAGGCTTGAAAATGTATATGATAAAATATAATTTTAGAAATCATATAGTCAATAACATTAATATCAACCATAAATACTATGCATTCTTCAACTAAGAATGCTTCAAATAAAACATCAAATCTCAAAAGTATAGTTACACTCTAGTCTTTGTATATATAATAAAAACCCTATTCAATAGCTCTATTTTTATTTAAGAAATTATTATTTTTACTACACATTATTATATTTGGTTATATCAATTTTGAAACACAAATAATGCTTCATTTATTTCATATATATATATAGCAAGTGATTAATTCCATTTTACAATAAAAAATATACCCTAGTCACTTCCCATTTAAAATATGTGATTGGATATATTAGTTTTTTTGTTTTGAATTAGATAATATTTCATTTTTTTAACACTCAAAAAATTCACCTCAAGAAAACTGAAACAAAACCCTTAAAACACTCCCAGTTTCTTTTTGTTGTTGTTGTTGATGTTGTTGTTGTTGTGTGTAGATAAGTGAACAATAAAAACAATAAACCATCCACATACATGAAAATTAAAAATCTAACCTTAATGTATCACATGCAAAATCAATGTATGATGCCTACTACATCAATGTTTACCTTCAACCTCAAAATATGAGATTCATCAAGGCATTTGACAAGCTCACTATAACAAGCTATGTTGACCACACTAAATCAATTTAAAACACTAAACTTTACTTATATACTCAAGGGTAGTCAATTATAGTCATACCAATTATACCAACATTGAATTTGATCCCCAATAGTAATAAACGTAATCTACCAATTATTTGACAACAAGGAGACACTACAACGACAACTTCAAGCATAATAAAACTAAGACAGAAACCAAGATCTAATTTAGGTAAACTCTCATATAACCTACATACCACTCATGGATACATTAATCAAGGTTAACCATTCATTTTAAAGTAGAAAATATCAATCCCAAAGCAAACAACTTGACTAGCTCACCCTTCAGGACAGTCTCAAAATTATTAAATTACCTATGAAATGGTGATGGAAAAAATACTTCCATGAGGGAAAAATATTTTTTGAAAGTTATTATTCAATCTATTAACTATGAGATACAACTATTAAACTACAAAGTTAACCTATATCAAATTAAACATTAACATAACTCTACATTCCAAATAAGTTTTTACACTGGAAATTGTTCTGCTAAGCAAATTTTGAATAAACTAGGTTCAAAAATATGATCACTAAAACTAGTAAAGATATATAAAAGTAATAAAATATATATCTTATACAAATTTAATGATAATATGAACCACTAACAAACATTGGTTTCTCTTTAGGATTCCTATAGCTATTTTTATAAACTCAGTTGAATCACCTTCGCAGGTTGAAAAAGGAAAACAGGGGAAAAAAATTATCAATTACCTCCAAAATCAGACCCACCAAAAATAATCAAAATGGCATAGAAGAATAAAGGTTACATATTATGATTCACATGAGACAAATCTAGAGCTTACAAGTTTTTTGTTTCTTAAAAAATCAAGTTCAGTGATTATTTTAGATCCTATCTCTGGACCAATTTGGTTGATTTTAAAACAAAAAATTTATAACATAAACTACCATGGAATCTCATAAGAGTGCATGCAATCACCCACCACCAAATGATCCCAACCTATGATATATATATATATATATATATATATATATATATATATATATATATATATATTAGAATTTAAGTCTCAAATAAATTTACATTATTATAAAAAGATCCCAAAGGATACCTATGGACCCACCATGATCAACCTACCCAAAAAGATTTCCTACAAAACTAACGCTAAGAGAGAGTTACAGTATTCATGTCAAGACATTAGAATATTCTGAGTATAATTTATTAACTTTTCTCATTTATTTAAATTGTATAGGTCAAACTCACAATTAATTGTTTAACAATTTTACACACTAAGATTCACTCATAATCTCGTAATGCAAGAGTGAATAATACTCACTTATTTTCCTAGTCTAATATTATCAATGTTATCTTACCATATAATATTCTCAATGTTATTTAGTAATCAATAGTGTGTTCTTAGCACTAGTATTAACATCCAACTATAAATCTTAGATACTACAACATTTTTTTAATCCAAAATAATACCATTTTCCACCTGAATAATGTTTAGTTGACCTGCTAAACAAGGTTCTTGACTCAAAGGTAAAATAGTTTCCAAATCACTACTAGAAATAACTCTATCAATTAAACACTAGTCTACATCTAGTGACAAATCATTAAGTGTCATAAACAAATTATTATCCACTTAGATTAGTTAATATCATTATACATTGATATTATTGAATATTACAACAACTATTCTTGACATGACAAAATTTTGGTTATACACATTACTACTTAGCTTTATATTATGCTAGAGTATTATTCGGATTTAGATGATAAATAAATAGAGTGGATGTCAGCAAGGTCATTTGACACTGGGAACTATTTCTAGAAATGCCATTATAATTAATGATTTAAAGCAAACACTAATTATAAAAGATAGTGAGTAAAAGATTCATAATATTAAAAGATGTAAATAACTCTAAAATTTAAATCATGAAAACCTGAATAATTTTGAACTTAAATTGTTATTGCACACATTGGCTAGAGTTCCACATCAAGGATGATGCTTTTATAAGAGGGAGAGAATATAATATCCCTATTTCAAACCTATGTAGTCAATTTTATCATTGTCACATTCTCGTAAGTAGAGATGCTATTAGGAAAGTGGAAATCTTGGTGAGAGATACCCAGTGTTGTCTTGATTTGTGTTTGACTCTGGTTGTGTACATTATTATACATAGAGGACTTGATTATTTTGTGATTGATGCATGATTTTATTGAACTAATCTAGGATTATAATTTGAGTCATGATATACTTGTATTGTTGGCTTTGTGTGTGTGTGTGTGTGTGAGGGTGTGTGTGTGTGTTTATGTACACACACACACACACACACACACACACACACACACACACACACACACACACACACACACACACACACACACACACACACACACACACACATATATATGTTACAAGTTATTGATTATTTTATGGATGTTTTACGCACATTAGTTGTATGATCTGTTATCCATTGAATACCTGAGCGTGATAATTATAGACCCAAATTATGAGCTTATTATTATTACATGTTATAACTATATATTTATTACCATCAAAGTATCGATCATAGGTAAAATTATTTGTGCTTATGTGTTGTATATTGATCAGAGGAGAGATAGTTGGGTTCTTCAAATAAATTATAGTTAAGACTAAATAATTGATGGTCGTAACTATTTTTTTGTCATCATAAATAATTAATGGTTTACTAGGGTTTATAATATGTAAATAAATAAGGAAATAATTATTAACATGCTTTAGTAATGAAATATTATATTTTACTACCTAATAGATGAGAAAATTAAATATCTAATATTAACAAGCTTCATTAGCTAAATATTATTTATTTTAATAATAAATTGCTTTAGTGGATCCCAACGCAAGTGAGGTCATAACTAGACCCACTTAGTGGGTGACCAAGCATGTGGTAGAATAAGAGAATGAGAGTAGTTAGTGTTTTTAGATAAAAATTAAAATAAAAATAAAAGAGAGGGAAAAAGGTCAAAACCAATTTAAGGTTTTGAAGTCTCATTTTCTCCTCCAACTTCTTGCCTCTATAGGTGTTGTTGTTACCAGGGGAGACAAACAAAGAAAAGAGAAGGAAGTAGGTGAATGGAGTTCAATTGGAAGAGCTAGATTCAAATGTATCCAGGCAAGTGAGCCCTCCCTCATAAAATAATGTGTTCTTTTTCTCAGAATTGCAAACAAAGTATATAATAATGATAATTTATTTCAATAATATTCATAGTATAATGATATTTCTTAATTTAAGTGGATAATAATTTGTTTATAACACGTAATGCTTTGTCACTAGATGTAGACTAGTGTTTGACTAATAGAGTTATTTCTAGTAGTGATTTGGAAACTATTTTACCTTTGAGTCAAGAACCTTGATTATTATGTAACCTAAATATTAAAAAGATGTGGTACAAGTGGAAGTTTTTCCCATGCATTCTCCACACCTTTTGAAGATTTATTCTTGGGCCACAACATGTAAAATAGATTATGCTCTTGTTCTCTGACCATGCTCTACTTGACCTTAATATAAATTTGATCAGTCTCCTACTTTTTTTTAGGCCTTCTTTCTAGGATAGATGTAGATATTTTGGAAAGTGTGAATCTCCAAGTCAATTTTATTTGCTTCAAGGGTGAGAGGTTGTATATAAAAATTACAATTAACTAAATTGATGAAGTAATACACTATAAAGGCATAAGGTAGCTTTAACCAAGCTGAAATTTGTCCATCAGGGACCATCTTGATTCATGCTAGAGAGAAATTTTGCTTTATAGCAAACTGGGCTTGTTCACCAACCTCGATGGGCAAATCTTTAGGAATGCACCATTCTTTCCCAAAGGCTTCCTTCATACCATCATACCATAACTTCATATTATTCTTGTTAGAGGTAAAATCATTGAGAAGGGGTGAATTAGTGAGCCTAAATATTTCAATTTCAATTGTAGTCCTTTAAACTATTAACCAATCAACATATATCTACTTGATCAGGAAGCATTAATTAAAGAGCTCATACATTCAAAGCATATACAAGATCAAACACATAACACATAG
This sequence comes from Torreya grandis, assembly GCA_037957365.1. Classification (NCBI taxonomy): domain Eukaryota; kingdom Viridiplantae; phylum Streptophyta; class Pinopsida; order Cupressales; family Taxaceae; genus Torreya; species Torreya grandis. The sequence continues at coordinate 3,290,594 of JARHVA010000282.1, read as the reverse complement.
TTCATGTGGGAAACCCTCATGGGGAAGAAAACCCATTCTCAATCCTACAATACAAATAGACTACTATTCTATAAGAAATTAAAAACAAGAGACTGATAAACTCCTTTATACCAACAAACCTTGATCATATCCTCTTGACCAAAGGTATTTAGTGAAACACCTATTTCATAAGGAGAAACTATCCCTAAGGAAGACCAAGTCTTTTAGACCATCCTTTGAAAACCTTCACCTATTAAATTATTTTTTCAATACCTGATCATGGATCTCTAGTTTCTAATCTCTACATAAACTCTCTCTCTATATTAAATAGGCCTCTCACATATACATGCCACAGTCTCTCTCTTTCTTCACTCACATTGTCCTCATATGCACACTCAAACCTCTTTGCATATCCTAAAAATGTAAGATCACTATCCTAATAGTAGGAACATGACATATAGGTCATATACACAATCAACAAACTATTCTACTCATTAACTCAACCAATAGGCACACTACCTATCCTTCACTCTATAACTCTAACATCCACCTTGCACAAGTCTCTCTCACATACAAGTCTTACATCCAAACCTATAAATCATCATCTTTGATTTCACTATATATAGAGATATCATGATTTATCAATATTTTGGTCAACCACAATACATGCCTTCACTGTTAAGACATCTCACATGGGTCACACTTAAGCACAAACCACTTTCAAATAGGCCTAAGTCACTTTTAGGTCTTATGGAGACCCATTAAAATTTTCGATACATCTCTAAGGAAATAAATAATATAGGACCATTTTAAAATACAATGTTCTACTCTTTATAGCCCCTTAAACACTTCTCTGTACACACGCGCATTATGAATGAAAACATAGTTGACTTAAAAACCTTTATTCACATTATATACAATTGGTCAAACCTTTAAAATGCACATAGAGCATCCTCATGTAGTTTACAACACTCCAAAATCACAAATTCATCAATATATATCGAAATAATATCAAAACAAGCTTAATTACCCTTCTCTGGTTACTTATAGAATAAACATGAAATCACAGTCAACTTTGAAGCTCAATATCTTTGCCTTCATACACTTATATATCTTTAAATCCATATTTAAAAATGCACCTTAATATTCTTCTACATATTTTCTTTTTACTACATGATAAAATTCATCTTCTATCAAAACATATGGCCCAAAGACCACAGACTATTTTTTTCTTTATTAAATTTGAATATTTAAATCCAAATGATCACAGTTAAGCATTAAACACAAAGTTTGCATCTCATGTCCTCTTATATTTTGATCAATCTCACACCATTAATTTTTTCTTAAATTTAATTCATAGACACCAATGCTCAAGCATTAAACCTCTGTCATTTTGACCTCATCTTATGCAATCTTTTCATGTTGACTTCATGCACTGCGTCGATCTTCATGGATCAGTCATGTCCTTATCAAGCACCGCACACTAGTTGAAAAATTTGTATGATTTCCCATGAGATATTATATGTTTATATCATACCTTTTCTCAATCATTAAACCTCAAACACTTCTTGCCATCTTGATCAATACACATAATTAGATCATGATCTATACGATTTCTCGCACACCGTTGGATCTTCATTTGGTCCTAAACTTTAACTCTTCTAAAAAGATATAACATTAACCAATTTAAATTTTTATGCATCATATATATTAAATTTATGAATTTCCATGAGTCGTTGGATCTCCACCAGGTCTATATCTTTATCATCATGCAAATTAACTATGGGGACCAACTATAATATGCCTGGAAAGCCTACTTTGAACCTCAATAACATCTTTTGTGATTATATGCATGATCAAAAAATTTGACCATATGATCTCCTCAAATAGCACAATCCATCCATATAAAAAAATTATCATGGACCCTTATTTCATGTGAGATATAAAATTCATTCTCAAAAACTTTTGTCATAGAGCCAACTATGCTTAGAACTTGTCTAGGAGACCAACTTTGATCATGCATATATTTTGACACACTTAAGTGCATGATCTAAATTTTAGTGAAAAAAAACTAGGATTAAAATTGAACAAACCCATATGATCACCTTTTCCTTAAATTTCTACACATGTGAGATATTCCACCATCAAAATTCTTACTCGGCTCTTCTTATCACTTTGCAAAATTGGCTAAGTATGGGAAAACATTATCAAGAAACCTAGAAGCCCAAATTTTCACCCTCATATATTTGACTACACTTAATTCATGAATTTATATCTAGTGCATAAAAAATATTGAATAATTTTATCAAAACCATATGACTAACTCCCCTTGACTCATCCACACATGGCAATGGTGATGTCAGTAAACTACCTACTCAAATTTTCTGCCACTAGACCCAAAGTGTCTAGATGAAAACTATGGACAACCAAATGAATTCCACTTATACACATAAGATTTAAAATAATATAAAACCTCTTATAGTACCCCTTTCACATGCTTAATACTCCATACTCATCCCTAATCATCTCTATCCATACCAAAACTAAAGATCAACCAAGACAACTTCAAGCATACTAAGACGAGCACATTATACACTTTGTCATTGTCACTTAGGCTATCTAATCACTTCGTCCACTCACCAAGAAACCTCCATGATATTAACATGACATCATCGTGATAAATCTCTAATAATCTCCCCCTTTGTCATTGATTTCAACACCCATCATATAGCAATACGCAGCTCACCTTCTCTTTCTTCAAGCACTCCCACAACATGAACTTTCTCCCCTTTTGACACAATGAAAAAGTGGGAAAAAAATGATCTTGATGACCTAAAAATAATACCAAAATTATTAGACCATCTTATAAATATATTACAAACTCCCCCTTACCTTGACCCAACCTTTTCTTGCCTTGACACCTTCCTCTTGCTTCATGTCAACACTCTCTTCAATCAAGCACTGTAACCAATGAAGAAAGAACACACAAAAGAATTGAAATATAGTGTAGCTCATCAAGAGACATCTGATAGGGACTCCCCCTAAGATATTTGAGCCATTTCACCACTTGAGAATCTTCAAATATCCACACACCATGAGAAACCACCATACAAGCTTATTAGCCTTCTCTATCAAACCACCTCAAGGATCACCAACAGAACTTCAAGCCACATAAATCACCTAGAGAATTCTATAATAAGGTCAAAAAACTTTTCTATGTAACAAAATCATCTTGATATTGTATCAATATTATTATACCATCTAAGAACCTTCAATATGACCCTACAGACTGCTCCATATACAATTATCAACATCATGACATCACCTCAAATTATTTTCCACTTAGACATACTTGTTACAACTACGAACACTTAACTCTAGTCTTCTAGGACCATCTCAAGAACACCAAAACAATACTTACTTCTCCACTAAAAGGAGTCTCTTAAGAAGCATAGACAAAGACATCCTTTGTACCACAATGCTTTAAAACAAAGTGAAGCTAGGAGTGGCCCACATCTCCTTAGTAACCACTAGAATCCTCTTATAGTTATAATACTTCTTTCTCTTATTCTTATTCTTCTTAGTCTAAATTAAGACAACTGGTTCTTCTTCTATATCACTATCCTTTTCTTCAAAGATATAATTGTTAACACATGGAGTAACTATGAAATCTTGACATACCCCTTTATTTTAAGAATCAACCATGCAGTCCTAAACCTCATCACTAGGCATTGATAATTGTTTTTTTTTTTGCATAAATCTTACTCAGCAATAATGATGCTCACTTGGATCCATACATAACTTATAACTAACCTCAACTAGTACCTTGGTCTTTTCCTTAATGTTGGTCTTTTCATTCTCAATATGAGTAGTCAATTAGAGCTCTTAGCACTCTTCAATATCTATATCATTCTCTACCATAGAAAATAGATTACTTGGACCTATAAACTCATCATAATTCCTAATTACCACCTTTAATCTCCATGAGTCAACTTGTCTTCTTCCATGTACTCTAGGAGCTTGATTAAACATATTCTAACTTGTAGGCTTTTGCTTGCAAAATCTAGCAATGTGATCTCTATGTTCATAGGTGAAGTACACCATACTTTTTGTAAAAATATCTTTATACCTTTTTAGATTTGGACAAAATCTTACAATGTGTCCTATGTCATAACAACTATAGCACTCAACATTTCTTGAAGGAAACTTAGCTTGTCTTACCTTAAATGGATAACATTTTACAAAGTGTCCCAAATCATGATAGTTTAAACACTCAACCTTGCTTATATTTTTGGCTAATGACACCTGTCATAGTTTAATTGAAATCCATTCTTAATAGGTCTTCTACATTTTCTAGCTCTATGCCCAAATTGATTACAAATATAGAAATAACCATTATAATTTGCATACCTCATGTCATTTGGTTGTCTAATCTGATTTGTCTTCAAACTATTTTCAACATCATTCCTTGCTTGATGATTTGTCTTTAAAGGCTGATTTTCCTTGTTCACATTAGTCTTCATCTTGTCTTGAGTTGTAGTCTCTAGTTATTCTTTGTATCCAAGACTAGTTTTATCACTTGCATGCTTTTGATCATTAAAAATATTATCTAGATCACTTGAGCTTTTTTCAAATCTCACAAATGATGTTACCTTACTAGATACCTTCTTTAACTTATATTTCAATGACTCATTTTCAATTACATACCTTACACATTCATCTTCTTTAGCTTTTAGGCTTGTAGATAGAATTTCCAATTGAGAACTAAGATGTTTGATTGTATCTTCATGTTCTTTGGCATATTCATCCATTCTTACCTCAAACACACTAAATTACTCCTCAAATTCTTTGAGTTTATATTTCATCTTCTTATTGATCTTCTTCTCAATCTTGAGTTATTCATGAGCATTAGTCAATGCAGTCTCATAGACCACCTCATCTTCATCATCATTTGAATCACTCCAAGTAGACTCTTTTTGTTGTGAGCAACTTCCTTCCTCATCCATGAAAAGGTCTCTATCTTTAATAGGACCATCATCTTCATGATCATACTTTGAGTCACTGTCTTCACTCTCATATGATGAGATGCAATATTCTTTGGTGTGGAGACTTTTTTTGTCCTTGAAGTACTTCTTCTTGTTATCAAACCTTATGAATACTTTTTTACTTTTATCAGTTCTAAATGTTCTCTTGCCATCATCATGACCTTGATCATGCTATTCATCATCATATTTATTATACTTATGAGGGAACTTATTATCAAAATGTCCTATCTCACCATAATTGAAGCATCTAAGAGGTAGTTCACCTTTATACTTGCATGAACCTGTTCTCAATTTTATTGAAATAAAAGCAATTAGTTCATCCTCATCTATATTAAGAATGTTATCCTCCTTAAAATTATTACCTTGGAAATTCTTCTTTGTCTTCATTTTAGTCTTGAAATTTGCTTCCTTCTTTGGTGGTATATAATCATTCTTCCTCATCTCATATGTAGTAAGGGTGCCATGCAATTGATCCATCTTCAATTGAGTAAGGTCATGACTCTCTTCTATATCAAATACTTTCGAATAAAACTTAAGGGTTAGAGACCTTAATACCTTTTGAACAATATTAGTCTATTTAATATTCTCTCCAAGACCTCTAATGATGTTTATAATCTCATCAAATATCTATAGAAAATATGACACATTATCTTCTTCGTTCATCTTGAGACTTTAAAATTGCCTTTTGTGAGTTTGCAACTTAGCATGTTTGACCTTTGAATCTCCTTAAAAAATAATCTTCAGTGTATCCCATATTTCCTTGGTAGATGTGAAATGGATTACTTTGGTGAACTCAATCTTTGTAAGACCACAATTGATGGCATTCATTGCCTTAGAATTGTTCTCAAATAACATCTTGTTTACAACACTAGATGGAGAAATAGTAGGAACAACATAACCATCCAAAATAGATTACCATACATCAAACCCTAGGGACATAATGTATGTCCTCATCCTATCACTCCAAAAATCATAATTGTATCCATTGAACAATGGTGCTTGCTTAGAGGAGAAACCACCTTGTACATTTTGATTAGACATTATACCTTGGATCACATTCAAGCTGTTAAACATTTACCAAAAGACCCATTCTTATACCAATTATTAGAGGTATAATCACTAAGAGGGGAGTGAATTAGTGAGCCTAGATATTTCAATTTCAATTTTAATATTTTAAACTATTAACCAATCATATATCTACTTGATTAAGAATCATTAATAAGAGAGCTCATACATTTAAAACATACACAAGATCAAACATATAACACATAGTTTTTATGGGAAACCCTCATGGGGAATAAAACCCACTCTCAATCCTACAACACAAATGGACTACTATCCTATAATAATTACAAACAAGAGACTGATCAACTCCTTTAAACCAGCAAACCTTGATCATATCCTCTTGACTAAAGGTATGTAGTGAAACATCTGTTTCATAAGGAGAAACTACCCTTAAGGAAGACCAAGTCCTTTAGACCCTCCTTTAAACACCTCCACCTTATAAATTATGTCTTAAACACTTGATGATGGATCTATGTTTTATAATCTCTACACAAACTCTCTCTCTATCTCAAATAAGCCTCTTACATAGGCATGCCACAATCTCTCTCCTTCTTCACTCACACTATCCTATATGCACACTTGAACCTCTTCGCATATCCTCAGACTAAAATATCACTATCCTAATAGTAGGAACATGACCTATAGGTAATATACATAGTCAATAAACTATTCCACTCATTAACTCAACAAATAGGTACACTACCTATCCTCCACTCCATAACTCTCACATCCACCTTGCACAAGTCTCTCTCACATACAAGTCTCACATCCAAATCTAGAAGTCATCATATTTTATTTCACTATATACAGAGATATCATAATTTATCAACATTTTGGTATTCCAAAATACATGCATTCATCCTTAATACATCTCACATGGGTCATACTTAAGCACAAACCACTTTCAAATAGGCCTAAGCCACTATTAGGTCCTAAGAAGACCCATTCACCTTTTTGATACAAATTCAAGAAAATAAAGAACACAAGACCATTTTAAAATTAATGGTTCCACTCCTTATTCCCCTCAGACATCCTCAAATGTTCATATTCACAAAATAATTCTTCTACTAAAGCATAATTAGCTCAAACACATATCTGTACACATAGTGATTATGAATGAAAACATAGTCAACTTCAAAAGCTTTGTTCACACTGCATATGATTGGCCAAAAATTCAAAATAAACAAAGAACATCATCATGGAATCTAAAACACTCCATAATCACCAATTCATTAAGATATATCAAAACAAGATCAGTTGCCCTTCTTGGATTACTTGCCGAATAAACATGAAACCATAATCAAATTTAAAGATTAATATATTTGTCTACACACACTTTCAAATCTTCAAATCCATATTTCCAAATGTGACTTGGATTCCTCTACATATTTTATTCTTACTTCATGAGAAAATTCATCCTTTATCGAAAGATATGGCCTAAAGACCATAGACTAATTTTTCCTTTTTTAAATTTAAATATTTAAATCCAAATGATCACAGTTAAACATTGAACACAAAGCTCACATATCATGTCCTCTCAGATTTTAATAAATCTCACACCATTAATCTAGTTTGAAATTTAATGCATAAGTTCTAATGCTCAAGCATTAAACCTATATCACTTTGACCTCTTCTCACCCAATCTTGTCATGTTGACATCACACACATCATCGATCTTTGTGGATCAGTTAGATCCTTATCAATCACCATGCACCATTTGATTAATCATTATGATCACCCATAATCCATTAGATCCTTATCTTTTAGCTTTTCTCAATTTCTAAACCTTAAACACTTTTTACCATCTTAATCAATATGCATCATTAGATCATGATCTGTATGATCACTCGTACACCATTGGATCTTCATTTGGTCCTAAACTTTAACTCTGCTAAACAGATATCACATTGACCACTTTAACTTGATACATACTATAGATCTTCATTTTATGAAATCCTATGAGAAATTAGATCTCCACTAGGTCTATATGTTTATCATCATGCAAATTAACTAAGTATGGGGACCAACTGCAATATGCCTAGAGAGCCTACTTTGAACCTCAATAACTTTTTCTGTGCTTAGATGCGTGATCTCAAATTTGGACCATATGATCTTTTCACATTGGATAAGCCATCAATATAATAAGATAATCTTATAAAATTCACATGTGTGAGATATATCACCATTAAAATGGCTTTGCAAAAAATTATGTCACAGAGCCAACTATGCTTAGAGCTTGTCTAGGAGACTAACTTCGACCATGCATGTCTTTTGATGTGCTTCAATGTATGATTTGAATTTTATCACAAATAAACTAGGCTCAAAATTAAAAAAACCCATATGATCACCTTTTCTTGAAATATCCACACATGCAATATATACAACCATCAAAATTCTTACTCAGCTCTTCTTGCCACTTTGTAAAATTGGTGAAGTATGGGAAAACATTGTCAAAAAGCGTGGGAGCCCAACTTTGCACCCTCATATATTTTATTGAGATTAAATTCATGACTTAAGATATATCACATAATAACTAGGGACTAATGTGATCAAAACCATATGACCAACTCCACTTGACTCATCCACACATGGCAATGGTGATGTCAACAAATTGCCTACTCAGATTTTTTACCACTTGACCCAAAGTGTGTAGATGAAAAATATGGACAACTAGATGAATTCCACTTATGCACACAAGATCTCCAATCATATAAAACCTCTTATATGACCCCTTACACATGATCAATACTCCATACTCATCCCTAATCATCTCTAGCCATACCAAAACTAAAGATCAACCAAGCCAACTTCAAGCACATTATACACTTTGTCATTATCACTTAGGATATCAAATCACTTTTATTACATCATCATGACACCTTCATGACATCATCATGACAATTCTCTAATAATTATTATATGTAGGGGTGATATGATTGGGGCATGTGAATGCCTTGTAACACCTAATAAGAGACTTGTGTTTGAGTGGATATGCCCACTTTAGTTTGATCGAGGTGTATTCTAGAATATTGATCTCATAAAATACCATTAACAAAAATAATACCCCCCATGAAAACCTATGGCCTAGTATCTAATGGATCTTCTCAACATCTTCTATGATATTATGGGAAAAAAACATTGCCCAATTATATTTTAAGCCCTTAGTCACCTGATGAGTGATGTAGAGGTGATCCATATACGTCATTGTCCATTGATCGGTACCATCGATCTTAGTCATGATGATGTGCATGACTACCTAGAGGGTATGATCTCGCAAGTTTTTGATGTGTATGACATGGCCCTACTTTTGGTACATGAGCATCATTGTTATTTCCCCTATTTACTCTAGTTCTTCCAAGTCAAACTCCATGTCCATTTTGAATCATTGCAGTCCTAATACCTTGCTTGTTCTCTCAAGTGTAATCTTCATGTTGTGCCCAATAAAGTATAACTAGTCCTCATGGATGCACAAGAGTAAAAACTTAATATCTTCCATAGGTTTTCCAAAGTATGGAAGGTTGAAAATTTGAGATATCCCTGCAACATCCAAGACATTAAAAATTTTGAGGTTATACACCAATTGATTTTTGGTGTTCTAACACTCAACCTAGTAGTCATTTTGAGAATAAACCTCATTCCCTAGTTGATAATGGTTTTAATTCAATATGGTACAAGAGGATACTTTTGAGACCCAATTTTCCATGTGCATCACTATCTCTAGGTACTTCATCTCTTTTATCATCAACGATGGGGTAGAGGTGTTTGTGCCTTCTTTGCATGGTGTGCCATCCCAAATTATTTGACTTTTATTCACCATAATTATTCTTCAAGTTTTTATTCTCTAATTATTATTGTTTACCCCCAAGTGATACTTCTTCTTCTGGTATGGTTGGTAATGGATCATTTCTTAAGGCCTTCTTGTTAGGCTGCATCACCCACTAGGGAACCTAAAGGTTGAGGCATGGTCATCCAATATTCCCAAAAGCATATGTGATTATGGCGTAGATGACTCAACATTTCCTGCTTTATCACCCTTTAATGGTAGGCATCTACTTATGTAACCTATAACTACTAGTTATTTATATCGTAGGTCATGTTTTAGGGTTAGCTTTATGCTTATTTACTTAGATAGTATCCTTCTTAATAGTTATTCATGGGAGTTCAATGCTCTAAACTTACACTTTCTTGGAATCACCTAGACTTTGTTCATTTTTTGGCTTTATAGAACTCAAATAAAAGCAAAGGTAAAAGGTAAAATGAGCTCTCAAGACCTTTGATAGGTTTAATGGGGTAACTTGCATTAACTATCCCCTTCTTTTTTACCATCACTTCATGTCATTAATGCATTTGTAATGGCCACTATTCTTTGACTGCCACTTCTTACCATGAATGCATTTAATGGTATTGTCTTGTCATGATGTTGGTATAGATTGGAAGAGAGTTTTTTAATTTTTCCAATTTTCAAACTATTTGGCAAGAATCTCTTATCCTAGGGATATTTAACTTGTGTGCTTTAAGTTTCATGTACACCCTTAACATGAATACATGTACTACCTCTTACCCCATACTAAATGTGTGTCGTGGTCCTCCAAAAAATTACAAGTACAAAAATAAATAAACCTTTTATAAAATAATCATTACATGCCACTAAGGTAGTGATTTTATTGAAAACAAGAAATCATAAACTAATGGCATAAGCATTATTATTACAAAAATTATACTTTTAAGTAGATAAGTATAGCCATAGTAGGCTGCCATTGTAATATCCAAGAATAATTTATCCAACCAATATTTGTAAATGGTAAGCACTGATAGCCTAAATGATATGAATGACAAAGGAACTATCCCAATGACTATGAAGTTTTTCATAATGGCATTCAAACTTAGAGTCATAGATCAAGACTTTCATTATAAGGGTAAATGTCTTATGTTTGATGTGTCAATCATGCCATGATTTCTATTTTCATTTCTCCATATCTTGACTCCAATAAGTAAGGAAATAGGATTCATCCAACTACAACAAACGATCCAAACATTATTTTAATAATGACTCTTCATCTAATTATCCAATGTGTATGATATGAAGAGATGGAAGAATTCAACTAGTAAAATTATTTCTATGCCATACACTAGATTAAATGATGTTTTCTTGTTTAGGCATTTATAAGTTATTTGGTAAGCCCAAAGTAATGCAGACACTCTATCATCCTATTTAGTATGGCTAATATTACAAAAAAAATTAAGTGTTGTGCCTAAGATTTTACTGAATACCTTGGTAGTGCCATTGGCTTGGGGATGATATGATGTTCTATGATGGGCAAAAAAAACTCAATAAGTAGGACATGGATAGTTTCATTAAGGAAATGTATACCATGATCACTCGTAAAACTTAATGGGAAGCCAAAATGGGTTATTATATGTTCCCATATGAAGCATGTAGTAATATTAGTAGTACAATCCCTTGGTGGTGTGGCTTCATCCCAGTGTGTGAGATAATCGATCATTGTAATGATATAATAGGAACCTATATGTTGTCTAGTTGGATTGATGGAACTGACAAAATCAAAAGTCCACTTCTTAAATGGTTTTTGAGATAGAATAGGACTTAACGACATGGCATCCCAATAATTTGGTTTTTTTATGCACTAATAAATATCACATTTCCTAACATGTAATTTGGCATCTTGAAAAAGGTAGGCCATCATAATCCATTCAAAATTACCTTATATGCAGTGCCTCCCTAGCATAGTCTCTACCTGCAATGACTTCATGAACTTCTTGGAGTACTTTAGAGAACTCATGCTTCATGACACAACTTCAAAGAACTTCATCTCATCCAAGCTTTTATATGTCCCTTCCAATGAGATGAAAAGGTGTGGCATTGACTATGAGTTATTTTTTGGCCTATAGAGTCAGACAATTGGGCATTGAGCTAGTAATTAAGAAAGATATAATATCTTATAATTCCTTAGGAACATGAAAAACATAGAATATTTGTACATTAGGTAGGTCATCTTCAATAGTGCATGATGATTCTCTAGAATCAATTTGAGAAAGATGGTTAGGGTCATAATTAGTTTTTCTTGGTTTGACCATGATAGAGAATTGAAATTCCTGAAACAATACTATACAATAGTAGATGTAGCCATGCAACATAGGTTTAATTACCAAATATTTTAAAGTTTCATGATTTTTGTAGAATACAAAAGGATTTACCAACAATTATTATCAAAAAATTTGTAGAGCATAAACCATTGAAAGTGCTTCGCACTCTGTGGTGGTGTAATTCCTCTCAACTAGAGTAAGTTTTACACTAAAAAATAGATAGGGTGATCAAGGTGACCTTCACCCAATTTTTCAAGGACTGCACTAATAACCATTCTAGAGGCATCAACATGGACATGAAATGTTTTTGTCCAATCAGGGAACTACAAAATCAAAGTAGTAACCAATTTGTCTTTTAAAGCCTCAAAGGCTTCTTGGAAAGAGAAGTTCCAAATGAAGTGTTCATTATGTTTTAAGAGTTACTCTAAAGGCAAGAAAATATTTGCATATCCTTAGATGATTTTTTGATAATACCTAGTATGGCCTAGAAAGATGTAAAATTGCCCTGAGACTTTGGTGTTAGGAGGTGAAGAATGATATTTACCTTTACTGGGTCAACCAAAAGTCCATCCTTGTAGATAATATGACCTAGAAGAATAAAAAAAGGTGTATAAAAAAGACATTTAGATTCGGTGATATTTTTAGTACTCGATAACACTCAAGCATGAGTCATAAATTAAAACAATGGTCTTTTACCAAGCCATAGACTATCCAATCATCCAAGTAAACTTAAAGGAATTTATGGATGAAGTCTTTAAAGGCCTCAACATTTATATGGGAAAATATAGTTGGTGAGTTCTTCAACCTAAAAGACATGATGATATATGTGAAGGATCCTATTCAGTCACAAACATAATCTTAAATCAATCTTCTTCAGTGATCTGGACCTGATGGTACCTAAATAATCCATCTGTGAAAGTATAAATTTCACACCTAGTGATTCCTTGAAGGATTTCTTGTATGAATGATGTTGGGAAGGGATCAATAATGCAAGATGCATTAAGTATATGATAATCAATGAAAATCCTAATGTATCCATATTTTTTTATACTTATGACCATGGGACTAGCCCACTCAGATTAATTAATTGGGGTGATCACTCTAGTGTGTAGTATACTATCAATTTCTTCTTTCATGTGCACACATAAATTTGGAATCATTCTATATGGCCTTTTCCTAATTGGTTGAGTACCATCAACCAATTTGATATGAATTTTTATTAGAGATGGATAAACACCTTCAATCTCACTATAACTTCTTAGAAATATGTCATGGTATTATTTTAATAATTCAAAAAAAAAATTAAACCTCTGTGTCAGTCTAGTAGTTATTTTTAGTTCTTCCTTTGTGTTGATGTTGTGCTAGATAGTTTGAAGAGGTTCTGAGTAAGGGTGGTCTGCATCAAGACTAGTATTGTGAACAATTTGGGCACCATAGTCTATAGGGATATCTAAATGTTTTTCCAATGTGTCAGGTGGGTCAAACCCTTCACCTTCATCCACCTTAAATGCAAGTTTTTGCTTCCCAAAGCATATCTCTTCATGGCATTGTTGATCAAATATAGGGTCTAGTATGGGAATGGATTGTTTAGATGGATCATTAAAGAGAACTAAACCATCTTCTAAGACATCATGTATATATCTCAAGTGATCTTCAATGGGACTAGGGTCACCAATAACTGCTTTGAATATAGCCTAGAGAGTGAGGTGCAAATCTATTATTGGAGATGAATAAGATAATATTAAATTCATGATCTCTTTCAACAGGTGCCAAAAATGAGTACCCATATGTCATTCTTCATGAACATACCATGTTCTAGCCTAAGTTTGTAAATCTCTATAAAAAACATGTGCACATAAGTACTTTGGCAAGAAAAACTCTTTAGTCCTCCACATGGATTCACAAGCTTCTATGTGTGGTTTTGGTGCTCATAATTTGTTATAGCTAATTATACCCTATATTTAGTTGTCATGATGAAACTAATGATGAAAATTAGAGCATACTAGATCTTAATGGATAAGTTACTCATTATGGGTTTGCCACCACCTTGCAGTTATGCCATCAAAAAGGTGAATCAATGATTGTATATGATCATTATTAGATTTATAGGAGTATTTAAGGTGCTAGATAAAGTTATGAACTTCCATTTTTATATGAAATCAAGGAGCTTCATCAAGTCTTTCTAATGGTGCAATCATCACCGGTCCACTCATGACTTGTCTAGTGACAAGGTGAACAAACCTATGGCAATTATGATACTAGCATAGAATGTTCTCAAAACTACCAATTACACCACATACTCTTCTAGTTAGGTCATAGTCACCATGGGCCCAATAATTACAAACATTACTTGTAGTATTAAAAAAGGACTGAGTATCTATCCATTGGAGGATGCCATTAGGAATAGGATCATGATGCTCACCATATCTGGCTATGACATTTTAGATGTGGCTAATATCTTCTTATGCATTAATAGTTTCTATGTATGGGGGACTATGTGTTTGATCCAATAGAATAATAATGTGTTGATTAGTATTCTCAAAATTGATATATAGCACTTTTTGAAGCTTAAGTATGCATTATTTTCATAGCACCAAGGTCACCTAAATAGAGATATAATATCATTTGCCTTAGCTAACTCAATAAATTCAAAGTCATCTTTGAAATGTATTCCAAGGATATCAATCATTTCATTTTTAAGGATGCCAATTGGGAGAGCATGAGTTTTATTAGCCATAAACAATACATGTAACAATGGTTGCAATGCTTGACTAGCCATTTTACACCATGCATCCTTTATGAAGATGTTAACTTCAATACCAGTGTCAACCAAGATATCTAGAATTACCCAACCATCGATGGTATAATTTACCAGCATTTTCTTGTCCTCTTGAGGGTTAGGAGGAACAAGAATATCTTGTCATAGAGCATGATTCAATCGATGATCCTCAGTTGGTTGAATCAATCAAGGTTAAATGTTAGTTGGTGTTTATACATAATTTTTAAGCTAAATACTCAATTTTGGTATAATGTATTCATCCAACATACACTTGCAAAGCTCTTAAAATCATCTTGTACCATGTTTTGAGGTTCTATGGACTTTTACATATCAACACATTGTGTTACTTCTTGGTCTTTAAGAAATTGAATCTCTCCATGTATTTCCCTTACCAATGTTATAGTATCTTGGAGTACATTCTTCTTTTGTTTGTCATTAGGATACTTCCTTGCATGAGGCTCTTCATTCTATATCTTCTCAATATGAGTAGATGTAGACTGAGATTGTCCACTAGTACACATAGTGATATTCACCTATTGGGTTGTTGGGGTGCTAGAGCACAGATACTAGTGAGGTTTATCAATGCGAATCATACCTACACCTTTTTCATTTCTTTCCTTAGTTATGGTCATGTATAAATTAGGACATTATTCCAACTAATGATCTTTTTTACAAAACACACATGTTGGGTAGACTAGATAATATCACTGATAGTGATCTAGAGATCCACACTCAACAGATTCCTAGTGGAAATGGCCACATCCTTATCCTCTTCCTTGACCTCATCTATGATATCCACCATTATCTATATTGTTGGAAATAGAGGTTTGGTGTGTACCACGTATGTATGCTTCATGTATATAATTAATTAATTGGAAATCATTTGTGTCATGGGTGTATTCATCGTATATTTTGTAGTATTCAAACACTTTATAATGTGTTGACCACTATAAGAGAGGAAATGAGTGTACATCATACTCTTCATGGAAAATTTCACATGACTTAGTTAGTATAGTGTAGATGTTTTTGCATGGGTATTTTCTTTAGTTTTGACCTTTAGACTCATAATTGGTACACCAAATATCATTACAATTATCGTATGAATTATTTGCAATCAATTTTTCTAGTTTTAATGCCATTGAAGCTATTTGAGATTCCATGAAATGAATGATTCCAATGTCAAAACTACTAACAACTTCATCATAGAGGGAAGCTTCTATGGATTTATGCGGTCTATTAAAGGTCTTTTGAGATGGTATTCATCTAAAGGGAAGCAAAAAACATCCCATAAACCATTGGGAATACTAAGCAACATTAATTTCAAATGAAATTTTTGACAAGAGTTTTTTGAACCATGTATCATACTCTTGTACACTTTCAATGAGCTCCTACTTTATATATATTTCAGTGTGGCAATACTTTATTTCTCAAATTTGATAATGTCAAATTCCTAAAAAAATGTTATTTTGAGTCGATCATAGTCAATTAACACTACTTGAGGTTCAAACTTCCTATACCACTTATGCACTTTTTCCAAAAGTGTGGTCACAAATTGTGTGGCCTTTCACTTAGAAGAAGTTATGCCTTTGCCCTATAAATGAGTTCGTACGTATGGACATGCTACACAACATTATTCATGCACTTATATTTAGGTAGATGATGTATCATTTCATAATATATTATTGGTAGTTGAGGTGCTTATACTAGTCGCTATTGAGAGCCCCCAGATCTTATCCCTTAAGGGGAGAGTCCACCAATTCCTCTCGTGCCACCTCCTAATCTACCTCTAGCACCTCTAGTAACAACACCAATGATGCGGCATATGGTATCCAGTTGATTAATAATATTTGGGACTGTACTCTATCCATTATGAATTCTAGTTCTACCAAGCATCCCAAGTTAGGCCATGAAATTCTCTTACAGAGGAAGACAAAGTATTAATTCAAGATGAGTTAAAATTGGCTCAGATACAATTTCCCTTATAGGATCAATTTTTGAATCTACACTATCTATATCCTAATTAAGTATAATTACTTTGTCTGATTCAAAAACATGAGTACACACTATGGTTAGGAAACATGGTTAGGAAACATGGTTAGTTCAAACTTGGTCCATTAGCCTCTCTTGTGTCCAACTAGTTTTTCCTTCATATGATAAAATTGGCATGAGGCATGGTTTTAAACTAAAGGATTCCTCCTTGTGCATTTCTACTTCCCTACGGATCCTAGTAGCACTTCTTTATTTCTCTTGCTCCCTTCCTACACCATTTCCACCTATGATCCTTTGTCGAGCTTCATCATATTTTTTCTTTCATAATGCCCACTAAATAGCTACCATTATGAACCTATAATTATTCACCAACACCTTTATATTCCCCTTCCAACTATGTGGCTCATGCAAAGATAGATTTATCCATCCATTGGTAGATTTTTGAGTCCACAACTGATGAATAACTTCTTTAATTCTAATGAGAAATGTTTGCTCCAAGTTGAAGGGGTAGGGTTTGGGGTATGAACAAGTTGAAGGGGTAGATTTTAAGAAGATCTTTTCCCCAGTATCAATATTGAAGGCTATCATATTGTTTCTAACATATGCAAGATTAAAAGGGTTCAAGGTGTATTAGATGGATGTCAAATTTGCTTTTTTGAATGGGAACTTGGAAGAGGAGGTGTATATAGAGAAACCTGAGGGTTTCTCATTATCAAATAACAAGGACTATTTATAATTTGAAAAGGCTCTTTATAGTATAAATCAATCTCCTAGATCTTGGTACACCATATTAGATAGGTATTTATTGGACCAAGGTTTCAAAAGAAGAGTTTTAAATAGTAATACATACATAAAGATAGAAGGTGATCATCAGTTGATAGTAGTTGTCTATGTGGATGACATCATATTTGGTGAAAACTATGAGAATATGACTAAGGCCTTTGCAGATGTGATGAAGAAGGAGTTTGATATTTCCATGCTAGGAAAACTATAATTCTTTCTTGGATTACAAATCATTCAATCAAAAAAAGGTATATTCATTTTACAAGGTAAGTATATAAGAAGGATTTTTAATAAATTTGAGATGGAAGCTTTCAAGGTTGTTAACACACCTATGATCACAGGGTGTAAGTTAAGCAAGGAATATGAGTCTCCAAAGGTCAATCAGACATCATATAGGTCAATGATTGGAAGTTTTTTATACACTACTGCCTCTAGACCTGACATCATAAAATTAGTAGGCCTTATGGGAAGATTTCAAGCAGACCCAAAGGAAAATCATTTGCAAGCAGTCAAAAGGATACTTAGGTATCTCAAGGGGACTATGGACTTTGGGTTGTGGTATCCAAGGATAAAGGAGTTCAATTTAACAGCCTATGTAGATGCAAACTGGATAGGGAGTCTAGATGATAGAAAGAGCATTAGTGGAGGAGCTTTCTTCTTAAGAGAATGCCTAGTATCATGGATGAGCAAGAAGCAACCATCTATGGCATTATCTACTTGTGAGGCTAACTACATTTTAATCAATTCATGTTGCACTCAAGTCCTATGGATGAGATAGACCTTAAAATGCTACAAGGTGGAGTATGATAGTCCTAGCCCTGTATATTATGATAATACAAGTGCCAAAGCATCTCAAAGAATCCTATCATGTACTCAATAACTAATCACATTCACATTTATTATCATTTCCTAGGAGAGTAGGTAAGTGAACAAAGTGTTAAAATTAAATATATTTATACAAAGGATCAGATTGTAGACATTTTGACCAATCCACTTCCAAAGGTAACATTTGAACATCTGAGATATGAATTGGGTGTAGTTCCTACCCCTAGCAATCATTACGGAAGTCAAGTGCTTAGGGGGAGATAATCATGTGGTTAATGATCTCCAAGAGTAGGTGAGTAGTGATGATAAGGTATGCATGGATATAGGGGGGAAATTTTTATATGGTTCTTAATAAACTCATAATCCTATGTTTTGAGTGTTTTTGTTGCAAGAGATGTGATCCAAGAAGTTACATGTATCTCTTTGAAAATAGCCTATTGAGAGAATTTTTTGAGATTTATTTTCATCAATGACAAAGGGGGATATTGTTGAGTATTATCACTGATGTCAAAGGTGCATCTTGAAAAGGTTGATGTCAAAGGTGGTAAAGAATAGTTGGTAGTCTGTGATGTGACAAGGTGTATTGAAAGAGTGTCTTTATGAGAGAGTGTTGGCATGAGAGAAATAAAAATAGAAAATCTAAATTCTAATGATATCTTAAAGTGTTTTCTAAAGTCTTATGTTTGTATGAAGGTACAGGTCATTGATGTCAAAGTGCATAGGAAGGCTAGTCATGAGCCTAGTCATGACATGAAGAGGTATGTGCATGGAAAATGAATGAACATAGGAATGTGAAGGTTGTATGTTACTATTTGAAAATGTAAGGCATTGAAGAATTTATGATATTTTTAGGGTGAGTCTATAGGGGTAGGACATTCAGTCTAAGTCTACACCTAGACCTCTCTTAGACCCTACTTGGCCTAATGATGTATGAAGATAAAATTCTAGGTAAATTATGAATATGTGAGCATGGAAAAAGGTGAAATATGTTTTTTTATGCATGATCACAAAGTTTTTAGTCAAATTTTTAAGGAAAAGTTCATGAATCACAATTTTAGGCCTTCTCAAGCTCACAAAATGAGGTCTCAAACTCGATAAGCACTTGAAAAAATTCATTATCATGTGTAACCTCTACATAGGAATCTGAGTTGGTTGTTAAGGAGAAATGGGTAAGGGTACTAGATGAGATCTTTAAGCATTAGTTTTGGATTCAAGTGGTATTCATTTATGAACAATCGTTAACACCAAAACCTGTGTTAAACCTCCCTAAAACCCCAATAAGGACATGATGTGAAAGATATTGTTAAAATAAACTCAGAATGGATTCAAATTCCTAGGTAATATATTTTATCATGTATTAAACTCTCTTAGTTACCTCTAGGTGGTGGTGCTTAGTCAAACAAGAGAGAAAATGCATAAATACATGCATATTTTTCAAAGAATTATTGTAACTCTCAAAATTTGTATTGGTCAAGAAGAGAAAATAGATGGGATAAGAAGATAGAGACTCATTTTTCATGTCCATGATGATTTATGGATAATTTTTATCCTTCAAGTGTTTTAATTTGGTCATCCGAGCTAGTTAGTCGCATATAGACCTAATGGTGTGAATAGTGTAAAATCCAGTAGAGATGAAGAGATAGATATGAAGGTTTGTGCATGATATATTGATACAAAAAATAAAATTAATAAATTATTTATAAATTTTAATTCATGTTCATGCTTTGAATAAGGTTTTGAGGTTAGTATACATGGTGAAAAAGTTACTCACAAAATGGCCTGTCTAGTTCGAATAGGACTATGAAACATAGGGTCAAGAAATTGGTCTGCAAGACTAATATTTGACATTATACCATGTGACTTTTCTATATGAGGATGGTCTATATATACAATATAACTTTTTTTATGCATCATAAGTCATGTCAAGTGTCTACACAGGCATTGGAGGTCTAATCCATCATGACTAGTTTTGAGGTGAATTGGCAGTTCTGAGTAAGCAAGTTGTAGAGATGTTATTGAGCCCTTATATTATGAGTGAATTTGTTCCAATAATTTATTGATGAACCTAAGGTCATAAATAATTTTAATTCATGTCTCATTTTTCATAATTCAATAGCTTAAGGTTATTTAAGCTTCGTTTTTTCATGACATACTTTTGAGGTACATGGGCCTAATAGGGTAGCTTGTCCTAAAGGAGATTTCATGGTATGAATGAAGAATACAGGTCCAATCAAGAATGGAGGAAGTTGGAATATTTCCTTGTATAATTTTTTGAATGGTTTTTAGTTATTGGATAAATCTATGTGGGACCAAAAAGATTAAGTTTTTATGTTAATAAGATAGACTTGGTGCAATTAGGTCTCAATGAGGCCTAAAGGAGGATTAAGGCCTAATTACATTTGAATCACATTAATAATATGTTATAATACCTATTGTATTTTATAAATAATAGGTTGAAGGTTTGCATCTGACCAAGTGGTGTGTGACCATGAGACTAATATATATACAAGGAAGTTTAGGCCTATTTGAATATATATACAATATAAGTGAATAAAATATTGCATGGTTGAGAAGAAGGAGGT
Organism: Torreya grandis; assembly: GCA_037957365.1. NCBI lineage: Eukaryota > Viridiplantae > Streptophyta > Pinopsida > Cupressales > Taxaceae > Torreya > Torreya grandis. Next base: position 3,269,442 of record JARHVA010000282.1, on the reverse strand, counting down.
ATTTAAATGAGAACATAATAGTAGATTATAGGTGTCTTGATCAAAATTCATGAGGTGAATGAGTTGGTGCTAAGTCACTTAAGGAGTTGGTGCTTCCTTGTAGGTAGGTGCTTACTAAAGCCTGGTCAAGTGGGTGCTTGACTTTATTGGGGTTAGTACTCAACTAAATTTGATCTTTTATTTCATATGAAATTAGTCCATTTTCATATATCATAGTTATTTTTATTACCCTTAAGTTTTTCCCACTCATATATGTGCTTTATTGTGTTATTATCATGTGAATGGCTCTTTATGCATTGATATATCACTGTATAGCTTTCATGGTGCAAGGATTGTTAAAATATAATTGGAATAAAGTTTTTTAAACATTGATTCACCCCCTACCCCTCAATGATTGTGCTTCCAACATAAGGTTACACGTGAATAACATAAATACTAGGCTTACATAGTTTCATGTCAACTAGGATAACATCCACAATAACATAATTGACGGGTTTTACACAAGGTTCAAGGAAAGCTCATAGGCCTAAAAAATTAATATATTATCTCTAATGCATTAATTATCCATCATCATCCTCTATCATAGACATAAAATAATATACATTTCAACCTTCTCATAGTATCAAGGTGACTTATATGGAAATTCACAAGTCTTTCCTAAAGAAGTAAAATCTAATCTCAATGGTTCCCATCTAGTATTTCTCAATGTAAATGTCTTTATCATTTCTAGAATTTCAAAAACTAAACTATCCAAATGTATCATATAGTAATACCCATAATTTATGAAACCAAATACAACTAATTCATTTTAAGTATACTAATTAAAGAGAAGTATCAAAAATTTATGTAACATATCTGACCAATCAAAGGACATAACCTATTCCCTTTTTATCATAATTAATTGATTTTGATTTCACTTTCTATAAGTACCCATGCCAAATCTAAGATCTATGCGGCTACATAATCAAGGTAACCCACCATAATCACTGATCCCTCATGATGTAATATCTTACTAAAGAAGGTTACAAGTTCTTACTTGATTCAATATTAATAGCTTGTTTTCTTTTTCATTTTTTTTGCAATTTATTAATTTAAATTTCCTTCTTAAACATAACACAAGGTAAGAAATCTCACAATGACTATATTAACAAGACAACCTAGTTCCTAGATAGATAAATGAGACCAAAGACAAATTTCAAAAGATTCACAAAATAAAAAACCATTATACCAATTATACCAACACTTAAGTTCATCCCCAACAATAATAAATGTAGTCTGCCAATGATTTGATGATAAGGAGACACTACAACTACGACCTCAAGAGCAATAAAACTAGGAGAAAAACCAAGCTCTAATTTCACTCAACTCACATATAACCATCTTACCACCCATGGATGCGTTAATCAAGGTTAACCATTCGTGTTGAAGCAGAAAATCTTAATCCTGAAGCAAATAAACTTGACTAGCTCATCCCTCAAGACAATCTCAAAATTTTTAAATTGTCTATGAAATGGTGATAGAAAAAATACTTCCACAAGGGAATGTTTTTTTTTTTTTTTTTAAATTCTATAATCCATTAACTAAAGGATACCACTAAGAACCTATATCAAATTAAATGCTAAAATGACTCAACATTACAAATAGGTTTTTACACTAGAAATTATTTTGCTAAGAAAATTATGAATAAATTGGGTTTGAAAATAGGATCACTAAAAATAGTAAAGACATCCAAAAGTACTAAAAAAAGGTTCCTATATAAATTTAAAGGTAATATAAATAGCTAAAAACATTGGTTTATCTTTATGACTCTTATAACTATTTTTGGCAACTAAGTTTTGAATCAACTTCATAGGCTGAAAAAGAAAAATAGGTGTTAATTACCTCTAGATCAAACCCGCCAAAAATAATTGAAATGGGGTACAAGAATAATGGTTAGATATAATTATTCACATGAGATAAATATATAGATTACAGGTTTTCATTTCATAAAAACTCAAATTCGGTGATTATTTTAGATCCTGTCTCTAGACCAATTTGGTTGATTTTAAAATAAAAAATTTATAATGTAAACTAGCATAGAATCTCATAAGAGTATATGCAATCGCCCACCACCAACCAAATGATCTCAGTGGATGATATATCTATCCATTCACTTCACAAGATATAATTTAATTCTCAAATACATATACATTATTCTAACAAGATTCTAAAGGATACCTATAGATGCACTACAATCATCTTACCCAAAAAGGTTTCTTACAACACTAACACTAACAGAGAGTCATAGTATTCACATCAAGACATTAGAATAGTTCGATTATAATTTATTAACTTTACTCATTTATTTCTAATGTATATTTCAAACTCAAAATTAATTGTTTATAAATTTTACACATTAAGACTTACCCATAATCTCGTAATATGAGAGTGAATTAAACTCACTTATTTTCCTAGTCTAAGATTATCAATGTTATCTTACCATATAATATTCTCAATGCTATTTATTAATCAATAGTGTGTTCTTAGCATTGGTGTTAACATCCAACTATAAATATTAGATACTACAACATTTGTTTATCCAAAAGAATACTACTTTCCACCTAAATAATATTTAGTTGACCTATTAAACAAGGTTCTTGACTCAAAGGTAAAATAGTTTCCAAATTGTTAAAGACATAGATTTCACCCTAGCTGAGCAAAGGATTATTCAGGTCCTCTACCCAAATCTATTCCAACATAGTAATAACCCTAGGTTGTGGGTCACCTAATCTTGGGTTACACCTCTAAGATTTTTAACAAGGCTAGCTCTTCTGATGTATCACTTAGCTCATTTCCAATAAAACCTACTAATTGCTATGGTGAAAAGAGAGAGAAAGATAATTGAAAGGAAAATATAAGATAATGTTAGTGATACGCCTAAATTAATTACTCATCCACTCTTAAGCTTTTAAAAACACTAATGAGACAAGTAAAAGACTGAATCTATAACTTGAAATGTTTGTTATGCATAAATATTTCATATAGAGGTTCATCAAGTGATCAAAGCTTAAGGGAAGTGATGGAATATGCCTAATTCAAGGCACTAACAAATAAATTTATCCACTATTGGATTCAATAAAATGATATTAAACACTAAACATGACCTGTATAATAAGATAAATTAGTAACTAGGTAAGATTAGGGATTGACAAGGGAGAGATTTATACCACATATGCAAATCAAGTTGACATTAACACACTCTATCAGAACAACAAAATATTAACACAGTCTTCTATTTATTTCAAGTGGTTATAAATCTCAATCTTGTTATAATCTAGTCATGCCCAAGATAAGGATGGTTTCTAAGGCTCAGAAGCTTGTATTTATAGCAAAAAGGGATGATAGAGACGGGGAAGGATGCATGAGAAAGTGGAGAAATGGTCATAATGATAAAGGCCAATATTATTTCCAAAATAAATCATAATATCCATTTAAAACCTCCTCAAACCCTTTCCTTTCATTAATACCACTATGGTCGTATTGATGTGGAAGAGTGGAGAAAAGATCATGGAGGCTAAAATTTCCACTGTGAGTAATCATAGATGGTTCCCTGAATCTCCTCAAACTCTTCATTATTTTAACATTACTCAATAGCTCCCAATGGTTAATTTTTTATCTCTAAAAATCCACTCTAGTTCAAATATAAATTATATTTTGACCTCCATTCAAAGTCTCTATTGAAGTCCCTTAGCTTTTGACTTTTGATTTTAGTCATCGATCTACTTAGTTCGATGGACTGTGCATTATCAATTTGCTTGGACCCACTAATGTCATTAACTTGCCACTCATCATTGAATTTTTTATTATAATTGAATGAAAACCATTGATCTTATATCATTTTAATGTATTTTAGACATTTGTCACATGTATATTCATCTTCGATATTCACTAACATTTTGACCCGTCACTCACCATTGATCTTGGGTGCACCATCAAATATTTGAGACCCACTAACGTCATTAGGTTACCATGTTCCATTGTATCTTTGATGCATGATCAAATTCACACTATTAGATCTTTTTTAAATCTAAATGTCTATTTGTTGCATCTTTAACTTGGCATCCGCATGCATGTCCTAGATGCTTGTTCAACTTTGAAGATCTATATCTTGAGATAGAAAGCTCATAAAGATACAAAATTTGTAGAGCATTATCTAGGAATGAATAAATGTTGGGAGATAAACTGGAAGCACACAATTTGATTACCAAACCAAGCAACTTAATATGTGGAAATTAACCAAATTCACCAAGTAACTAGAATTCATAATAACACATGATATGAGAGACAATACACAAATTGTATTAACACTTTATACAGAAAAGAATACAATAAAGAAGATGCCACTTCTTCTCCACCACCTTACAGAGGTTTCCCACACCTCAAGTGAACAGTAATTCTCCTCCCCAAAGCTCTCCCTCCCAGGTCCCAACACCCAACTCAAATACAGAGTTGGTGTTCACCTCCTGTGCTCCACGCACACCACAAGTGCTCCACACACTCAAACAAGTACTTCAAGTAGATCTCCCATGAACCTGCAATAACCTGCACTTCAACAGACCATACTTATGGAAGGAACTCCCTTGCCTTCCTCTCTGATCTATCCGAGTACACACCTGTACTCCAAGTAGATCCTGCCTGATACTGCTCCCTGTTGTGTTGCTGTCTATATGATCCTGCACACCTGCAAATCAAACACGGTTCTGCTCACCTGTGAACCTTGACCTTGCACACACATACACCTATAGATCAATGATCTTACTTACCATGTAGATCTCCTATATAGGCCATGCAACTGTGACCAAGATCCTACACACCTGAAGAACCCTTGTCCTTGCCTCACCAAGTCCTTATGATTCTTCAACCAGTACCAAGCTTGGCACTGATAGGGAACTAGGAGGAACACCCTTACTCACTTCACACACAGAAGGAGCAAACTTTGCTCAACTCAAACTAGAACACTTTTCCAATACAACCATGAGTCTATTATATAGATCTCATCCAAACAATGATTAGACATCTAATTACCAAAATTAGATCCACAGCTCTCAGTCTAAAAATAGATCTCTTCATGCAAACACTTGGTTCGTTAGCTAACTACCTGTAATAAACGCAGTCCGAACCACACAAGCGACCGACGTCGGTCCCTGTCTGCCTGGAGGTGACCGACACCGGCCGATCCCTGACCGATGTCGGTTGCTTCCCTTCACTATCCTACCGACGTCGGCTGATCAGACCGACGCCAGTTGCTCTGACACTTAGCAACCTTCAGCAACCCCTCCAATGGCCTTCTCCATGTCTGCATCAGTGAAGCTTTTAGCTCCACAATCCTAACAATCTCCCACTTGGAGATAAATAGCTGCACTATACCTATACCTGTACCCCATATAATCTATTTCCTGGTTTGTATCCCTCTTCAAGCTCAATCCTAAAGACAACCCACCACACATCCCATGGTGTACCTCCTGTCATCCGAGTACCCTGCCACATCTGAACCTACAAATACATGTAGTGAAGTCCTGACCCTGCATAGCATGAATCCCTGCTGCTGGTCCCTCTCAAATACCTGAGAACACACTTCCCCAAATTGGCTCCTAACTCTCTGACAGCTCCCACTGCATGGGAATACTCAGGTCTATACCAGACCTCATGTGATTTCAGACACTGTACCTGTCCAGCCCTTAGTGTGCTTTGGCTCTGCATCCTGAACCTCGCCAACACCTGATTCACATCAGCTCCCACTCGAGACAAAATCAGCCTGTGATCTCCATGTCTCCCATGTCAAAGAATTCCACTGCTCCAAACTCCTCATGACATGCCACTAAACTAATCTTACCCTTAGCCCAGTGAAACCCTGTATGTACAAACCTGCTAGCAAAACATACCATCCACATACAGCAACAGAATGATGTCGCGACTCATCATCCACCTAGTAAGACAAACCACAGTAGTTACCCTGACATTGACTGAAGCCATGCTTCGTCCTCCACCTGTCAAAACCTGTACCACTGTCCTGCAGCTTCTCAAGACCATATACCTAATCTTCCGTCTCACGTATCCGTTCTCTCTATTCTTCTACTAAGGTATCCATTCGTCTTTGTGCTTTCATACCAGCTGGCAACCCTTACCAAAAAACACCTGTTTGGTTCTCCTCCAAGGAATCACATCCTCATCCATGCCAAGCTCACACATGTTTCCTGGATCCTTCCTGCTCTACAATCAGCAACATGTATAAAGAAGAGGAACAAGGAATTTGAGGGCCTACTTACGTCTTCAGTCCTCCGTATGGGTGTTTGAGACTCCTTGACAGCGTGCTATCCACCCAAAATCTGTTACAGTGACCGACCTTGGTCACCCCACAGTCTGTATCTGACCGACATCGGTTCCATGCGTCTGTCCCTAACTACCGACCCTGTGTGTCCCTTCTGCCGACGTCGGTCCTCTGACCGACATCGGTCTTACATACTACCGACGTCGGTCCCATGACGATGTCGGTCTTAACCTGCCCGACATCGCCGGCTTCGGTCTGCACATGACCGACATCGGCACCTGTCTGTTCGACGCCAGTTCCTCTTGACCGACATCGATACCTGTGTTTGCCTGTGAGTGATGACTTTTTACCCGCGAGCTTCTTTGAATCAAAACCCATGTCCAAACTGCCCTGCTCAGAAGTATCCAGCCACATCCACTGGGTTTTGTCCGCCATCTCCTCCATAAACACCAAGGCTTTCCAGTTCTTAAGCCTATCAAATATATCTATCTTCTGCTTAAGAACATGCATCTCCTTCCTGCTCATGTGACCAAGCCTACGAAGCCACGTCTCTGCAACAGAAGAAGAATTAGTAATATAAACAAGTAGATAAAGGGTACTTGTTTTCTTACCACCAGCTAATTCAAGTGCATCCGCTGTGAGAGTTCTTGTGCATCTCTCATCACCCAATCTTTCTGAAGAAATTAGCCATATCTCCAAACCTGGGACCTGCATGACCTTCATCAACACCTGTGTGTTGGCCGCCTGTAATTTTAGCTTCACTTCCCCTTTGCCAATTCTTTGGCAAGGCTCACCAGCTCCTCTACCTAGGGCTGCATGGAAAGAGGCAACCGAATCTTTTATCCAAGATTCAACTTTATCCAAGAAACCTCCAAGAACATCCTGTGCAATAACACCTGCAACATCTGCTTCTTCAGTTCCTTCATGTTGATCTGCTACCAACCAACAATAATCTTTTACCTGCTCTTTCTTTCCATAGGACCGTGAGTGACCATCTGTGCTTTTCAACTCCTCCATTCTTAGCTTACTTTGATCTGTTGTTGCTCTACTCCCACTCAATCAGAAACCCCTGAGAGTGCCCTGTAACCAAACACAAAACCTGCTTCCTGCAACCTTAGCTCTGATACCACTTGTTGGGAGATAAACTGGAAGCACACAATTTGATTACCAAACCAAGCAACTTAATATGCGGAAATTAACCAGATTCACCAAGTAACTAGAATTCAGAATAACACATGATATGAGAGACAATACACAAATTGTATTAACACTTTATACAAAAAAGAATACAATAAAGAAGATGCCACTTCTTCTCCACCACCTTACAGAGGTTTCCCACACCTCAAGTGAACAGTAATTCTCCTCCCCAAAGCTCTCCCTCCCAGGTCCCAACACCCAACTCAAATACAGAGTTGGTGTTCACCTCCTGTGCTCCACGCACACCACAAGTGCTCCACACACTCAAACAAGTACTTCAAGTAGATCTCCCATGAACCTGCAATAACCTGCACTTCAACAGACCATACTTATGGAAGGAACTCCCTTGCCTTCCTCTCTGCTCTATCCGAGTACACACCTGTACTCCAAGTAGATCCTTCCTGATACTGCTCCCTATTGTGTTGCTGTCTATATGATCCTGCACACCTACAAATCAAACATGGTTCTGCTCACCTGTGAACCTTGACCTTGCACACACATACACCTGCAGATCAACGATCTTACTTACCATGTAGATCTCCTATATAGGCCATGCAACTGTGACCAAGATCCTACATACCTGAAGAACCCTTGTCCTTGCCTCACCAAGTCCTTATGATTCTTCAACCAGTACCAAGCTTGGCACTGATAGGGAACTAGGAGGAACACCCTTACTCACTTCACACACAGAAGGAGCAAACTTTGCTCAACTCAAACTAGAACACTTTTCCAATACAACCATGAGTCTATTATATAGATCTCATCCAAACAATGATTAGACATCTAATTACCAAAATTAGATCCGCAGCTCTCAGTCTAAAAATAGATCTCTTCATGCAAACACTTGGTTCGTTAGCTAACTGCCCGTAATAAACGCAGTCTGAACCACACAGGCGACCGACGTCGGTCCCTGTCTGCCTGGAGGTGACCGACGCCGGCCGATCCCTGACCGACGTCGGTTGCTTCCCTTCACTATCCTGCCAACGTTGGTTGATCAGACCGATGCCGATTGCTCTGACGCTTAGCAACCTTCAGCAACCCCTCCAATGGCCTTCTCCATGTCTGCATCAGTGAAGCTTTTAGCTCCACAATCCTAACAATAAATTCATATCCATGTAATTTTTTAACTTAAGAGGCTTCACAAGTGAATTTATTAAATTCACAATCAAGCTAACTCATCCATTTTTGCATGACATCTTGTTGACAGTCTGGTTTCTTAAATCTTGTGTTAGTCATTTTTCTCTTAAACAAGGACACTAGAAGGCATAAAACATGGGATATAATAATGGTCATCAAAGATTCAAATGATAAGGGTTGACATTTGTCTTGTGGGGCCAAAATGTTAACATTTATAGTGACTTTGATGGCTTGACCAACCTGCTAGCCACGGAACCCAAACATTGTCCTGACAAAGCTACTCAAAGAAGAAGCATAAGGTGATGACTCATAGCACTAGATTATAATCTCAACACTTGAAAGGCTTAAAATAGAATAAAAACACATGGACACACCAAAGTAACAACCTAGAATTATACAACACACATAAAAACTAATGACAAATAAAGGAAAGAGCTAAATAACAAGTCACAACCTAAAAACTTATGCAAAGCACTTATTTAGACAAATAAGCTAACTGTTACAAAATTGAACTTGAAATTTGACTTCATTCCCCTAGGATCAAATGGGAATGTTCTATGATAATTGTGGCACCCTGATGTAGAGCTATCATATGATGACTTATGTGTAAATATACCCTAGCTAATTTGTGATAACACCCATCTATAACTAGCATTCTCCTGGTCATTTGGAAGAGTGAAATGACCATCTAGATTCATCCCTATGTGCATGGGTTGAGCATGAGGTTCAAAAATCTAATCATACTCCTCCTAAATCTTCATATATTGCATCACTAACCTCATTTCCTCTTCAATTAGGAGCTGTAATTGGTTCTACTCTTCGGGTTCAATATGATCAGCTATTAAAGCATTCTTGACAAGTTTTTTCTTTCTAAGCTTTGAATAGTGTAGAGGTGGGGTGTCTAACTTCAGGAAGAAGTATTATAAGTTCCATGCCAAAAAGACAAAACACTTAGTTAAAATTTAGGGTCTAATAGGTGTGAAAAGGCTATACATAAGTTAAAGGGGTAGCTTGTGAGGAAAGCTTTGCTCTAGTAGAAAGATTAGAGGCTATTAGATTGTTTCTAGCATATGTAGGATTCAAAGGGTTTAATGTGTATCAAATGGATGTCAAATCTAATTTTCTAAATTATAACTTGAAAGAGGAAGTCTAAATAGAGAAACCTGAGGGTTTCTCATTTTTAGATAATAAGGACTACATTTTTAGATTGAAAAAAACTCTTTATAGTCTAAAGCAAGCTCCTAGAGCTTGGTACACAATATTGAATAGGTATTTATTGGACAAGATTTCAAAAGAGGAGTTGTAGATAGTAATATGTATCTAAAGATAGAATTTGATCATCATTTGATAGTAGTTGTCTATGTGGATGACATCATATTTGGTAGAAACTATGAGAATATGACTAAGGCCTTTGTAGATGTGATGGAGTTTGAGATGTCCATGTTAGGAGAACTATCATTCTTTCTTAGGTTAAAAATCATTCAATCAGAAAAAGGTATATTTATTTCATAATCTAAGTACATAAGAGAGACATTAAATAAATTTGAGATGGAATATTGTAAGGTTGTTAGCACACCTATGATCACAAGGTGTAAGTTAAGCAAGGAAGATGAGTCTCTAAATGTCAATCAGACATCATATAAGTCCATGATTAGAAGTTTGATATATTACTGCCTCTAGACCTAACATCATAAAAGTAGTAGGCCTTGTGGAAAGATTTAAAGTATACCCAAAGGAAAATCATTTGCAAGCAGACAAAAGGATACTTAGGTATCTCCATGGGACTATGGACTTTGGGTTGTGGTATCCAAGGAGCAAGGAGTTCAATTTAATAGCCTATATAAATTCAGACTGGATAGGGAGTCTAGATGATAAGAAGAGCATTAATGGAGGAAATTTATTCTTAGTAGAATGCCTAGTATCATGGATAAGCAAGAATCAACCATTTGTGACATTATCTACTTGTGAGGCTAAATACATTTCAGTAGCTTCATTTTGCACTCAAGTCCTATGGATGAGATAGACCTTAAAGACTACAAGGTGGATTATGATAGTCCTAGCCCTATCTATTATGAAAATACAATTGCCATAAGCATCTCAAAGAATTGTATCATGTACTCAATAACTAAGCACATTCACATTAAGTATCATTTCCTAAGAGAGTAGGTAATTGAACAAAGTGTTAAACTTGAATATGTTTCCAAAAAGGATTAGATTGTAGACATTTTGACCAAGACACTTCCAAAGGAAACATTTGAACATCTAAGACATTAATTGGGTGTAGTTCATGACCGTAGCAATAATTAAGGAAGTCAAGTGCTTAGGGGGAGCTAATCAGGTTGTTAATTATCTCCAAGATCAGGTGAGTAGTGATGAGAAGGTATGCATGGAGATAAGATGAGCATGTTTGTATGGTGTTTCATGAACTCATAATCGTGTGTGTTGAGTGTTTTTGTTGCAAGAGGTGTGGTCCAAGAAGTTACAGGTATTTGTTTGTCATTAATGTCAAAGGGAGAAAATTTCACAATGAGGAATAAATATCTTATTGAGAAAAGTTTTTTAGGGTGGTTTCCATCAATGACAAAGGGGGAGATTGTTGAGTATTGTCATTGATGTCAAAGGTGTATCTTGAGAAGTTTGATGTCAAAAGTGATTAAGAATAGTTGGTAGTGTGTGATGTGACAAGGTATATTGAAAGGGTGTTATCATGATAGAGTTTTGGCATGAGAGAAATAAAAAGACATAATTTTAAGGCAACTAATGTCTTAAAGTGTTGTTTAAAGTCTTATGTTTGCATGAAAGTACATGTCATTGATGTCAAAATGCTTAGGAAGCCTAGTCATGAAATTAAGATGTATTTGCATGTAAAATAAATGAACACAAGCATGTGAAGGTTGTATGGCACTTTTTGATAATGCATGTAAATCATTGAAGCATTTATAAGAGTTTCAAGGTGAGCTTATAAGGGTTAGACCTTCAGTCTAAGTCTACACCTAGACCTCTCTTAGACCCTACTTCACCTAATGAGGTATGAAGATCATATTTTAGGGAAAGTATACATATTTTAGAAACTAAATAGGTGAGATAATTTGTTTTAGGCATGATCACAAAGTTTGAGGTCAAGTTTTTGAGGAAAAGTGCATGAATCACAATTTTAAGCCTTCTCGAGCTCACAGAATGAGGTCTCAAACCTGAGAAGAACTTACATACATTCATTGGAATGTTTATAGTTTACATGGGATTAAAATATATTAAGGATATATGGGTATGGTTCCTATATAATATCTTCAGGCATTAGTTTTGGATTCAAGTGGTAGTACTTTATGAATAATTGTTAACACCAAAACCTGTGTTAAACCTCCCTAAAACCCTAATAAGGACATGATGTGAAAGATATTGTTAAAATAAGTTTATAATGGATTAAAATTCCTATATAATCTATTTTATCATGTATTCAACTCTCCCAGTTACCTTTAGGTGGTGGTGGTTAGCCAGATAAGAGAGAAAATGCACAAATCCAGGTATATTTTTCAAAGAATTATTGTAGCTCTCAAAATTTGTATTGGTCAAGAAGAGAAAATAGATGGGTTAATAATATAGAGACTAATTTTTCATTCCCATGGTGATTTTTGTATATTTTACATCCTTCAATTGTTCTAATTTGGTCATCCAAGTTAGCTAGTCATAGACAGACCTAATGGTGTGAATAGTGTAAAACCTAGGCAAAGATGAAGAGATAGATATGAAATTTTGTGCATTATAGATTGATGAAAAAAATTAAAATAAGAATTTATTTATGAAATTTAATTCATTTTAATTATTTTAATAATTTTTTTAGGTCATTATATATGGTGAAAAAATTTCTCACAAAATGGCATGTCTAGTTCAAATAGGCTTGTGAAACATAGGGTCAAGAAATTGGTCTGCAAGATCAATATTTGGAATTATACCATATGAATTTTCTATATGATGATGGTATAGAGATAAAATATAAATGTTTTTATGCATCATAAGTAATTTCAAGTTCTTACACAGGCATTGGAGGTCCAATCCATCATGATTGGTTTTGAGGAGAATTGGTAGTTCTGAGTAAGCAAATTATAGAGATGTTCTAGAGCCCATATCTTCTAAGTGAAGGTGTTCCAAGAATTTGGTAATGATCCTGATGTCATGAATAATTTTTATACATTTTTAATTTTTAATAATTCATTATCTTAAGGTTGTTTAAGCTTCATTTTTTGCTAGACAGACTTTTGAGTTACACAGGCCTAATAGGGTAGTTTGTCCTAAAAGAGATTTCATGATATGAATGAAGAATACAGGTCTAATAAATCATGGAGGAGGTCATAAGATCTCATTGGATAATTTTTTTAATGTTTTTTAGTTATTTTATAAATCCATGTGGCCCTAATAAGATCAAGTTTTTATGTTAAGAGGATAGACCTAATGCAATTAGGTCTCCATGAGGCCTAAACGAGGAGTAAAGCCTAATTGTTATTACAGAATAAAATGGGTTTAAATTAAATTTTAATAATTTTCATAATATATTATACTATCTATTTTATGGGTGACCTAATTGGTTTAAGGTGTGTTTTCGACCAAGTGGTGTGTGACCATGAGACTAGTATATATGCAAGGTAGTTTAGACCTATTCAAATATATATGTAATATAAGCAAATAAAATATTGCATGGTTGAGTAAAATAAGGAATTTAAATGAGATCATAACATAAAATTATAGGTTTGGTGATTAAAATTCATTAGGTGACTAAGTTGGTGCTAAGTCACTAAGGGAGTTGGTGTTTCTTTGCAAGTAGATGCTTGTTAAAGCCTAGTCAAGTGGGTGCTTGACTTTATTGGGGTTGGTGTTCTAAGTTGAGTTGGTGCTGAACTAAATTTTATCTTTTGTTTCATATGAAAGTATTCCATTTTCATATATCATAGAGGGTTTTCTTCCTCTTGAGGGTTTCCCACTCATATATGTGTTTTCTTATGTTATTCTCATGTGAATGGTTCTTTATGCATTGTTATATCATTGTATTGATTTCATGGTTCAAGGAATGTTAAAATATAATTGAAAGAAGTTTTTTTAAACATTAATTCACCCCCCCTGACTTAGTGATTATGCTTCCAACATAATATTACACATGAATAACATAAATACTAGGCTTACATAGTTTCATGCCAATTAGGACAACATCCACAATAACATAATATACAGGTTTCACACAAGGTTTAAGGCAAGCTCATAGGCCTAAAAAATAAATATATTATCTATAATGTCTTCATTATCCATCATCATCCTCTGTCATAGAAAAAAATAATATACATGTCAACCTTTTCATAGTATCAAGGTGATTTATATGAAAATTCATAAGTCTTTCCTAAAGAAGTAAACTCTAATCTCAGTTGTTCCCATCTAGTATTTCTCAACATAAATTCCTTTATCATTTATATAATTTCAAACACTAAACTATCCAAATGTATCATACATTAATACCCACAATTGATGAAACCAAATATAACTAAATTCATTTTTATACCGAACAAGGAGAAGTATCAAGAATTTTTGTAACATATATGACCAATCAAAGGACATAACCTATTCCATTTTTATCATAATTGCTCTATTATGATTTCACTTTATAGAAGTACGCATCCCAAATCTAAGATCGTTGCAACTACATAATCAAGGTAACCCACCATAATCATTGATCCTTCATGATTTAATATTTGACTGAAGAAGGTTACAAGTTCTTACTTGATTCAATATTAATATATTGTTTTCTTTTTCATTTTTTTCATAGTTTATTCATTTAAATTTACTTCTTAGATATAACACAAGGTAATAAATCTCACAATGATAGATATATTAAACCAAAGACATATTTCAAAATATTCACAAAATAAAAAACCATTATACCAATTATACCAACACTTAATTTCATCCCCAATGGTAATGAATGTAGTTTGCCAATGATTTTATGAGAAGGTGACATTACAACTATGACCTCAAGCACAATGAAACTAAGAGAGAAAACAAGATTTAATTTCACTCAACTATTATATAATCATTGTACCACACATGGATACATTAATCAAGGTTAACCATTCATGTTGAAGTAGAAAAGCTCAATCCTAAAGCAAATAAACTTGACTAGCTCATCCCTCAGGACAATCTCAAAATTGTTAAATTGCCTATGAAATGGCGACGGAAAAAATACTTCCACAAGGGAATTTTGTTTTTTAAAGTTATCCTATAATCCATTAACTAAAATATACCACTAGGAACCTACAAAAATAACCTATAGAAAATTAAATGCTAAAATAGCTCAACGTTCCAAACAAATTTTTACACAAGAAATTATTCTGCTAAGAAAATTATGAATAAATTGGATTTGAAAATAAGATTACTAAAAATAGTAAAGACATCCAAAAGTACTAAAAAAATTTATCTACAAATTTAAAGGTAATATAAACCACTAAAAAACATTGGTTTATCTTTAGTACTCCCATATCTATTATTGGCAACTCAGTTTTGAATCGACTTCACAGGATGAAAAATAAAAATAGGTGCCAAAAATTGTCAATTACCTCAGGAATTGAACCTGCCAAAAATAATTGAAATGGAGTAGAATAATAATGGTTAGATATAATTATTCACATTAGATAAATATAGAGATTTCAATTTTTCATCTCATAAAAACTCAAATTCGGTGATTATTTTAGAGCTATCTCTGGATCGATTTGGTTGATTTTAAAATAGAAATTTTATAATGTAAACTAGCACAAATTCTCATAAGAGTGCATTCAATTGCCCACCTCTAACCAAATGATCTCAGTGGATGATATATATATCCATTCACTTTACAAAATAGAATTTAATTCTCAAATACATTTACATTATTCTAACAAGATTCCAAAGGGTACCTATAGACGCACCATGGTCATCTTATCCAAAAAGGTTTCCTACAACACTAACGCTAAGAGAGAGTCACAATATTCACATCAAGACATTATAATAGTTATATTATAATTTATTAACTTTGCTCATTTATTTCAAATGTATAGGTCAAACTCAAAATTAATTGTTTAGAAATTTTACACATTAAGATTTACCCATAATCTCGTAATATGAGAGTGAATTAAACTCACTTATTTTCCTAGTCTAAGATTATCAATGTTATCTTACCATATAATATTCTTAATTTTATTTATTAATCAAAATTCTTAACACTGGTGTTAATATCCAACTATAAATCTTAGATACTACAACATTTGTTTATCCAAAAAAATACTACTTGCCACATAAATAATATTTAGTTGACCTATTAAACAAGGTTCTCAACTCAAAGGTAAATAGTTTCCAAATCACTACTGGAAATAAATCTATTATTCAAATACTAATCTACATCTAGTGACAAAGCATTAAGTGTTATAAACAAAATGTTGTCCACTTAGATTAAGAAATATCATTATACATTGATATTATTAAATAGTACAATTATTATGGTGATCAAGAAGTTAAGAACATAAGCTATAATATGGATATTTTCAATAGCATGATAACTCAAAACTATAGGCAAACCTCAAGAATTAAACTTTACAAATGTTCCAATTAGACAAAAACCATATAATCAACATCAACTACAAAATGCAAATCAAATAAAATTCAAGATGTTATAAATGTCAACATAATAGACTTAACATATCTAAACTATATCTACCACTAGTAAATCTTTCTCTTGCACTGAAACATAGGCCACGATGGATCAATTTACACTAAGTAGGTAAAAACACCCTCAAAAAGATTTTTATTTCATTTTTCCAAAATCATAAATAAGATACAATGAAATCAGCATTCCTCATAGTCATGACAATGTGTGTGTGTGTGTGTGTGTGTGTGTGTGTGTGTGTGTGTGTGTGTGTGTATTATAATTGCAATAAGAAGGAAAAAAAATAGAAATCCACCCAACAATAAAATGAAACTAATTTCATCACAATAATAATTATAATATACTGACATCATTCACTCAACCGAATCAAGACAATTAACTTTCAAGATATCATTGTTCAATTATATGTACCAGTTTTAGCATATGGGGAACGTGAGAAACTCCGCATTTCAAACTTATATCACTTCAATTTTTGTCTCTAAAATTTTTCCATACTCATGTTCGTATAGTCACCAAAGAGCCTCACTCAAGGCTTTAGGAATTACGCAAGTTTGTATATAGGTATATATATTTTGGTATATCAAAGTATACAATTATATATATATATATATATATATATATATATATATAACAACATCAAAATAACTCAAGTATAGAACTAACTCATAATAGGCCTCACCTTATTTGTCTATATATAAGGATTATATTTATACATCAATTTCCAACATAGATTTCTTAATATAAAAAAATTAGTCTTAACTTTTGAAACAAATTATTATAATTCATTTACGATGATATGTAATTTATATTATATAAAAATTACAATTCACCATGTCAGTTTGAAGTAATGTATGCAAATGTTGATAACCGAGGTGACCATACCTTTTATGCCATAGTTCACTAGTGCTTTCAATTGCTGCTAGTGGATGTTTTTCTGTTGTTTTGGGATTAGTCAATTTATACAATCCCTTGTTACCAATACCAACAACAATAAATTTTTGTTCATGAAGATTAATGACCATGCATTTGTTTTATATAAGAAAGTTGGATTGATTATTGATTCATTTGCACATTGAGTAGTTTGAGATTTTGAGCTCCAGAGTAAGAGTTATGCCAAGGAGATGAGCACCTATCGTGACCCAATAAAATATAAAACATATATAATAGTTTAATAAATTATATATTTTTTTATTTAATAATATATATATAAGCAAACCAGGGTAAACCCTAGCCACCATGGTTAACGGGCGGCAGTTGGACCATGTGGCCTAGTCACAGCCATGGTAGGTAGCCATGGTGGTCAGGCTGGGGTCAGGGAGGGTCGATTGTTTTGACCCCTCCTCCCTCCCTACTATGGGAAAGGGGTAGGTGTCATCCTAGCCACACCGTCCCCCCTCCACTCTCCCCCACCCCCTTGCATTATACAAATAAAATGAATATATACATTTTTTTATGTGTATATTTTTTTAAACTTGATTTTTATTATTATTATTTTTTGTTTATAAAATCATTTACCAAAACATATAAATGTGTAGCAGCAGCTATAAAATACATACATACATATATATAAATATTAACCTAAACATGCATGAAATGAGATATATATAATAAGTATATACTCCATTACTGTTAGGTTGTGGAGCTAAAAGCTTCAACTCTTTGCAAACAGGAACTGAAGGTTGCTAAAGTTTGATAAGCACCGGCGTTGGCAGCATGACTGACGTCGATCGTGACTAGTGCAGAAGGCCACCGGCGACGGCAGGGAGTCGGCCGACATCGACAGAACCAGGCAAGCAGGGACCGGCATCGGTCGCCTGTGTGTTCTAGAACTGTTCATTGCACAGACATTTAGTTAAGTGAACGAAGTGTTTGCATGTAAAGGCCAGTTAGAGTCTTGAGTTGCGTGGATAATTGTCTAAATTAAGAGTCTAAGTTATTGTTTAAGTCTGAGATCTATTTATAGACCCATTGGCATGTATTGTAATTAGTACAAATATAAGAAGGCAAGAAATTTCCTTCTAAGTGTGTAAGATCATTGAGTTGCAGGTTATTGCAAGCTCATAGGAGATCTACATGTGTGAGTATGGTCTGTTGAATTGTAGGTTGCAGGTTCATGGGAGATCAACTTGAAGTACTATAGAGTGCTTGGTGAACTGGCAGGGTTATTACTGACTAGTTGGAGAGGTGAACACCAATTCTGTTTGTGAGTTGGTTGTTGGGACCATTTTTGGTAGGAGAGTGTTGAAGAAGAATTACTGTACACTTGAGGTGTGGGAAGCCTCTGTAAGGTGGAAGAGTGTGGCGGCTCTTTATTGTATTCTTTTTGTACAAGTGTTAATACAAGATAGTGTATTGTCTCTCATATTCTGTGCTATTGGTGAATTCTAGTTACTTGTGTTTCTGGTTATTTTTGCATTTATAATTGCTTATATTTGGTAATCATATTGTGTTCTTTTTGAGGAGCAAGATTCTAACAAGAGGGATCAGAACAGGTGTGTTTGTTCTTGTGATCCCCCCATCAAGTGGTATCAGAGCTTTTGGTTGGGATACTAACAGATTAGATTAGATCTGGTTAGTGTGTTTTGATTACAGGTTACTCACAGGGTTTCTGTTTAAGTGGGAGTTGAGTAATGGCAGAAGACAGTAAGCTACGAATGGAGAAGTTTAATGGCAAGAACTACCAATTACAGAGGATGCAGATTGAGGATTATTTGTATCAGAAAGATTTATACTTACCATTGGGTGGGGTTAATTACAAACCCTCAGATATGAAGGATGAAGAATGGGAGGTTCTTGATCGAAAGGCTCTGGGATCTATAAGATTGAGTCTTGCATCATCTATGATTTCCAGCTTATCACAGTGTAAGACAATGGTGGAGTTGATGGAATCTTTGGCAAATTTATATGAAAAACCCTCAGCTTCAAATAAGGTATTTCTTATGAAGTGTTTATTTAATTTGCAAATGTTGGAAGGTGGATCTGTTCATAGTCATCTTAGTGATTTCCATGGTTTGGTAAACCAGTTAAGTTCAGTCAATATTATTTTTGATGATGAAATTAGAGCTCTCTTAATCTTGTGTTCATTACCTGAAAGTTGGGAAGGTTTGGTAATGGCAGTTTCTAATACTGTGTCTCCTTCAAAAGTCTTAAAAGTGGATGATGTTGTGAGTGTGATCTTGAATGAAGAGATACGTAGGAAAAGCACAGGTGAATCATCAGGGAATGCTTTGAGTGTTGAAGGTAGAGGAAGGCAAAGAGAGAAGATAGAGCGTGGGAGATCAAGGTCCAAGATAGGCAGGAGATCCAAGTCCAGGTATGGCAGAATAACCTGCTGGAAATGTGGAAAGCAAGGGCACTTAAAGAGAGATTGCAGATCGGGTGAAGATCAACATGAAGGACATGAAGAAGAAGCAGATGTTGCAATTACGCTGCACGGGATGCTCTGGTATGTTCTTTAGATAAAGTATAATCTTGGGTTTTATATTCTGGTGCCTCTTTTCATGCATCCCCACATAGGGAATTTTTTCATGAGTATGTCCAGGGAGACTTTGGAGAAATTTGTGTAGGGGATGGTAAGCCTTGTCAGATGGTTGGCAAAGGGAAAGTGAAGCTGAAATTGTAGACAGGTAACACATGGGTGTTAAAGGAGGTCATGCATATCCCAGTTCTGGAGTGAAATTTGATTTCTGTTAGAAGTTTGGGTGATGAGGGTTGCACAGTAACTCTCACAGTGGACTCTTGGAAGGTTACCAAGAGTGCACTTGTAGCTAGAGGTAAGAAAGTAGGTACGCTTTATCTATCACTTGTATTACTGATTCTCTTTCTGGTTTATCTACTTCAGTCGTAGATTCGAAGATGTGACTTAATAGGCTTGGTCGCATAGATAAGAAGGAGTGCATGTTCTTGAGTCAAAGGGTATGCTTTCGGATTTGGAAGGCATGGATCGTGATTTTTGTATACAGAAGAAGAAGGTGACGTTTCTTGAGGAATCCGATGTTAGTGACAAGAACAGGAAAGCCTTGATTTTCAAAGAGAAGGTGATGAACAGAGTTCAGCACAAGGGGCAGAATAATTTTGAGCAGAGCAAGGGTGATTTGGACAAGGGTTTGATCCAAAAGGAGCTCGCGAGAAAAAATTAGTTCTCACTAGAAAAACACAGAGACCGATGTCGACAGGAAAACTGGCGTCGGCGTCTAGACAGTGATCGACGTCGGCTATGTGCAGCCTGACGTCAGTGACTCAGGGCAGATAACTACTAGCATCGGCCAGGGGGAATCGACGTTGGCAAGGAGGCAGTTGCAGGGAATCGACATCAATTGGGTGCAGACTGAGATGTGATCAGCATCGGTTACTGAGACAAATTTTGGGTGGACAACAAGCTGTCAAGGAGTCTCAAGCACCCATATGGAGGATTGAAGGCGTAAGTAAGTTCTTAAATTCATCATTTCCCTTCTTTACACTACTTGTTGCTCACTTATGGCATAGGACCAGGAAGTTATTAAAGAAGCAGAATAGGTAGATCTAGGAAACAGTGGGAGCTAGGCATGGATGAGGATGTGATTCCTTGGAGGAGAACCAAATAGGTGTTTTGGGTAGAGTTGCCAGCTAGAAGTAAGCACTGAGAGATGAATGGATGTTCAGAATGAAGAAGAGTGGAAATGGATACGTGAGACGAAAGATCAGGGTATATGGTCTTGTATAAGCTGTAGGGCAATGGAGGTTTGGTCATTGTGTTTCTCTTTACCAGGTTGGATAATATTAGCTACATTATCATATTACTGTATGATGTGCTTGTTGCAAGGTTACATATACAGGGTATTGCTGAACTAAAGGTAAAGCTAGTTCAGAGGGATGTCATGGAGAATCTGGGAGCAGCAAGATTCTTTGGCATGAGTGTGTTCTATAGACATGGAAGGTCACATGTTGACTTTGTTTCAGGATGATTGTGTGAGACCAGTTAGCACGCCGATGGTAGGACAGTTCACAGAACAGGTGTCTTGATTCACATAATGAGGTTAAGTGCATGGTATGTACTAGACTTGAGTTTTCCCAAGCAGTGGGAGTTGTCACAAGTTAGGAGCCAATCTGGGAGAGAAGTACTGAAGGGAAATTTAGTGGATTCTTATAGGAACTAGCAGCAGGTGCACATGCTATGCAGGTTCAAGTTATTTTCTACATGGTTTGTAGATGTGGATGTGGTAGGGGATTTGGATGACAGGAGTTGCACCACGGGATTTGTGGTGGTTGGTCTTCAAGAGTGATCTTGAGGATGGATACATAGCCAAGGAACAAACTAGATAGAGTACAGGTACACGTACAAGTTGCAGCTGTTTATCTCCAAGTGGGAGATTGTTAGGTTGTGGAGCTAAAAGCTTCAACTCTTTACAAACAAGAACTGAAGGTTGCTGAAGTTTGATAAGCACTGGCGTTGGTAGCATGATCGATGTCAGTCGTGACCAGTGCAAAAGGCCACCGGTGATGACAGGGAGTCGGCCGACGTCGACAGAACCAGGCAAGCAGGGACCGGCGTCGGTCGCCTGTGTGTTCCATAACTGTTCGTTGCACGGATAGTTAGTTAAGTGAACGAAGTGTTTGCATGTAAAGGCCAGTTAGAGTCTTGAGCTGCATGGATAATTGTCTAAATTAAGAGTCTAAATTATTGTTTAAGTCTGGGATATATTTATAGACCCATTGGCATGTATTGTAATTAGTACAAATATAGGAAGGCAAGGAAGTTCCTTCTAAGTGTGTAAGATCATTGAGTTGCAGGTTGTTGCAAGCTCATAGGAGATCTACATGTGTGAGTATGGTCTATTGAATTGTAGGTTGCAGGTTCATGGGAGATCAACTTGAAGTACTATAGAGTGCTTGGTGAACTGGCAGGGTTATTACTGACTAGTTGGAGAGGTGAACACCAATTTTGTTTGTGAGTTGGTTGTTGGGACCGTTTTTGGTAGGAGAGTGTTGAAGAATAATTACTGTACACTTGAGGTGTGGGAAGCCTCTGTAAGGTGGAAGAGTGTGGCGGCTCTTTATTGTATTCTTTTTTTACAAGTGTTAATACAAGATAGTGTATTGTCTCTCATATTCTGTGCTATTGGTGAATTCTAGTTACTTGTGTTTCTGGTTATTTCCACATTTATAATTGCTTATATTTGGTAATCATATTGTGTTCTTTCTGAGGAGCAAGATCCTAACAAGAGGGATCAGAACAGGTGTGTTTGTTCTTGTGATCCCCCCATCAATTACTTGATCTCTTTTTAAGCAATATCCAAAGTAGAGGGTTTTCTATTAAAAAATTAGGATACAAACAACCCAACAAACAAGAAAATACCTAATTCAAAACCTGAAAGAAGTTGTCATTCTTGTATACCTTGTTTTCAAATTTGAAAAAAGAATAGATTAAACTACGAGGGAGGGTTCACTTTCTTGGATACACCTGAATCTAGCTCTTCTAGCTGAACTCCATCACCTGCTTCTTATTTGTTTGTTTGTCTCTCCTGGTAACAACAACACCTATGGAGGTAAGAGCTTAGAGGAGAAAATAATACTTTAAAACCCAAAATTGGTTTTGGCATTTTTCCCTCTCTCTTTTTATTTGATAGGGTAAAAATGCTTTTGAAACTGGAGCTATGAACTAGGAGAGTGAGGGTTTTGACAACTAGACCCACATCTAGGTATAATAAAGAGGGTGGTAGATCCCCCTAACTACCAAGTGTAGCATCAAGGGTTTGATTCCCCCAACCAATAAAAAGAGAAGTAGAGGTATCCTTGACCATGGAGAGACAAGAGAATGTGAGGGCTTTAAGGATTCCCACAACCAAGGGTTTTAAGGATCATGTAACCTATGAGTATAGTAAAGAGGGTTTGAAGGCTCCCTCAACATTTAACAAGTGGAGAAAAGGTCCCATGACCAAGGTAAGACATGAGGGTCTTAAGGCTCCCTCAACCATTAATAAGTGGAGTAAAGGTCCCATGACCAAAGCAAGTCAAAAGATCATTGAGTGTTTTAAAGATTCCCAAAACTAGGGGTTGTAAGGGTCCCATAACCTAAAAGTAAATAATGGTGAAATTAAATAATGAATCTTGAAGGACAGTCACCTTTTGTTGTGACTTCTCTGAGGGTTATGCATGCCAAAATAACCACTAGTGAGGGGGGTCTTCTGCCACTAGGATATTTTTCACGGCCTACATACTGTAAAGTTATAGCAAGTGGATTTATCTTCTCACTAAGATTCACATCTAGGCTCAACACAACAAGAGTCATGTTAAAAATTAAAGATCTAATAGGAATAGGAGGTCTTCCACCTCCTGATCTATTTACATAGCTTTTGCATAGTTGAATCATAACATTTTAAAAAAACATGAGGGTTTTAAGGGTTCCCATAACTAGGGATTTTGAGTCTCCTATAACCTGTGAGTACAAAATCAAGGGTTTGGAGGCTCCCCCAAACTTAAACAAATGGAGTAACGGTTCAATGACCAAAGCGAGATTGGATAATGTGAGGATTTTAATGGGTCTCACAACTAGAAGGTCTACCAAAGAAGGTCTTTTACCAATAAGATATTTTACATAGCCTCCATACAGCATAGCTACATGAGTGGGTTTGACCTCCCACTAAGTTTCACACCCTAGCTAATCACAACAAGGAATAAGCTAAAACAAATAAGTTCAAAAGGAAATGAAGGTCTTTCACCTCCTGGGTCATCTGTAAAGCTTCCACACAACTGAGTTATAAAAGGTGGGTTGATCCTCCTACTGAGATCCATAATCATTACAAATCATAGCAATAAATATGAGGGTTTTAAGGTACCCACAACTAGGGGTTTTAAGGATCCTATAACCTTGGGTACACAATAGTGCTTCAAAACTATGAGTGGGTTTTTCCTCCCACTACAGTTCACAAATTTTATATAGCATAACATAGCCCCCAAAAAAACTTCATTCATAACCAAACTGAAATCATGAAACCTCGAATATTGATGAAACCATGGGAGGATTCCTCGAATACCCACCCTATAAAAACAAAAGGAGGAAACAGAAAGACCAAGTCCTCTTAAAACTAGCATATTGCCTTTCACAAAAAAAATATCTTTGTAAAAGACCAAATAAAGCATACCCAAATACAAAGGATAGTGATTATTGTTTTCTAAGCAAAAGATAAGGGTTGAAGCGTGGCTTCATCTAATAGTTGTTTCACTTAGCAAAATAGGGGAGTGGATTCCTATCATATGCATCTTACCCCAAAACATAGCCCTAGGGTGGGATACTCCATCATCCACCTAGACTGAGAACCATAAAATAACATCCTTGCTATGGGTAGCCATCAATCTAGAGGAAATCCAAGTGCCTCTTCTATTAAGAAAGTTCCTCAGCCCATGCAAAGTGCAAGGCCACATCTCCTCAAAAATTTTGACCCCAATGTCATACACCCAACCAAACAATCATGTAGCATAGAGGGTAGGGATTTAATAGATCTGGAAGGCCATGTGCAGCATGGGTCATTAATGGGTCTCCATTCAGCTTAGTGTGTGACACAAGATAAGTATAGCCTCTAAATCAAGCTTATAGATTGTGATGCCTTAGAAATACCAGCAAAGAGTGCATCAACTAGTTGGAAAAGATCAGCCTAGGTATTGCTATCTGCCATTTAAGGGAGGGGAAAAAAAAAGACAAAATGCATTTCTAGAACTAGTTCATTTCCTATGATGTAGGAGGGAATGTTTGATGTCGATGGTCCACCATTACCACTCCACAAATCCATCCCTAGGCCACTACAAACTCGATAATGTTGGCAACTCCATCCCATCCCTAAGTCCCCAAGTTTCAATGTCAGACAGTAGTAGAGCTTCTCACCATCTTCTTCATCATTACCACTACCTTCCTCTTTGCTTGTGGTTTTATTCCCACTCCCTGATTCAAAAAATTTGCATGTTTTACTCTTCTCGCTCATCTTCCCATTCTACAGCTTCAAAATTAGTAAACAAACCATCTTCCTGCTCATCTTCCTGCTCTTTTCCCCTCTTTTTTATTTTTATTTTATATTTTTATCTAAAAAACCCTAACTACTCTCACCCTTTTACTCTACCACATGTTTGATCACCCACTAAGTGGGTTTAATTATAACCTCACTTGTTTTGGGCTCTACTAAAGTAATTTATTATTACAACAAATAATATTTAGCTAATGAAGCTTGTTGTTATTGGATATTTAATTTTCTCATCTATTAGGTAGTAAAATATAATATTTCATTACTAAAGCATATTAATAATTATTTTCTTATTTATTTACTTATTATAAACTTATTAAACTATTTATTTTTGATAGTGATAAAAAAAATAGTTACGACCATCAGTTATTCGGTCTTAATTACCATTCGTTCAAAGAACCCAACTATCTCTCCTCTGATCAATCATATAACACACAAGAACAAAAAAAATTACTAGTGATCAGTACTCTATCATTAATAAATATATAATTATAACATGTAATAATAATAAGCTCATGATTGGGGTCTATAATTATTGCACTCAGGTATTCAATGAACATCTTATACAACTAATGTGCAGAAAATATCCATAAAATAATCAATAAATAGTAACATGAATAATTGCATAAATGTATGTATGTATGTATGTATGTATAGCCAACAATACAAGTATATTATGATTCAAATTGTAATCCTAGATTAGTCCAATAAAATCACCTATCAATCACAAAATAATCAAGCTCTTAATGTAGAACAATGCATATAACCAGACTCAAACACAAATCAAGACAACACTAGGTATCTCTTGTCAAGATTTCCACCCACCTAATAGGATCTCTATTTATGATAATGTGATAAAGATAAAAGTGTCTACATAGGTTCGACACAAGGGTATTACAATTTGAAATAAATCAAAAGATGCTTTGGAAATATTATAGATAAAATATATATTGAATTTGAAATAAATTAGTGTTATTAGTCCCAAAAGGAACTATAACATTCGATTTGCTCTAACTTAGAATTAATGGTAGGTTGTTGGCCAATGATATGTCTTCTTTATGGATGCAAAAAATATGCATGAAAGTTTAGGGGGTAAGGTGTGAGGTCTTTAACTGGCTGAATAAAATGATTATTTATTACTTTGTGATTATAGAAAATATTTGGAATGTTATTTCCACCCTCTCTCTGTTTGAGGTAAGTATTTAATGCAGATGGTAGGGTAAGGGAGTGTGAGCTATTTGATTTTATAGTCAAGTTAAATGTGAGGATTTTATGTTATCTAGATTAGATGGTAAGTTAAATGTAGGATGTTAAACTTGCTTGGCGATAGGATGGAAAAAAATGGTTTATGATCTCACCAAATTTAGTAAGAGAATTGTAAACCTGCTAAATTACTTGGCACCAAATGTTGGCTTGATATGACATGGGATTGAGATCGAATTAATTAGTGACATTCATTTTAATTTCATTATTTCTAAGCATTTAGAGGAGAGACTATTAGAGATTTATAGTTCATCGATTCTTTTACTATTTTTTATTTGTGTTATGGACGAAGCATCAACAAAGAATTTAGGGTTTTTTAATAGTAACCAGGTTTATATCAATGGCATGTTTTTCTTTCTATTCAGCTTATGTGTAACATCTTGGTATTATTATTAGATTTTAAATGCTCGTAGACTAGGTTTGCTCTTTTATTGGGTAAGAATTTATTGTAGGGCTTTATTTTTTTTGTGCAGAGGTATTGGTAATACAAAAAGGGTGAAATTTACTACTGGTTTAGTAATTAAGGCAAAAGTAACAAAGGATTTAAGGGTTTTTATTAAGTGAAGGGTTTAATTTTTTGGCTAGAGTGAATTAGGCTATTTAGGGTTTGAGATAATTAGTGTCATTGATTTTAATTTCATTGTTTTGAGTATGCAGAGAGGATACTATTAGGGCTTGATTTTTTTATTATATCGTATTCATATATATGATCTGATTTCATTCTATCTAGCTTATGTTTAACATCTAGATAATATTATTGAGTTTTATATACTCGTAGACTAGGTCTGGTGTTTTACTGGGTAAGAATTTTACCATGAAGCTTTGCTTTTTTCCACAGAGATATTGATATTGCAAAAAGGGTAGATTAAACTACTAGTTCTTTAAGTAAGACAAATAGTAACAAGGGTTTTTAAGGTTCTTATTTAGTGGAGAGTTTAATTTATTAGTTGAAGTGAAGTAGGCCATTTAGGATTTGAGGCAATAAGTTTCATTGATTTTAATTTTATTATTTTTAGGTATGCAGAGAAGAGACTACTAGTACCCAATTATTACATATTAGGTGATTGCGATATTGGAATAATGCTAGAATAATTTACATAGATGACTCACATGCCCTATAACAATAACGCTACTAGTTATAGTCATGTGAAAATAAAGAACTATATACATAATCACAAAGCATTGCCTATAGTTGTGCCAGTAGTTCTAATGCTACAAAGCCTCTAAGTGTACTAGAAAAAATGAAATTCATAACCAAAATACTTAGAAATAGTCATTTATCTCTATTCACATCTAGTCATTTCCATGAAAATCTTATTAGTAAATTGACTAAACTTAATTTGTCATAATGTTTGTGCTACGCAATTGTTTATGCCTAGGATGTATCCATCTTCTATTTTTGTGCAGCTTATTTCCTAATCAATTATCCAAGAATTTAACAAGGTCATCATGTTCACGTGGTTTGCCTTGTCTAAATCTTATGAACACACCTAGTTTGATCTAGTAGAAAAATTAACATATAATATTTAGTGATTAGACTTATTTCATTTTCTGCTTACCAGTACATCTGAAAAACAAATAGTCATAACTAAGTCTAAAATATTTCATTTTCTACTAAAAAACTTTAGATAAGATTAAAAACATAAAATCAAGATCTAAAATGCTTACCAGACTCCCTGACATCTTAGGGCTTTTGTCGATCATTATAAAAACATTTTTACAGTGTAGCCCAATTCCCCTGTTAGGGAAGAAGTCTTGCTCAAATGTCTATTGGCCACGTCGTGTAAGTTCTCTGAGACTTAGCGTATAGCTTGTGACTACCTTCTTGACATCAATGATCTTAAGGAAGATGCCTTCTTCATGGCCTCAGATAAATCCCCAAGAGTTGATGGTTTCCCATGTAAGTTTTACCAAACTTTTTGGGATATTGTTGGCCCAGATTTGCATAAAGTCTATCTTGAAGCCATGTTGAGGGGGTCACTTGGGGCTTCCATCAATAAAGGAAATATTAAATTTATCCCCAAAGAAGGAGATATTGAACTTATCACCAATTGGAGGTTGATCACCCTGTTGAATGTCTCCTACAAGATCATAGCCAAAGCACTTGCTCTTAAGCTAAGACATCTTCTTCCCTTGATTATTAGAAGTGAGTAGATAGGGTTCATCAAAAACTGCTTCATCCTAGATAACATTATTGTAGTTTGGGAGGGCATGAAATGGGCTCGTGCCTCCAACCAGAAAGCTTTATTCATCAAGATTGATTTTGAGAAAGCTTATGACAAAATTAAGAGGCCTTTTATTATTGTTATGCTCCAGGCTATTGTATTTGGCCCCCAATTTGTTTGGTCTATTCGAATGCTTTTCAAAGAGGTTGGAGCTTGCCTCACCATTAATGGGACTCATTCTCAATAGTTTGAGCTTCAATGCTATATCAAATAGGGTTGCCCACTAGATCCATCTCTTTATGGTATTATGGTAGAAGGTTTTAGCTATCTTTTAGCTGATTTTACATCCAGGTGTCTAATCAAAGGGATCACCTTACCCAATACCTCGAAACAACTAGTGAATAGGCATTTTGTGGATGATTCATTTTTGTTACTTCTAGAGGAAGAAGCCTCGATGCCAAATGCTTTGCTTTGCTTGGACACCTTCTACCTGGCTTCAGGTTCCTCCATTCAATGGAGAAAAACCAGAGGTTACAAATAATCCATATCTCATAGACTGAGTTGGCTTTCAGATTACCACTAGAGTCGGATTGCCCATGGTGAGAAATTCAAGTTTTTAGGCATTCCCTTTACCTTTCAGTCCTCCTTGATTGAGCTTTGGTCTTATGTCATTCAAAGGGTAGAGAAGAAGATTTCATATTGGGTTACTACACCACTATCCTTGGCCAGCAAGTTCCAAATCTGTTCCAAGGTCCTGGTAACCACCCATGTTTATTATTTTGTGTGTTGGGCTTCATCCAAAGCAGATTATGGCAAAGTGGAGAAACTCCTTCATGATTTTTTGTGGGCCAATGCTAATGGAAGGTTTGGTTTTCATCAAGTGGCCTAGGATTTGTGTTGCAGGCCTAGAGAAGTTAGGGGCTTGGTCTCATTGATGTTAAAATTCAAGGGTTTTTTCAAGTGGGTTATTCATTGTCTCGAAGGGAATGAGGCCTAAAAAATTCTTGTCGAGCATTGTATTACCCAGGGGGCTCCTCCTGGGAGACAAGCCTGAAAAGGACTTGATTTTCAAATCATTTTCCTTATGCCAGTCAATGTGAAAATTCAAGGCACTTTCCTTGTTAAAAGCATTGTAAGGCTTGGGAGTTGATCAAACCCTCGTTGGTTTGGAAAGGGGATGAATTTAGGCTAGGGATTTCTATCAATTCATAATACCTTTGGTGGTCTCCTTCAATCAATTTTTATAATGTCCCTTTTACCCAGGTTCTCTGGATTAAGAGCCTTCGGCTCTTCAGATGAGGGATCAAAACCATTAGGGATTTGTTTTGTCATCAGACCAGGGATTGGATCCCCTGGGATCAACTCAAGAGGAAATTCAATTTACTCAACAATGATGTTGAACCCATCAAGTAAATTCAGGAAGTTATTCTAGACTCTTTGACTCATAAAATTGGTGTTTCCACTAGAGCTCTGTGGTGGAGGGATTGGAATTGGCCTACAGCCACCCCTTTCAAAAACTATACTCTCAACTAGGGGTATCAAATTCTAACTCCTAAAGGGCTTCCCTTAGAACAATTAAACAAGGTCTGAAATATCAAGTCTCAACATTTTGTGTGGGCTAGAAGATTCTCCAAGCTGTGGGCCATGCCCATTGAACCTAAAAAAGCTTATTTTCTTTGGTGTTTGCTTTATCATGGGCTCCCGCTAGGAGAATGACTCAAGCATCTTAGGGTTACCAATCCCTTATCCCTGATATGTGGGCATCCTGAGTCGATTAAGCATGTGTTCTGGTTCTACCCATATGCCCATTCTACTTGGATGTAGATACACTCATTGTTCCAACCTTTTTGCTATGAACCTTTCACCTAGAAAATTGCTCTCCTAGGGGACTCGGCCCTTTTGCCTGCAAAATACAATAAATTTTTGCTTATTCTTCGTACTGATATTCTTTTTTGTATTTAGAAAGACATGAATCATGTTATCTTTAACAAGCAACAGATAGACGAAAATTTCTCTATTGCTAATAAAGTTAATGTTATCTCCAATTTGTCTCTTCAGCGCCTGGACTAGATGGATAATGTCTAGAGGGAGTTGTCCTATCTTCAGTCAATGATGGAGTACTGGGCAGGTGCCTTTTATGCTGTTAGTTGGGTGCCTCCCTCACCTGCATCTCACTGTGGTTCGGCTTCAGTGTCTAGACATGATTCGAGGAGGAGGTGTTCCAAAGGCCAAGGAGGGTGTTCCTTGTTCTTGCATGGTCTCAGGAGGTCTGCATCAAGGAGAAGCTTGCAGGGTGGTGCCAATCTGAATATTCGTCATCAACAGGATGGTTGGGGGCCTTATACTTAGCGACAGATGGGTGATTGGGGGGATCCCCCTCTTACCAGAGACCAACATGATGGTTGGGATGCCTTGCTGCCTCCGTCAAACGAGTTTCCAAGGCTTCCTTTGGCCATTTCCCTGCGGAGATTTACTAAATAAGTTGGAAATGTTACTGAAGATAATATTGGTGGTTGGGAGCCCTTCAATGACTATGAGGATCCACCTGCTAATGTCGGGTGGGGAGGAAAACCAGATAGCCCCCCATTTCCCCCTCCTCCCACCTCTATGTTCGCAGCAACAGCTTAATTATGTCCTTGCTTTGCCTTTATTTGGTTGGCAGTGTTTATTAGCTTCGTGGTACTTTTTCGTGGCCGTTAGACATGGTGTGTGGCATGTAGGTGTGACTTTTTCACCCTTCTTTTTTGTATGATAAGTTGTCCTTTTATTAATGGTTTAATATAAACGCTTTTCAATTAAATTAAAAAAACAATCAAACAAGTCACAATTTCAATATACTTGGTAATATGTTTTCTATAAAATTATATAAATTCATTTTTTAAATCATAAAAAATTAATTTCATATTTTTTTACTTTGCTACGAACCTTACCAACTCCTATCCTCTGCTTTCCATAGAGACTTGGCACCATACCCTTTGTTATGTTATGTCACAAATCATCTAAATTTTAGGTAGAGGTTATTTTTATCATCAATTATTTTACTAATCAATGGTCAAAAACATTAATATGAGCACACACCAAGCTGATTCGATAAAATTCATATGAGTCTAAAAATTGTATAACAAAATCCAATGCAATATCTATTTTCCATTTTATAGATTTTGATCAAGGAAAAAAGGTAGAAATGAATAGAACAAGAAAATGAAACATGGAGAGTAAGAGGAAACTTTATAGAGGAAACGAACAAAATTTCTCATGGGTTTTCAGTTAGTGTGGAAATTACAAGGTTTCTCAACACTAGAAAATATGTTGAGTGACTAGAAGATGGTGCCTTCATTTAAATTGCAGTTTTTCTTGAATATTTTTCAAGTAAGGTTTGTTGAATAACACACTTGTAATTCTTTTTATTTAGAGTTAAAAATGGTTTTCGAGACAAAAATTTCAATGAGGTTTTTGGGGAGGTTAGTTTTTTTTTCCTTTGGATTATTGATCTTATTTTTAATTCTTTTAAGTAGGGTTAGATGGATTTGTATCCTTTTTAGCATGTTATTGAGTTGTCTACCAATGCTACAAGCGACAAGAATAAGACCAGGATCCAAGGGATTTACCCTGTAGTTGTTAACTAAAGAGCTATCTAACTACTCGGGGGCTTTGGTGCCTGGGAACCATAGTGGCCGCTTTGAAAACGAGCTACCCTTAAATTTTTTTTGCTAGTATTAATTATTTTGTTTAAAAATTTTGCTCGTTCTTGCCCTTTTGGTATACACTATTCCATTCACCTTCAAAAATATTAAGTTTTACTCCATCATTCACGCTCGATTTGAGAGGGAAAATCTATCGCAAATAATAGTCGTCTTTTGTTCTTGGTTTCGAATTTGTCTTCGATTTTATTATCCACATATATTTTAGTGATATATAATTTTTTAAAATTTAATGTAACTTTTCTTTCTTTTTTATTGGAGAATGACCAATCCATTGGTATTTATGTATGAATAAAAAATAAATTTATTTTAAA
Organism: Torreya grandis; assembly: GCA_037957365.1. NCBI lineage: Eukaryota > Viridiplantae > Streptophyta > Pinopsida > Cupressales > Taxaceae > Torreya > Torreya grandis. Next base: position 3,236,693 of record JARHVA010000282.1, on the reverse strand, counting down.
ATAATTAAGCTTTGATTATACATAAATTAAAAAAATTGAACCATGATTCAGTTATATGTATATAATATTTATATTATATTTGTAGTAGTTAGTTAAAAACTTTCGGTAACAATTTTAATTATTTTTTATTTTTATAAGAACTTTATTTTTTTATAAGATTTTTATTTGTGTGTTTTAATATTATTTTTAAATGATTTTCATGAATAGTCATTAATATAATACATTTATTTATTTATATATTTTATTTATTTATTCATTTATTTATTTAATATAAAAGTATTTGTAAATATTTTTTAGTAAAAGAGGAACAATAAATTTAATTAAATGTTTTGGGCTTTTCATTTTGGAGCTCTTTCATCATTGATTATTTTTTTGGGTATATATAATACCTTTTAAGTCGTCTTTGTCTTACAATTCTTATTAATGTGAGAATTGTGAGACAAGGATAATTTATAAAATATTACAAGTACCAAAAAAATTTGTTAATGGAAAAAAAAATATAATATAAGGTTTACATTTGAGGATCACTTATTGTTATCAAACATTTTTTTTGGTGACAATAATATTTTAGTATTGCCTTTTATAAATATGCACAATAGCATTATTAATATTGTACTTATAAAAATAAAAATTATATTTCATTTAATTTAATGTGTGTGTGTGTGTGTGTATGAGACTATATTTTATATTTGGAAGTTTTGAAAGATGAGTGTAAAAAATTTGTAGGAATTTTATTTTTAAAAATTTTAAAAAAAAATAAACCACAATTAAATATAAAAATTGTTAGAAAGTGAAAAACTTAAAGTGATTGATTAAATTTATTGTTTTTCCTCTTATTAACAAATGTCATTATGTTAATAATTATTTATAAAAATCATTTTAAATTAAATTTAAAATAAATGAAAATAATAATTTATTTAACAATTAAAATATAACCATATAAATAAAATAGTCTTAAATAAAAAACTAATTGTTATAATATAACTTCAAAGCTATTTTCTACAATAAAAATATATTAATATTATATAAATCACTAATTTTATTAAAAACTCATTGAACTTGCCATATGTTATATAATTTTATTGTTTACTTTAATAAATAGAGGGTACATGCTATAATATGAGGAAGTATCATATTTATATAGTTACACATATAAACATATACCCATATTTCAAATAGATGTTTCATATTATATTGTATTTTATTTCATATTATATTAAAATATTAATATTAAATAAAAATAATTTATAAAAATATTAAAATAAAAATTAATTAATTAAATAATATAAAAATTAATATGTCTCATATATTATTTAAAATTTTAAATATATATATTAGTTGTTAATGAATTGAGGTTAGCATGTGCTCTTAAAAGATTTCACTGAAGATCTATAATACACGAAGTAATTAATAATTAATTTCTATTTTATATTTAAAGATTGATTTAAATGTCAAAATAAATGAGAAAATGAATATAAAAGAATAACATCATTTTAAAGAAATCAACCCACAATATTGAAATAAAAGTGACAAGTGGGGAACCATTATACATAAAAAAAACCTCACAATTTATTAGAAGCTTACAAACAATAATCTTCAAGTATAATAACATGAAGAAACTATGAGAAAGAGAGAAAGAATAACTTTAGACTAAAGAGCATCACAAGAATACAAGATCAAAACTAGATCAACAAGAGTATTGTGAGAGTGAAGAATCACGTGTAGAATAAAGGGATATGAGAGCTTTTTATAAAGAGTTAAGAGAGAAAAAAGTTACAAGTGCAAGCTCCAGCATGTGTTTTATGTGTTCCCAATACTATTTCAAGTGATGAGGATGTGTATCATGTGAGAGAAAATGAGTTACATGCAAATAATTTCAAAACCAATAAATGGATTAAAGAAGTGAGTGACACCTCAAAAAATTAGAATAATGTGCATTTATAAATATAATAAATTCACACACATAAGGGTTAAGATAAATCTATAAACTTATAGAAAAGGTCCAAATTAAGGTTAATTCTCCAACACTCCTCTTTAAGTTTAAATTTTAAGTTTAAAAGTGAAAAAAACTTTTTATAAATAAAGAAGGGAGATGAAATTACATAATACTCCCTCTTAATAAAAAATTTGTTGAAAAAAATTATAATAAATTGAGATAAAAGAGAAGAGATGGTGTTATTAAAAGTCATAAAGAAGAAAGTGTGATAACCAAGAATCTCCAATAATCTTTTTTGAATAATATAGTTAATTTGTAATACAACAAAGACTAACTTGAAAGAGTAATGATCCACAAACTTGTAAGAAAAACAAGCTAACACATATATTTCAAGTTAAGTTACCAATATACCATCAAAATGCAATCTAAATATATAAAAGAATAAAAGTAGATGTACAATAAAGAAAATGAAATAAAGACAACTTCCATGATAAAATGTCAAATCTTACATGAAAAGAAGTTAGTCAACATAATCAAAACATATATCATATACAACAAAAATCAATGAATGCAATAAAAGAGATTTAGATAATCAAAATAGAGACAAAGAAGATGTATCACTTACAAAAGATATTCTCTGTGAAATATAAAAAGAATGATCGCAAGAAGACATCAAAATCTCTAGAAGATTCATTTTCTTTAAGAATCCAAATAGTTTTACCTTTAGAAGTAAGAAATTTAGTCATTTTCTAACAATACAAAGTATTGTGTATGAATTTAAAACAAGATTAGCATTGGTGTAATTTTTAATATTTAGATATATGATGTCAGTGATTTCCACAATGCGTACAAGGTTTAACAATTTTAATCAAAGTATGAGCATTAGAAACAGTGTAATCAAAATAAGTTGCATTATAAATTTTTCAATGTAAAAGCTAGAAAGATGTCGAATTTACATGATAAATAATTGATTCATCAAAACTAAAACCCTTACAATTTATATTAGAAGTAGGCAAAATAAGTTCAAAAGTACTGTCTTCACACTTACCAAATGCACCATCTAAATAACTCATATTTTGTATAATTTTTTAAATTGGAGTTGGTAAAAGAAGTGTTCAAAGAAATTTGAAGTGTTTGAAAAGCACAAGAATTTTCATCAATAAACTAAGTATCATGTGTAAAATATGTGAATTTGTCTTGATATTGGTAAGCGGTTCTTTTAAAATATGTGAATTTATCATTTAAATCATCAATAGAAGATTTTATAGTGTGTGTTTGTAAAGCATTTAATATTTTATTTTGACATACAATTTGTTTCTTAAAAGCCAACATTTTAAATAATTTATTTTAAAATTTAAAAAATGACCAATTTAAGATTAATGAAAAGAAATGAGTTAAATTTTACTAACATTAAAAAAATCAATAACAAAAAATACTAATTAATTTATATAATATTTGAAAATATTCATTGTAAAAAATACTTAAATCAATTAACTTGGAAATGTAAATTCACAACAAAATACTAATATATATTATTAAATCATAAAAATATATTTTAAATTATTTTTAAAAACGATAATAAAATTCAAGTATTTGTTAAAAAGACTTAAAAAAATAAAACAATACACTATTGTAATAAAGCATTATAGTTTTTTTTCATTCCACGTGTGAACCAAATTTTGAGATTAATTTGGAAAGAAAAAAATGCTTTTTCTCTTTTATTCGATTTAAAAATTGATTTGATTTTTTTAAGGAAGAATACTTGGAATTTTAAATCCTCGTAGGAAACTTTTAAACAAAACAGAAAGCTTTTGAGAAAAACGAATTACTTAGGTTATTGTTTTTTTGTTTTTTGATTTAAGTATGTTGGAAAAACAATTTTTACATTGGAACAAATATTTGGTTATATTGAATTTATATACTCAACGCATAAAAAAATGCCTCTAAAAACAAAGGTGTTAGGGATCAAGTCCCTGCAGGACTGGCATATGATTTTGGTATAATTTATTTGTAGTTTGTAGTTTAATAATATTGACTTATCAAAAAAGTTTTGTTTAAGTTATTTTTATCTATTTTTAAAAATGTATCATAAAAAAATAAGTATGAATGTATAACATTTGTTATGAACCTTCAAGCAAACTTACATAATTTTAAAAATATTACTTTGAGTATTACAACATATTGTACATAAAGACATTTTTTATGTTAATATCTTTAAATGATTATTATTTCATATATTTTAGAAGTTTACCATCTATTATAGGGTCAAGCAAACCATCGAAGCATTCTTTCTAATGTCAAAATGTGCATAATGAAGCACTTCCCATCATTAAAAGTGTTGAAATAGCAATAACATGTCATTTCTATCTTTCACCCTGTACCGTCCCATACTAAAATATTAAATATCTTTAATATATAATATAAATAAATGCTGCCACCACTAAAATCTTTTCAAATTCTTAAAACCAGTAACTAGCAGGTTGTATAATCCTCTACACATTTATTTTCATGTAATCAGTGCAAGTCACAAAAGTTTTTTCTCTAACACTTAATTCAAAGAAGGCTACCTTTAAAAGGTAAGAATATGTTTCTCAAATTTTGAATCTATTGCAAATTATAGCAGTCTCAAAAACTTGTATCCGTATGCCATATAGACATGTAAGGAGATATCATGTTAAGACAACTCTGTAGTCTACTATTCAAAGCTCAGTGGTTGCAGTTAAATAAAAATTTGACAATTGTAACAAGAAAACAAAAGGCCATGTGCTGGTAGTAAATGCATCCAAAGAGTGTGGTCTAATGAAAATTATAAATATTGGCCACCACTTTAATATTGATTCATTTTATCCAAGTATGCTTTTGTTTCATAGGTTCATGTTGATTGTCATTAAACACCCCTAATTTATCAAATATATATATATATAATATAACTTGTATCCGTATGCCATAGAGACATGTAAGGAGATATCATGTTAAGACAAGTCTGTAGTCTACTATTCAAAGCTCAGTGGTTGCAGTTAGGTAAAAATTTGACAATTGTAACAAGAAAACCAAAGGCCATGCGCTGGTAGTAAATGCATCCAAAGAGTGTGGTCTAATGAAAATTATAAATATCGGCCACCACCTTAATATTGATTCATTTTATCCAAGTATGCTTTTGTTTCATAGGTTCATGTTGATTGTCATTAAACACCCCTAATTTATCGAATATATATATATATATATATATTCTGCAATTGCCACAATAAATAATTGTAATAACTCAAAACCCCAAAGTACATTAAATTGGAACCACTTTGATCCCCAACTCTACGGATATTTATTATGTTATATTTGTTGTTGAGTGTTTGCAGTAGATAAAACTAAACCTTCGGCCTCCCTAATGGGTATCATTAGTATATGATGGTGTGATTTAAGGGTGATCGTTCCTTCATTATGTAAGTGGTAAGTGCTTGTGCATTTAATTGTTCAAGTGGTCAAGATCACTGGTTGGTATCAAATCTATGTACATGGGATCCCTCTATTTGAACCACTTTTTTTCCTTGTTTTAATGTTGTTGCTTATGATATTTTGTGTCTTGTTCAACTTTATAATTATGTTTTGAGATTTTTGAACCTTGAATACCAACCAACCATATTTTTATTTTAAACCATTCATGGGGGGTGGCAAGGTGGAAGGGGCTGAGGATAGAGTACACTTGCTCCTAGAAATATTGTTTTGGGTCTTCATGGTGGGTGTCATCAACACACAATCTTGTGAATGTAGGTGTGGTCAATCCTCTTCTATATAAATGAGGAGTGCTTGTGCCTTTAGTTGCCCTGGGTACTGAAGATGACTTGGTAGCATTGGATCCATCGATTGGGGAACCGTCCACTTAGACCACTTTTCTTTCTCCTTCTAACATTGTTGCTTGTACCTAATTTAACTTTATAATATTTTGTATCATGTTTAAATTTTGTGTACGTGCACTCTGATTCTATAGAATTATATGGAAAGTGTGGGACTTATTGTAGAAATAAGATGTTTATGTATGTTATATAAAACCAAATTTTACATAAATTAAATACACTCGGTAAAAATTGTATAAATACAAAAATAATCCTCTTTTCCAATAATAAATAAATAAACTATAAATACCGACCAAACACATTTTTATTTTAAACCATCCATTTACTATATTTTTATTTATTATTTATAATAATGAGTTTTTACTTTAAAAAATAGAATCTCGACAATTGTAAGCCCGTAAGTGTGTCCCCATGCTTATGTGAAATTTTCGAAAGGCAAAAGGTTGTAAGGGATGCACACAGAGGTTCACAAGAATTATTTTAAGATAAAAAAGTAGTGATTAGTTTTTCTTATTGCTAATAGTTTTATAAACTTAGTGAGGTAGGTGGCATTCACATGCATTTTACCAAGCCGCGGGAATAGAAGTTGCGGAGGCATAAAAGCAAAGGAGTCGTGGGGGAATCACTTTGAAACATGAGTTCCGAAGAAATAAAGCCCGCAGGATAAGTTCCCGAAGTCAAAGTTTTTGAAGACATAGAAGGCAAGCTGCGGCCAATTCTTCCGGGGAAAATAGGTATCGAGCAAATGTTACGCAGGAAATATAGAGGAGACCCGAGGAAATGTCCAAGGCCTTAGGAAGAAACAAGGAGAGAAGGAGTTCGGAGGAATATGTCGCAGAAAGAAATAATGCCAAGGGCAAATGTTCCGTGGAGTAAAGGCCGCGGGAGAAAACGTTCCGACAAAATAAATCCCGAAAGAAACAAGTGCCCGAGAAAAATATACGGCCCGCGGGGATTGGAGATCCGTAAAAAGGATTTGTGTGGCCAATAGTTCTGACAAATAGAAGTTGCAGAGAGGAATAAAAGTCGGGGATTTTGTCTATGAAAACAAGAGTCCTAAGTTAAAGATGCAAACTTTGTGTGGGACATTTTTGCTTTACCAGTGCGAGTTTGGTCTTTCTCTTTCATCCATTTCTCTAGAGCTATGTGATGTTGTGGGCTGACCCATCAGAAAGATTGCTTTTGTTTGTCTTCTGTGTATGATAGTAGTGCGCAATGTCCAGAGGCTCTACAAGTCTTCTGTAAGCAGTGCCAACATTGATCCATTTATTTTGGAATTGGAAGTCACTAGGCAATACATGCTTCTTCACCTTCTCAATAATCTCATCCCAGAATGATTCCAATTTTTTTCTAGCCAAATTTACATAAAAATCTTCTTGTTACTATGTTGTTTGAAAGCATCATAGTAGCCAAGGCCGTTGTCTTTACAACGCCCTTTGTACCATCCCAGATCTGCCATGGTGCTTTGTTTTTTGACCAAATCACGATTTAATTTCTCAATGTTCGTGTCTTGCTCGTATTTCACCTCTCTAGCTTTTCTGAGGGCAAGAAGTGCACGAGGATTCTGCTTAAAAATCAAAAGTCGTCAATCGCAGAGTCTAAAAAAAGGAAATAACATTGAGAGGAAAGGATGCACAGAACTAAGAAACCACCAAAGCTATAGAAATAAACGGCAAACTTGAACAACTAATAAATGCAGTTCAACAGGGTTTAAAAGAATATCTCGAGTCTTTAGTTAGTAGTAAGTACAAACTGTTGATCTGTATGTGGCATGGTTGGCTTGTTCTACTGAGAAAGCCACCATCTGAGCACAAGTGGTCCAGAACATTATTGTGGTCGCCCATATATGCTTCATTCTTATTATTGTCTTCAGCTCTTCTACTCTTCTCACTTTGCAAAACCTCCATGGACTTGCATAGGATGCTTCCTCCATTGATGAGTCTGCTATAGCAACTCTGTCTAGAAACCTGCAGTGAGAATTCCAAGCAATGTCAATCACCTATTTGAATTCTACTGGTACCTGATAGAAATAGTTGAAATTTTCATTACAGTTTATCTGATCTATACTTTGACTCTTTATGTATGTCTAATTTAATTTAAAAACATATTTGCTATCAGATGAGAATTTTATTCATGATAATTCTGTCGTGGATGATTCTTGCCCACATATAAGGAGCTTTGGATTGGTCCATTCATCAACTTTCACTGTTGTCAATAGTCTTTGCCATGGACTTTATATGACTCAAGTATACAGTGTTGTGTATGGGCAGAATATAGTGCATTTACCATAATTTTGAAAATTAACCCTTTTGATAGTCGTAGAAGTTAGTTACAATAGATAATATCTAACCATGTAAAGAGAAGTAGCACTCAGTTGTAGGATGGAGATGCTTGAACATCATTATAAAAGTGACTGGCATCTGCAGGTAATTTTAGCTTCCTGTTCCTCTAAGCTGCTACAAAAACTTGAGCAAATTGAATCAGCGGGCTTCCTCCTGTGGTCTTCTTGAATCTAAACATCTTTGTTCCTCCTAGGAAAATGATAATGGCTGCCAGCATACAGGATGCACATATGTCAAACCTCTAGCTTCTTCCCACATTGTAAAGACTTGTTTTGTTTTTGGTAACATATATTACGTTAGTTCACTAATATATACAAGATTTTGGAAAAAAAAACGTGACAGGATTTTATTGATAAAATACTTCACCACAACACAAATCTAATCCGGATTTTATTTTTATATAATTGATCCCTCATCAAGCTCCATTTTAAGGCAGCTGATCTCAAACTTCATCGAATTCATATCTGCTTCGACGTTGACCATCTGGGACCGTATAGATTTTGCAGATATATGGAAAGGGCTTGTTCCTTAAGTGCAACCTCCTTTCCTCTAACAACAGAGCATGCCACAAATTCTATTCACTTGTGCCTTGGAAAGTGCACTGCGTTGTCAACTTTCAAAGAGCCGCTGTCCAACTTGCAAGCTTGGAAAATGAAATTTCTATGTGATCCTGAGAACCAACAAGCTTAAAACCTTAGTTTGACGGCCTGTCAAAATAAGAGATTTATAACAGAGTATGGAATTCATATCTGAAAGGAATCCCTATCAGATGTTATCAATTCGTGTCTAAGGGAGGTGCGATTGACACATTAGATGATTCCTGCCAGATGGCCACTGTCAAGATTGTGGCTTGAACTTTCCTTTTGCGAGCTGTTGCGAGCATTATTATGCAATATATTAAAGTCCTGTATTAAAAGGCGGTTCTGCCCAGCCGAGCAGTTTCATTTTCCGAAGGGCTTATCTACAATATCTCCGAAGAGCAATAAGAACCCAGATCATTTTATTAGGGCTTATCACCAATGTTCATAAGGGCTTGTCAAATAAGAACCCAGATCATTTTAGATTCTGGTTAAAAAATATCCTACTACAAATCTTTAACTACGGACAAGGGAATGAATAATATGATCTCAAAGGCACCATATCTCAAAATTACCAATAAATTTTCACTCATGCTCAACATCACATACAACAGCAGGCATGAAAAAGATTTGAACTTTTTACAATTGTTTAAATTATAGTAAAATCTAAAGTGCATCGCTTCATAAAGTAACCAGGAAAATTTTCAGAGACTACATTTGCCGAGAGAATGGAAAGTAACCAGAAAAAATTGGACGCAACTCGTGATGCTTTCAGTGCCCCAAACCCTAGGCATTAAAGCTAAAAGTATATTTCCACCTTCGATTGCACGATTTTAGCCAAGGAAAAGGAAAAAATAGGTTGAAATTATTTGCAGGTAAAAGAGAAGGCTAATAATCTCACCATTGTACTCGTACTGCTGAAGCATTCTCTCCATGACAGCGACACATAGAGGATTACAGAGAGTACATATATGAAAATAAGATTTAAAATAAAATAAAAATAAAAACGAGCCCCAAACTTTCTACCATGGATGTATGCATTTGCTTGGCAGGGCATTAAGAATTGAAACATATAGAAACCAGAGGAATTAGCAGTAGAAAAGGCGGTATGATGCTAGGGTGGTTAGCCCTTAACATATAATCATGTCTTCTATGGAGGCACAAAAAAGCCCATGGCAGAAAATGACATTAGGCATAGAATTTTGGAGTATCTAAATATTCCAGAGACTGAATATCATATGGTTTTCACTGCAGACACAGGCTCTACCGTCAGATTGCTTGCAGAATCAGCGAAAATGAGCTCTAATCACAGAAACACTTCTCAAAGTTACACTAAAATTTAGGTAAAAAAGCACTGTTGACATTAGGAATTTGTAAAACTGAAAGAAACCAGCATTTTCAAATGAAAAAACTTGAATCATATCAAGACGAAGCAAAAAATCTACATCCAACGCACGCCACAAAATATGTCCTTGTGTGTTTGTTTGATTCAACTGCCAACCAGGGTAAATAACATAGCCAAATCATGGTCAGCGCACTGCGTTTGCCTGACTTAATGCGAATTAAAGAGGAGAGCAGATGTACCGATGGAAAATCTATTGCCGATCGGCGGGATTAAAAGCACGCGTATCCAAAACTGTCTAAAAACCATTTATTTTTAAGATTCGTGCCAACTATTGTATCGATTAAGATTTTTACCATTGAATTATATTTGAAATAGGATAATGCATTTATTATAATTGATGATGTCAGCGGTCTTTCTTGTAAAGAATCTTGGCCAATAATATAGATAAATGATTTTTTCCAATCATTTTTTTTAAAAAAATGCACAATTTAACTTTTATAAAATTACAAATTTCTCCCTACACAAAAAAAACAATACATTCTAGTTGGTTGAAAAGACAAAATTTAATTAAAAGATAAAGCAAATTGAAGGGTCAAATATCCCTCGGAACTAATAAGGCACTACACAAAGTAAAGGAGAAGCGCCACATGTCAAAAATTTGTTGTTTTTAACAAAATGCATTAATTCTTTTTGTTTGATAATGAAATGAAGAGATAACCTAGCAATAAATTCAATACCTTTTAAGGGATAAATGATGATTTGATTGAGCTCTTTTAAAATGAATAAAAAACACATAAAGAAGCTAGGCATACAATATTAAAGAAGAGATAGTGATCAATCTTTTCAAGAGAATAAATTAATACAAATTGCTTAATAATAAACCTTTTGAAATGATATCGTATGATTGAAGTTTCTTTAAAAAACGTGAAAGACAATTCGTAAAAGCACCCATGTTAATAATAGGAAAGGAGTGTTATAATATCATGTTGTAATGAAGATTATTTGTGCAATGCATTATTAGTTTTGAAGGGAGGGATTGTAGGATCATTTGACGTTAATTTAAAATTAAATTTATCTTTTTTTGTTTATTAAATGATATTAATTTATTTGCAAAAACATGTATGAAATTTTTATTGGAAGAAGTAGTAAGTTTTTTATTAAAAAGAATAAAAAATATTATTCAAAATGTTTGCATTGGTTAAAAAATATTTATGTTATGAAAAGCTTCACTTCAATTGAAGCAGTGACCGCAGAGGCAAGTCAGAGCAATAATGGTTTTTTATGCCAATAACTTTTTTGTAGTGGAGATCGGCCCACCTACTCCCAGTTGTCCACCAATTCACATTGTGTATTGCAATTAATAATAGCTTTTGAACGAGACAAGGGAAATCTATCACTAATTCAAGGCAGTGTGGACCAGAGTCATCTCCTTGCCTTGTAATTCCATCACTGTCATTGTACAACTCTCTGCAATTTTAATTTTATGTTTCCCCTAAAATGGTGGGTTTATTGCTTGTTTGCATTTCTGCTCTTGCAATCTCAGCTTTTCAAGCTGTGCCACGCCAAGCCCTCTCTACATCTGCCTCTTATGCGTCGTGTTGTTGATCTTTGACTTCACACAATCCTTATTATCACCACGTCCAGGGTTCGAACCTCTCAAAGCAACCTTTTCGTCCAACAACATTAACATGGTTGCCATATCAAATTCTATTCTTTTCTTTTCTTTAACTCAGTGCAAGAGCAACACCACCACCATTCTTTTTTTCTCAACTGTTTCAACTCAAGCGGAACCACATTCCATTTCAGTCAAGGATTTCAATGGACTCAGAAAGCCCCTCTGTGCTTTCAACAAACTACAAATATTCATTTATCTCCATGTCCGGACATGGAATATATATAATGTATATGTATTGTGGGTGTTTTTCTTTTTGGGAGTGCGAGCTGCATCACGAGCTTTATGAATTTTTACTGTATCAGCAGTTTAGTCACACCTCACTAAAATCTACACTATAGTTGATTAATACTTGCAAGAGACCACAAATTCAACCACTCCCTTATATTTGTATGGATATCACTAATTATTATTAATGTAGAAAATGTTGGAATGAATGGACTTGGCATCTTTATCTATCTGTTGGTCAATTTTTTTTTCCGAGAGCCCTCTCTTTTAACAAAATTTGTTTGACCCTCATGACACAACCTCTCTCTATCTATAATCTAAAAGAAAAATAGGGTTTTCAGTTCTTTAATCTGAGTTAATATTTTTTCAAAACATCAACTATACATTAAAGATCTAAGGCTTTCACAATGTCAATTTATTATCTTTTAAATGGCTTTTCGGAAAATCATATGCAAGTTTTTTAATCACATAGTTTTCCCAATTTTTTAAAATCAATTATACATTTTTCAACAAGACTCTTAAAAGGAAAAATATTATTTTCATTGTCTTAAATCTTGACCAATATTTATAATTTTCAATGCATCCATTATACATTTTTTGGCACAGCAAGTGTACTGCAAGTCCATCTGTGTATGTCAGAATGAATGTGATGGAAAGTGGATACATTTTATGAAAACCTTGGTTTGGCCTTATAGTTAAGGGCTGCTATGCATTAGTAGAAAATCCTATATATTGGATCAATTTTTTGTGTTTCAGTTTATAAATATTTTAGAGAAAATTTGAAAAAAATATTGTCACTTACTAAGATGCTCTAGCTGTAGGGGTTGATCTATTTAACTCTTTTAGCATCTCTCCATGTTAGCTATGTGGAATTTCATTGGGATGGTATTGGACAATTCTTCTTTCATCCCTTATCTATCTACAGGTCAGTTTTTTTTCTAGAGCCTTCTTTTTTAACGCACTTTGTTTGATCCTCATGACAACAACCTCTCTCTATCTATAATCTAAAAGAAAAATAGGTTTTTTAGTTCTTTAATATGGGTTGATATATCTTCAAAACATCAACTATACATTAAATATCTAAGGCTTTCACAGTCTCAGTTTATTATATGCGTAAGCGACTTTTGGGAAAATCGTGTGCAAGTTTTTTAATCACATAGTTTTCCCAATTTTTTTAATCAATTATACATTTTTGAACAATATTCTTAAAAGGAAAAATTTTCTTTTCATCATCTTAAATATTGATCAGTATTTATAATTTTTAAGATATCCATTATACATTTTTTGGCATAGCAAGTGTATTGCAAGTCCTTTTATGTATGTCAGAATGAATGTGATGGAAAGTGGATACGTTTTCTAAAAACCTCGGTTTGGCCTTCTAGTTAAGGGCCCATATGCATTAGTAGAAATCTGTATATTGGATCATTTTTATGTGTTTTAGTTTACAAATATTTCAGAGAAAATTTAGAAACATTATTGTTACTTGCTAAGATGCTCTGGCTGCAGGGGTTGATCTGTTTAACTCTTTCAAATTCTTTACCTATTAGCTGTGTGGAATTTCATATGATTGCTTTATGCATTGTGTATGACCTTGCTTAATTATGTCTTACTTCTTTATTGCATAGTTATTTGGTTTGATAGTGGTTGGGCACAAAAACATCTTGGCTAAATGCAAGAGAATAATGTGGGAAACCATGTGAAGCCGTGAATATCAGTTTCAAGTGCTTTCCTTATGTTGAATCAGTATAGCTGTAGAATTGTATTTATACAGTATGTTTTTGTATTGAGGCATATAGATATGTGTTGTATACCCACTATATCCCTTGGCTTTTGCCCTTTTTTCTTTGAACGTAATGAATACTTTCAGGCTACAATATATATGACAAGAATGTATATTGATTTAGATGAGTTATGTTTTGTAAACTCTAAGTTTTGGAGCATGCATTGCTTCTAAACTGATTTGAAAATGTTCATACTCGTACTTAAGCTGGATATAGAAGTAGAATGACGCTTTCACTTATTCATAAAAAGAGTTTGGTTGAAGACAAAGTCTTATGTTTACAACAACTTTTAGAGCATCTTGCATGATTTAACCTACTACAAACAATAAAAGAATGGGCATAGTTTTCATATAAAAGCACGTTTTAGAAAAAAAATTGAAGTGTGATTGTGGGTTATAGTTAAAGTTTAACATAATGTGGTTCATACCTTTGTTTCTTTTCTTCATATTCATATAAATGTGTCTGCTCCCAATATTAGATTTTTATTCTCCCATTGAATGACAAGCTCTACTTATATCTAAGTCTCTATGAAACTATGTGCAAAAGCAAGCATAATTGATTTGGAAGCTCTTTGTGCAATGCAACAACTCCACAATATAAGATAAATCACATATGATGTGAACAACCATATGCTTATAGTTTTCTTGTCCATTACCCACAACCAGTTTCCTATGACAGGTATGTGAATGTTACTATGATGATATATTTCATTAAGTTCATATATTAGTCAATTGACATTAATGAATTTGTTGAGTATTTAAATTGTTTGTATTATTAACTCGCAGAAAAGAATGTTCGTGTACTCTTGTACACAATTTTGTGATTTTAACTAGACCTTCTGAAAGAAATTCTTAGATTCACTAAATTTATGAAGCAATGTTATAGTTTAATTATGCTTGAGAAAAATTTTGAATTAGTAGATGACAAGTTAACAAGGTTCAACTAAATGTCTAAGATTTTTACCAACTCTTGAATTTCGGAAGAGAGCCAAACCTACTGAACTGAAAATGAAAATTTCAGGTCAACACATTGATGGTGTCATCAACGATCATTTTTGTCATGTAAACTCTATTATCCAACCTATGTGCTTTTCCATTTCTATTATCCAGTTTGTGGCTTAGACTCTCAGATGTCCTAAGATCTCCTTTAGTAGTTATTTTTGTCAACTATACTTTATGAGCACTTTAGAGGTTCAAAATTAATTGCTATTTTAAAATCCATACCCATTGTTCATGGTGGAACAATTAAAGATGTTAATCAATTATAATGATATTGTTCCTCAAACTCTAATAGCAATTTATGTAATTGTTGATATGAAATTAAAGATGGGCTTCATTAATGTTGGACATTCAAGTCATTTTCTTATGTTAAGTCATCCATAATTGCCAAGTGTAGAATTTATACTGTCAACCTTTGACACGAGCATCTCCCTTTCCGTGGGGACTTGGCACTGTGCACCCTTGATTATATATGAGATCAAAGTAAATATGAAATCATTCAAATAAAAATCCAAAATAATTAACCTGTAGACTATTCACTAGAGAGAGATAATGGCTATGCAAAAATTAAGAGAGAAGATTGCACAAGGTAACAAGACTTACAGCAAAAAATACCTAACGTTGAATAATGAATAAAACATATGAGGCACATAGGAAGAGTTCAAAAACAACCTTGATTGAGGAATCTAAGTGCCAATGCCTAACCAAAAAAACTACTCAAAAAAGGTGATAGAGTTGCGTAGAGAAGGTAGACAACTAGCAAAGGAGGATTCAAAATAACAAAACAATGCAGTGAAATGCTCTACCATTAATGTAATTTTCTAGATGGATTGTCAAAAGCTAAAAAAAGCATGGATTGAGCTAAAAATAAACACAGTAATAACACAACCCATAAGCTTCAAATAAGACTGTGCACCAAAATAAATAAAATTTGTAGAAGGCCAAGACTGAACAAATAGAGGAGAACAAGGGAAAACCAAAAAACTCCATAAACTTAGATTAGAGAGAAAACACCATTAATAAACCTGCAAAATATTTGATTTAATCTCGTTGATAAAGGTTTTTGAATGAAGCAATATAGGGAAAAAAAGTGAAATAAACCTTGAAAAAATGTAATATAACCAAAAATATAAAGTTAACAAAAATAATTGCTTCTTTTATACTTTTGAACCTACAAAAAAAACTCAAGAATCAACCGGAGACAACTATAGGGCTCTGATACCATGACAAAAATGCTAGCAAAGATTGATTTAAATGTTGAAATAAATGAGCAAATAAATGCAAAATAATAACATCACTTTGGAGAGATCAAGCTATAATATTGAGACAAAAGTGACTAGTGGGAAAACCATCATATGGAGAAAAAACACACAATCTATTAAAAGCTTGAAAACAATAAACTCCAAGTACAATAAAGTGAAGACGCTGTGTGTGTGTGTGTGTGTGTGTGTGTGTGTGTGTGTGTGTGTGTGTGAGAGAGAGAGAGAGAGAGAGAGAGAGAGAGAGAGAGAGAGAGAGAGAGAGAGAGAGAGAGAGAGAATTTATATCAAACAGCGTAAAAGTAAGACTATATCAATAAGAGTGTTGTGAGAATGAAGAAGCACATGTAGAAGAAAATAATAGGAGAGCTCTTTATAAAGAGATAAGAGAGAAAATGAGTTACAAGTGCAAGCTCTAGCATGCATGTCATGTGTCCTTAATTCTCTTCCAAGTAGGGAGGATATGTGTGCCATGTGGGAGAGAGGAGTTACATATAAATAATTTCAAAGCCAATAAATAGACCAGAGATGTGAGTGACACCTCAAAATGAAAGAATAATGTGCATTTATAAATACAATAAATGAATACATATAAAACTTGGGATAAACTTATAAATCTATAAGAAGGACCCAAATTAAAGTTAATTCTCCAACATCAATTTTTTAGATCAATGTTCAATTTTTTTTAATTAATTTATTTTTTTGAGACCATCTTCTATCAAATATATCTACAATATTATGACATTAATCCCTATTTACGTGTACTTTCCATCATTTTTTAAATGCACAATCATTAAATTTAAAATAAATTATGTCGATTGACCCAATATAATTTATACTTATTCTTTGTACATTAATATTATAACAAATATGTGTTGTGTGATTGTGTTGATTATCTCAATAAAAATACATTTAATTGATTGATGCATTTTCAATAAATATATATTACTTTAAATATTACATTTAATTTTCCAATAAATTAAAAGATTTTTTTAAAGAAACAATAACATGACCAACTAATTTATAATTACATGGAGATTTCCCCAAATGTTAACTAATAGAATTATTCCTGTTAGCTAAGATTAGCCAAGATATTATAAAAAAAATTAAGGGTTCATTTTTAAAATTATCTATAATAAGATATAGATAAAATGATGTTCTTGATTGGGCTTAATTTGGGCTTTAATGATTTTAAAATGAATTTGTCAAAGAGATGTGGTCTTCTATACTACACGATGATTGCATGATATGCACAAAATGAGTTTGTTGATAAGGCTTTGGAAATGTATCTTTTAATTAATAAAAATTTAAGTGTGTGATTTTTTAATGTATTAGTTATTTTATACTAATAAATTTGTGCATATCTATCTTTCACAAGCACTTATGGATGATATTAAAAGTAATAATATTTAATCACGTTTTCCTTGGTGGATAATTGATATTTTATTTTTCATTACTAAATAATTAATTTAAAATATATATTTATTAAAAAATATATCATAACATTTTTCATCATGTTCATATATCTAAAAAAAATTTATGAAAACAAATTTTATTCGATTTTAAAAAGGTTATGTGGATATGTGCTTACTTTTTATGAAACTATAAAAAAATAAAAATAAATATAATGAAATTAAAAATGTTCATCTATTAAATTTGATTTAATTAAAAAATAAATTTTAAATTTATAAATTATATTGAAAAAGTTATAAATTATCATCTTACATTATGATAAAATTTCTCATGAAAAGCCTTTAAATCATCAATCAAAGTTGAGGTATACCTAATTTTATGAAAATTTGTTGGCATTTAACCTTAACCTCTATTTTAACCTATTTTTATCTTGCACTCACTCACGTACAACATAACCTCTATTTTAGCCGATTTTTATCTTGCACTCACCCACGTACAACATAAAATTAATTTATAAAACTCATGTTTTTAATGCTACATCTAAAAAATTATTGGGATTTATTATTTCTTAGAGGGGTATTGAAATTTATCCTAAGAAAGTACAAGCTATTGTTGAAATACTTCATCTTAAAGGCTTAAACAATTGAGACATTTATAAATAAAAATCCAAGCCATTAAATAATTTTTTTCTCAATTAACTAATAAATCCCAACTATTTTCATGATTTTTATGTAAATGCATTAATTTGTATGATATTTATTGGAATGAATTATGTTACAAGGATTTTGATGAAACTAAATAATAATTAAGTAATCTCCCAATTATAATGTTACTTACTCTTGATCAATATTTATTACTATACATATATGTCATCGAGCACGTCTTGGGAAGCCTACTTATATAATAAAAAGATGAGCATAGAAAATATGTTATTTATTATATTAATTATAATTTAGTAGATTACAAAAATAATTATAACTTAATGGAAAAGTTATGCTCAACTATTGTATTTTCCACACATAAAATCAAACACTATATGCTTAATACTATGAATCATGTTATTTCTTATATCAATACTTTTAATTATATCATGTTTATAAGCCTTATTTATCTCGACACATAACTAAGTGGGTCATGTTATTCATGGAGTTTAATCTTATATTTAATGTACCATAAAAATTAGTAAAAGGGCATGTCATTGCTTACCTATTAGTTGTGGCTCCCTTACTTGACTATGTTTCTATAAATATCATTTTTTGCAATGAGTTTGTTATTTGTACCAATCTAAAAAAAATAGACTCTATTTTGAAAGGACCAAAATGTGATTCACCATTAGGGATGAAATTGTATTAATAACTATCCATGGTCATAATTTTTCATGATTGAGTTTTTCACGTGCAAATAACATATCAAAATATGAGGCTTTGATTCTAAGACTTCACATCACATGTAATTTAAGATTAAATATATCAACATATATGGTTATTCTCATCATGTCTTCAATCAATTGATAAATGTGTTTCAAATAAAATAAAAAAAGTAATTCTATATCATTATTTAATGCGTAAATTGATCATTCACTTTGATGAGTTTGAGACTAGTAAAATTATTTAAAGAATAATCATTAAGCTAATGATGTGGCTCATATTCTTAATCTAGTTCCTATAAATATTATAGATAACCATGTTATTTTAACTATTAAACAATTAAAACAACTAATTATTTCATTATTAAATCTATATGGGCTATATTTATTTACCATCATGTGTAGTATAAACAACTCAGAATGGTGTGTAAATATCTACAATTTTTTAATTAAATGATATTGTTCTTCATAATTTTTAAAGAAATGATAAAATAAAATTTCAAAGAAATGTCATTAGATATGCTCTTAAATAGATCTTTTGATAGGAAATTGCTAAGATGACTTGGGAATGAAGAAGCAAAGATAACATTACAAGAAGCTCAAGAATGTGAGTGTGGTGGACATTTTAGTGAAAAATCCATGTTATAAAAGTTTTTAACAATGGATTATTGTTGGCTTACAATGGATCATGAATGTTAATAATATCTAAAGGTATGGGAGCAATTTTTAAGATAGTAATTTAAAGTACGTAATATCTCAAAAATTACAAATTATTGTTTCTCTTTCACCATTTTTCATTTGGGGATTTGCTCTAGTTATAAAAATTAACCCTCCATCATCTAACAAATTTTGAACTTTTTACAAAATGGGTTGAATCTATTCCTTTAAAATATACCACGGGTGAAGACATTCAATTTTCTAATTTAGGAATAATTGTGCCTATTTGCAATCTTGAATCAATAAAAAACATGAGTATTAGTTGACAATAAATTATGGTGAAGTATTTTTTTATTATAATAGTCTACAAAATTTCAAGCACCAGGTTTCTTATTTACATCACTGTAATTTCTAGTTTCTTTTTGTAGTCTTATTTGGATGGATCTATTTTAGTTGTTCTTGATGAAGTTTTTCTCATTGCATATCATCATAAAAACATCGTGGTAACCTTCGTTAAGCATATAGCTTCAGTTTATTGCATAGTTTCAATAGAATTAATTATGGATCTTGATTTAAAATATCTTTCTTTCACAATTCTTTCATCTTAATGATGACCATTTGGATACCTTACATGGATACATAGTAACACATTTAGAATAAAGGCTTGTAATGGCATTGGGAGTATGTAAATGAGTTTTTGATATGTTATGGTGCACCAATTATGCAATGCATTATTTTGGGATGTATTACCATCAAGACTTGTGTGTATTTAATAATTTTAGTGCATCTTGATGTATCAGAGCATTTAATATTTGTGGCCTTAGTAGGTTTAAATCAATTATGTATCTATATAAACACATCCTTTTCATTTGAAAGGCATTTGATTTCAGATTAGAAAATAGTTTAAAGAGTGGTTACAAGCATTACTACGATAGAGATTTGTATGTATATATATGATTGGCTATTAGCTTTGAATCTCTTGAGTAACACTATAGTGTTATTTTGTTTCTTGTAAGACTACATACATTAATGGAATTTTATTGTGTGTAATATTGTATCATTGGCAATCATTCTGATGTAGTGTAATCTCTATTTAAAGAAATAAAATTATGTTTTTATAATTTTATTTATGTTGTGTAATTATGGGGTGCACGACCTAGAATACATATCTAAATTAAGACCTCTAACTGAAATTGCATCATTTGGTATCAAATCAAGGAAAACACCTTTGGGGTTTAGAGATAGAGGTTGGTGTTCTCTGTTATTTGCAAAGGTGGGTAGAGAATAGAGGAGTGTGTAAAATATGTATGTATAGGATTATGAATGGTGCAATAATAGATCTGGAGGTTGTGAAAAGTTAAGATGCAACCAAGAAGAGTAGGGTGAGTGGGCATAATAGTTTTGAATAATAATATAATATTAGATGAGATCGCATAAATGTTATGAATTATATAGACAAGGTTGGGTGTAATACAGGAAGATAAAAGAAGAGGATTCATCCTGAGGGATAATGTGAGAGATGTAAAAGCTAGATCAAAAGATGAGGATGAAAAAAAAGATCCAGAGCATGAGTGATTGGATGAGGAAAAATAGAGCATTGCCAAATATCAAAGCTAAAATAATAGTTGCATTCATATAGCAAAGGAATATAATTACATAATCACACTAGGTAGAAGAAATACATGTGGATTAATTTCCCTCCTTGGATTACTATATATGTAGTGGTCAATCATAAAATAGGGTGATTGTAATCAACTCAATCCATTACATTTTTCTAATTTTGTAAGTTTTTAACCCTCATGAGCACACCTAGGGTTTTAAGATGAAGGGCATAAAATTTTAAATTTGTACACATCATTAGGGTTTAAAATTGCACATATAAGTATTGCAGAGATAGGTGAAGGTGATTGTATGGTCACATACCCCTTTTTTAGTACAAATCACTACTGACCACTCAATTTATTATTGACATTCGATACAAACCTAGATCTAATGAAACTAATCCTATATAGACAAAAACCTAATTCCTAAACTAGATGAATCACATGCCTACTTCAATTAAATTTCAACTATTAGAATATAATCACAGCTAGACAATCAACTAGAAAAAATAAGTGTGTATTGTTATCATAGGGTTTTTTGTGCTTTTCTTTTTACCTACATGGTTGTTAGTCAACTTACTTAGGATTGTTAAGGTCAATAAGAAAAATACATTTAATGTGTTTTCTAATAGTGAGTTGAGTTGTTACCTTTTTGGTGACCTAATTTCTTAATATATAATGTACCTCCTTTGTACTTTTTAACTAATGAATAACATAATTAGTTAATGAAACTTTCTTTTGATTTGCATTTGCTCCCACCTAATATTAGGGTTTTTGTGTAATATGTGACATTTAGAGATCTTAGAGTAATTTGACATGGTATCAAAGCTTTGATCTAATGGTTATTTTTATTCTTTTTGAAGATCCTTGGTGAGTTCTTTCTTGTATACATCTTACAAGCTTTATTGATTTTTTGGTTTTCATAGCTTTGGTGGAATTTCAAGAAAATATGTGTAAAAAATTTAGTTAATGTCTCAAATCACAAAATAGATAGCTCCATTAGATTCAAAAGGTACCAAAACCTTAAGATCAACTATAAACAAGACCTAATCTTGTGACAATGAATTTCAACCATTTTGGAGGGTTTCATTTCTTTTTAATTATTTCATGAAAATCTATACAACTGGGGTCTCCAAAGGAAAATATTTTTGTATTTTTTGAGATCCTTGGTGGGTCTTTGGTAATTTTTATATAGGCGTTCCAAATCTTGATATTTTGAACTTGGTAGGAATTCAACATTTGCATGCATAAATTAGATTTTTAGGGTTATTTTGCACACATCATAATTTTAGGTTGTATCCACTATCTGAAACCCCAACATCAAAGTTTGAATCTAGATTGGAAACCCAAAATTCTAACATCGAGCTTTTATACTTCATCGGCAATCAATAGTTCTGTTGTTATAACTCTTGACTACTCCTACAGTCCCAAGTTTTACTACCCGTACTTTGGAAAATATTGGCACTACCAAAACTATTGGCACTCTTGACAATTACACACACTTTGAATACTTCCACCTATCAAAACTCCACTATAATAACTTGCATAATCTCTAACTTCGGGATTTTTATTACTTCCATACTCCAAAGTTCCATTATAGAAATAGTTGGAACTTATGACACTAACAAAACTCTTGAAAGTCTCAACAACTACAAAATTTTATTATAACCCCAACATGCAACCTCAAAAACTATAAAAAAGGCCAAAAACTTTGACAATGGTATAGAGGAAATTAAATTTAACCCCATGAAGTGTGACATTATTCATTTGAAAAATAGGTGCAATTTTTGGATGATATCACTCGCACATCAATAACATCAATAAAAAGGGAGGGGGAGCACCCAGAATAAGCCTTAGCCCCCTATTCATATGGTGTGGTCATATGAGTGGAGCACACATCTTAGCCTTTAGCCACTGGTCATATGAAAATTAAGTCCTTAGTAACTTCCAACCTAAAAGTACTTAACTTTAGTTCCATGGAAGCATAAGTTTTTTTGAAGAAATTGATTCACAAATTTTTTTAAGATTTTGCTCTAAGGGGCCTCAAGTTTTTTTTGGGGAAGTTGATCAATTTTTTTCCACTAGTATTTTCCACCAAAATTATGTGAGCATATTTTCTAACATGCATTAATTTGATCAATAGTTCATATTTGAGTGCCATTTTCTTCGAAAGTACTTTTTTCATGATCTATGCATTGGTGGTAATTTGGGGCCTTATATAACTAGCTTTTTCACATATTTTACCTCTTGTATGTATTATCAGTAGAGCCCAATGACCCTCCAATTTCATACATATGCACAAATTGCTTAAAACACATTTTTATCCTTAGTTTATGTCTATATGAGTGTGCTTGTATTTATAACATTATGTGGTGGGGGGGGGGGGGTTCACTGCTGACAGTTCTAAAGGATTATTATTTGGTGATGTGTACTATTGTGTTTTTTTGCACATTATCATTCTCTACATTATGTTGATCTTTCACTTACTAATCATTTGTACGCATTCTCGATTGTGCCCAACATCCTCTGCATGAGTGTGCATTATTCTTATAAAGAAGGGATCATTATAGTTACTTTTTGTAGTTGTACACTTCTTTTTTGTCTTCTCTCAGTCATGTCAACTTCATTTGAGAGACACTTATGGGAGAAATTTGATTCTACACTACTAGTTCTTCTTAAAAATACCAACTATGCTTCTTGGCATGCATATATGGAACACTTATTCACAATAAAGAATCATACTCCATTCTAATGTGGATAGATTCCTACCCCTTCTAACTCAGGTTAGTTTAATAAGTGGGATAAAACTTGTGATAATGTTCTTGGCACCTTATTTTTACATGTTTATGTGGATCTTTATTTTCATATGGAACATACAATGTGTCCCTGCACTACTTGGAGCATATTAAAGTGTCTTTTTAGAGACCCTACTAAGATTTATATCACTCCTAATCTTCCTCTTCATATCATCTCTTCATATAATATTTTACTCTCTCTTCCTAATCTTAGTTATTAAGATGGCACATCTATGGTAGATAGTGATCTTTCTTTTATCTATCCATCACTAAAGGATGAGATTTTACCCGACTTTAGCTATCCGACTATAGATTCTACCTTTATTCTTGTACGTTGTTCTTCCAAATCCATCACATGTTGGTACTTTGGAGGACCTTATTATTTCCAATGAGAGTACACCTTGTGAGAGAATCAATTACTCTTCTCTTACTATGGATATTCAGTATGTGGATCCATGTGATTCATCTTCAATGTCTTCTTCAATTTTGATGGTTATTGAGACATGTTATTCAATTCACATGGACATTTCTTCAATGAATTTTATGTTTGATGAGAGAATGCTTAAAAGGTATAATCTATCTATATACCATAATTTATTCCCCTTCCATGTAAATTTTTTGGATTCATTAGAACCCTGCTAAAGATTCTAAATCAAATCCTTGGTAGCACTATCATTCTCCCATTCTGATCTTGCTTCCTTTAGCCAATATGTTTGCCACATGGTCATGGCATATAAAAATTCCTCAACTAATTCATACTACTGAGAGAGTGCATATTCCATCACATTCTCTTTTAATTTCTTATACAATATTTCAAAATTATAGCCTAACATTTTAGTCACCCATTTTTATTGTTCTTCAGATGATAAGTGTTGTTCCAAAAATATTTGAGGCTATCATGATTAGTCTTTACCTAAAAGTGATGAACCATTAGATAAGGTCTCTATTACTTCACTGTTTGCATAATATCCATCATCATACTCACCTATACTTGATGACACTTCTAAGCGTAAGCACATCTCTGATATTGATGACTCTTCTTCTATAGATGACTATAGTAGTGATGGGGACACACCTCCACCATCTCTTTGTCACCTTATAAATTATAAGGAGTTATTCCATGATCAACCTACCCTTGGTACACATCATATATTAGAAGGAAATATATGATTCATCAAACATATGACAATATATTACATAGTTATAAGGCCTTTCATAATTCATTTTAGACTCTAATTCTATTGCACCATCATTACATAGAGCAGTTAGCCCTCTTAATATGCATGAGGAATGCAGTTCTTAGGTTGTATTTTCATCAGGCACTTGGTGGAATCATTCACTATTTTAGGTTGATCCACTCTTCATTTCACCCACTTATGACAGGTTCACTTCAGTGGCATTATATCCAGTTCTTGTGCACAATCTTTCTAGATCTATGCCACAATTCTATTTTGGACCCTACTTAGAGTTTTTTGTATTGTTTCCTACTTCATATTAAATTATGGAATGGGCAAACTTATAATACACCATTTGTGTTCTTCCTTTATCAAAGGGAAGAAACATTATTTGATGTGAATAGAGCTTCTTCAATTTTCAGGTAGAAGATCTCCTCAATGACATTCATCATTATGCAAACTCTACCATAGGTAGATTCAACATCTTGTATTAGCACTTTTTAGTTATCCTCTATATGTTTTTTTTTATCTCACTTGTGGACGTATTTTTTTATGCCCAATGTCCTTTGAGAATGCAAGTTTTTTTATTTTTTCTCTTTTGGAGAGGAGTTTTATCCTACATGTTTTCTCCTTTTCTCTACTTTATGAGAGTTGCATTGTGTTTGGGTACCTCATTAGACCTCATTGTCAGGACCTAATTCTTCTACCCACCTAAGCTATGCTTCAAGGGGTTATTAGTATAGGTTTTTTTCCACTTTTGGTTTTACTTACATGGCTATTGGTTAACTGGTTAGCATGATTAGGGTTGTTAAGGTTGTTAGGAAAAATACACTTAATGTATTTTCTAACAGTGAGTTGAGTTTTTATCTTTTTGGTGACCTAATTTATCACTAAATAATGTCCCTCTATAATTTTTTAGTAATGAATCAGATAATCAGTTAATGAAGCTCTCTTTTGCTTTACATTTACTCTCACCTAATACTAAGGTTTTCATGCAATCTGTGACATTCAAAGTTCTTGGATTAATCCAACACTTATCCATTTGGTATACCTACTATATTTATCAAATGTCACTTTTCAAATCATTACAATCATTTTCATTAATTTACATTCAATTGTATGCTTTAATTTCATATTTATCAATATGATTTATTCTACTAGTTCTCTCATATTAGGGTTTTTAAGACCAAAAATTGGTAAAACAAAAATATAATATAATATTAAAAAATAATACAAAATAATAGGGTCTTAGGCCCTTGAGGGAAACCCAAAAGGGTGGCCACCCATAGAAGGGCACATACCATTGTAAAATGGAAAACACCCTACCGTGGGCAGGTTTTCACACCATATTTTGAGCCAATATGGTTGACATGGCCCAAATTATTCTGCCAAAGGCATAACCAACAATGTCAGGCCATCCCTATTTGTTGTGAACCACACTCCACATCCAATGTCAGGCTTGGGTTTGATTTGTAGTGGGACACGAATGGCTAGAAAGAGGTTAGCCAAGGTGTGGCAACCTAACCTCACCTTTTTAATATTTATTTTTATTGATTCAAAATCTTAACATTCTTATGGGGGAAATTGTGCAATTTTAAGACTTGCAATAAAATGGAAATTGTATAGAAAATAATACATAATAACATGAATTTATTTTTTAAATTTCATGGGAAAATTATAGTAGTTTTTTTCCTTGGGGCTTTATAGGTACCTAGAAGGTCATTCAAAATCCCACTAACTTAACCATACTTTTGGGTAAAAATTAGAACTCAAAAGTGGTTTATTTCAACTTAAATAATAAATTTAATATATTTCAATATTTTCCAATAAATTTTATGCATTATTGCATTCCTTGGTTTAGTGCATGAATACTATTGAAGTAAATGATTTCGCTAGCATAAATGCAGTGCGAGTAATAGAAAAAAATGAGCTCTAGTATGGTTTGGTGAAAGGCTTTATTTGATAACCAGATTCCTCATCTCTCTTCTTGGATATCTATCACGTTTTTGTGAATCAGAATCCCTTTGATGAATTTTCTAAGGGGAGGAGATTTTCTCCCCCATAGAAACCCACTTTTAGATAAATGATGGTGGGAACTAGTAATATGATCATGGAGAAAAATCAATATAATAATGGCAACAATGAATAAGAAAAATAATTTAGAATCTGAATATAGACCTAGAAGAACATGCACAAAAGTGCTAAAGGAGAATCTTATGTTCATATTAGTAGTGGGAGAAATACAAAAGAACATAGTAGGCTTGCATGCAATAAGCCTATTCTGCAAATTTATGGGAGCCCAACTTACTTTGAAAGATATGTACTCCTATATGAGGAAACTATGGAAGATAAATGGATAATTTGAGAAAAGGATCTATGAAAAATGTTACTTTATAGGTATCTTTGTGAATGAATTAGATAGAGATAAATTTTGTGGTGGAGGTTTGTATTTATTCAAAAGTGTATGATTGTTAATGAAATATTGACATACATCTTTCAAGCCAACGAAATGACTTCTGACCACAACTGTCATCTAGATACAATTGTACACCCTATTGAAATAATTTTTGTCAAGGTATTTTTTTAAACTATAAAAAACATCTTATTAAAATCTTTAGAAACTTCAAAACCATTTCCTGGCCAAAGGTCTTTCAAAATACAATATATTATGTGTAGAGATAGATCTAACTAATCCCCTTCCCAAGAACATCAAGTTGAAATCTAGATAAATGGAATGGGTTCAAAATGTTAACTATGAAAGCATCCCATTCATATGTATAATTTTCCACTAATATGGTCATTTTATTAGAAAATGTCAATCAGTCTAAAAATATGTCCCCCAACCAAATGACCTTAAAATTATGGAAAAATACCCAAAATGATTCATGAGGCCTAAAATAAAGCATCTCATCAAAAATAAGACAAAAAACTATACTTTTTATATACCAAAATAAATAAATAAGGCTAACAATACAACCTTGTTCCCTCAGAAGTTACAAAATTAATATCAGAAACCCAATTCCATACATGTATGCATATCACTAAAAAAAGGAAATCATGACTGAGTATGGTTTTAATAAATATCTTGAAAATATCCTCCAATATCCAAAATTGAAACCCATAAACAACATGATAAGAACCATCTCAATAATCCACAAATTAAAATGAAAAATAATTCATAGGATCACATGCACGTGGAAAACTAGGCTAGCCAAAAAGAAGAGGAGGATTTGGATTCTGATATGGAAGAGGATAGAATGGGAATATGCCAAAATAATAATCATAATTTGAAAGGATATTTCCAAGATAAGCCAAAAGGGAAACCCAATAAAATGAATAAATACATTTGCTAACAATGGAAGATGTTATAGTAGGTAGTAAAAAATAAGTAGCAACTACTTGTTAAGTACCAAGTGAATCAATTCTGCTCAATGAAGATAGCCCCATGGAATATAAGGGGTATTAATGCATCTAAGAAAATAAGACTCGAGAATAATTTTATAATTCTTAATAATCTATATGTTCTTGTGATCTAATAAATTGACCGTGAAAATCATTGATCCCATGTTAAAGGATTTTTCCATAACCTAAATAGAGAAATATTTAGAACTAATGCTACAAGTATAATAGGAGGACCAAAATTTATCTATAATCCTCTCACTATTCACCCAAGAATTTTACAAATTGATAATCAACACCTCAAATGCAAAGTGGATAGCCTCAATTCTAATCTTAGCCTTAATCTGATTAATATATATATCTCAAAATCTAGTAGATAAATAAGCATCTAAGAAGTAAATAGCCCTTAAAATCAACTCCGATTCAAATTACAATAAGGTTATAGGAGGAAATTTTAACTCAAGGAATGACTCCTTGAAGAAGGAAGTAGGAAACTCAGAATATAAAGGTAATCCTATCTTTTATAGATTCATTAATGAAGCCAACTTCTGAGACATCTAAACCAATGAAGCATTGTTTACTTGGAACAATTGGTGAAAAATTAAATATCTCATATTGAAAGTCCAGATAGGTTATTTGTCACTAAAAATTAGATGGAAAGTAATTGTCATTTATCCTCTAAAGTTTTAACCATAGTTGGGCTAGACCACTAGCCAGTTGTTCTTCAAACTCATACAAATATCGAACTAATCAGATCTTCATTCAAATTTGAAAATTTATGGTTGGAGAATTCATATTTTGATGATCTCATTACAAAAAAATGTAATTTCCCCAATAATAGGTGTGACACAAAAAAATAAATTCATACAGAAGCTAAAATACCTAAAATCCATTGTAAATAAGTTGAATCAAGAGTCCTTTCATAACATTTCCAAATTAAAAAAAAATAACTAGAAATATGAAGTGTACTATCCAAGAACTCATAATGTAGGGATTTATCTCTAAAGACCTCCTAGATGAAGAAGATAAAGTGGCCTAGAAGTTAGAATACATCTATAAAAAAGATGATTTTTTT
Source organism: Torreya grandis (assembly GCA_037957365.1). NCBI lineage: Eukaryota > Viridiplantae > Streptophyta > Pinopsida > Cupressales > Taxaceae > Torreya > Torreya grandis. The sequence goes on along the minus strand of JARHVA010000282.1, from coordinate 3,207,225 downwards.
GGAAGAAAAAATAAAGAGTGAGATGGCTCTTAGAAGGAGATAAGAATGCTAGTTTTTTCGACCATTATTGAAAGATCAAAATACATTGAAACCATATTAGGAAATTGGAAACCATTGGGGGTAACTCCCTTAAAAATACTTAGGATATTGAATAATATTTGGTGTTCACTATTGGGAAAATATACTTAAATAAGAAATCTTGGATAATAAGGAGGAACAAGAGATATTCCTTAATCATATCTCACATCTTGATACTCCCTCATATAATATATCCCTTATGGATGATATCTTCTAGTTATAAGTTAAATAATATCTCTTTGGTATGGTTGGGGACTACTCCCCTGGGCCAGATGGCTTCCTTTCTCACTCCAACACTTTTGGGATCTCCTAAGGGATGAGCACAACGAGTTCATTTAGGAATCTAAAGATTTTGAGCCCAACCTCAAAGCTAGTAATGATACCTTCTTAGCTCTTATTCCTAAGAAATATAAAACCATATTTTTTAGACCTATTTCTCTCTACATCATTATTTATAAAATCATTTCCATTTCATTGATAATAGGTTGTAATAACTTCTCCCCAAAATGATATCTAAGGAATAAGGGGGTTTTGCAAAAGGAAGACAAGTCATGGATGGCATAATAATAGCTCATGAAATCATTGATTCTCTTCATGCCAATAAAATAAAGGGCATAATCATCAATTTGGATATATATTAATCCTATGATAGAGTCAATTAGTTATTTTTAGACAAGATTTTACAAATATTCAATTTTGGAGATAAATGGAAAACATGGATCAAAATTTGTTACTCTAACCCCAAATTATCCATTTTGATCAATGACTCACCAAATGATTTTTTTGATCCTATAAAGGATTCTATCAAGGAGATCATCTCTTTCCTAAATATATATTTATCCTTATGGTTGAAGCTTTGGGGAGATGCATTAAGGCTCTAAAATATAATAACATAATGAAGGATATTCAACCAACTTTAGAAGGTACAGACAAATTACATCTCTAATTTGTTGATGATATAATCCTTTTTTCATGTCCCAATATTCAAAAGATTAGATAATTTAGAGACATGTTATAACAAATATGAGAAAGACTAAAGTTAATCAATCATTAGAATCAAATCCAAGTTTTTTCTTATTATCTCCTCCAAGATTTAGAATTTTCTTTGTAAGATATTAGGAATTGAAAAATATAGTTTACTAAAGCCCTACATATGATTTCCCCTCTTCACAGGATCAATAAAAAATAAAATTTGTATAACTATTATTGATAAAATCCATCGAAAGCTAAGTTATTAGAAAGGAAATCTCCTATCCTTCAAAGGAAGGCTAACTTTCATCAAGGTGGTATGTCAAGCTACCCTTATTTACTGGGTCTCTCTTATGTCATCCCCTTTAGGGTTCTTAACAAAAATTAATAAAATAATGAGAACCTTTTAATGTAAAATTATAGGAGAAATTTTCAAATTTTCTCTTCTAGCTTAGGATACTTTTTGTAAGTCTTTCAAGAATGGAGGTGTGAGGGTAAGGAATATAAAAATGTTCAATCTTGCTCTAGTTGGAAAACTAACTTGGAAAATTGGTACCAATCCCTCAAAACAATGGAGTAACATTATTAAAATATAATACCTTGACACTAAAATCATAAAAATAATTTTTACATCACAAGACCTCCCTATAAGCTCCAAAATTTGGAACAATGTCAAGTAAGCCAAATAATATCTTCTAAAAGGGATTTTTTGGAAATTTCAAAAAGGCATTGTTGAGGCATGGATTGTGCATTCACTGAAGAATTACCTACGTGTAGGACTTCATCTCCTTGGTATGAACCTCTAGATAATGTCGACTCCTTCGTAAACTAGGTTTAATTGATGTAACATCATCCCACAAGTCTAAAAAATTATTTGCTAAAATCTAACTTAGACTATGAATAAACTTATTAACGAGAAAAGAATTTAGAAAACTAAATATATATAGTGTGGTGATGCACCAAGTTTTAGTGATCACTCATGTTTGCTCCTATTAGCAAAAAGAAACCTCTAAAATACTAATTGTTTAGCTACAAAACTCTCACAAACATGATAGAATCAAAGTTTTATGAAGAAATCAATTTTCATAAGCACTATAATGTCTAGAATATTATTTAAAGTGAGACAAAAGAGAATGAAATGCATCTACAATTGATCTCAAATGAATCAAAATAGACTAAAATCCATAAAATGCAACTAGAATTTAGAACACATAATGAGACATCAAGAGGAGAGAGGTCAAATTCAATCTTTTATTGATAATTCAAGGCTATAAACCTAAACTAAAAATCTCAAACAATAGAGAGTTGTAATACAATAGTATAAGGGTCCCTTATTAAAATAAATTTAGCATCCTATATAGAAATGAAAAAATAGTCAATGGAAGAGAAGGATAATGAATCCAATTATTGCCTATAATCCAAGCCTACGTTAGAGGAAGGTAACAAGGAATTTTCAATCAAGAGGAGAGAGGTCAAATTCAATCTTTTATTGATAATTCAAGGCTATAAACCTAAACTAAAAATCTCAAACAATAGAGAGTTGTAATACAATAGTAGAAGGGTCCCTTATTAAAATAAATTTAGCATCCTATATAGAAATGAAAAAATAGTCAATGGAAGAGAAGGACAATGAATCCAATTATTGCCTATAATCCAAGCCTACGTTAGAGGAAGGTAACAAGGAAGGTAACGAGGAAAGTTCACAATCTGAATCGAAAGATGAAGAGGAATCATTGGTGAGTCGTTCTAATGAAGCCCCTGTGGAGGCTATGGTTAGTGAAACTGTTGAGCCAGAGGAGGTGGTGGTAGTCCCTTCCCCTGTTCTGGAGGATTTCTCAAAGTGCCAGACTGGGCTGGACTCTCACAAGGATTTTATGCCCACTGGAATCCAAAGATCAATGTCTTTTGAGGCATGGGTTGCTGAGGCAGCTAAGGTAGAGGATAGATGGAAAACAGTTAGGAGAAAGAAGTTGAAGCCTTTGGTCCCTCCTCTTGATATGAATCTTCAGTCATGCAAAAAAAAAAATCTTAACTTAAAAGATTCATCTTAAGATCCCTTTTGCTGACTGGATTTTTGGGGGTAGTAAACTGGTCGCTTTTTTGGTTTACTGGTAACTGGTCTGAAAGGTTATTCAGCTTGCTGTTCCAGTTGGTTTACTTTCAAAACAGTGTTTTGACAGCTATTTTTTAAGGTCTTATTTGGTGGTAACATGTCCCTGTAAAACTTGGTTTTGGTACTATCTGTAATTAGGTTATTTTGTTAATCTAGTTGTGCTTTAAGGTTTATCTTTTTCCTTGTGTAGGGTTTCGGGGTCCCTTCAAAACCTGTTTTTACCTTAATCTAAAACAAGGAATTTTCATGCATTAATTTAATATTGAATGCCTTTGAATTGATTCATAGAGGTTGGCATATACATAGTGGAAGATAACATGTTATACTAGCTCCAATTGGTTTCCTTGGATTCCTAGTAGAATAGACTTAGTCAAAGACTACCACCTTTTAATTATTATTAGTTTTCATGCAAGATCAAATGCTAAATCCTTGGAAATGACCGAGTCTTACTTCATCACGATCTATGAATTATTATACTAACTCACCCCATTTACTTAAAATAGTCCTCCTTTAACTACATCTATGGGGAGACTTGCTAGTATATAATGTGACTTAACTCATTCTCATCACTGACTACATGCCATATATCATGCACTAAAATAGGCCCATTACTATCTGACTCACCCATGAAGGAGTTGAATATATCATTGATGAGGTTTGAGGGAATATAGCCTTATGTCTTCAAACTGACCTATTACTATATTCCTACAATAACTTGCTAAATTTATAACACCTTTAATAAAATAGTCTTCTTTGATTAATTATCCATTCATGATTTAGTGTATGTCCTCTCATATTCCATTAGTTTGATGGAAAACAAGTGCTTCACTTCCTTTTCTACAAATTAGATTGAATATTCCTAATAGGACTTTTAAACAAAGACTAATGTGACCTTTTTGATCAAAAATAACTTTTCAATCTCCTAATGAACTTTTAGATCAAGACATAAGATTTTATGAATGAATCATGACAACTAAGACCTAAAGACATGATGAAAATCATGATAAACACCTAGATCATGGTAGGGCAGAGCCAAGAGGCATGAAATGACAAATTTTGGAAACCTGTGTGGGTTGATTGCCTACTATTCAAAGACCTAGTTGCCTTGAATAATTCCATTGGTAAAAGGAGTCATTAAGGACTTAAAATTTTTCAAAATGATGTTAAATTATAACTATGATAAATTGTTAACCTTTTAAATAAATTGAGAATGCCTTTTAAAGAAAAATAGCAGACAAAAACAACCTAACAATGTGAAACAACACTTGAAGGGAAGAAAACTTCTAAGCTAATAATAAAAAATGTGAAACAACACTTGGAGAAAAATAAATAACTAAACTAAAAGTTACATGACTTTAAAATGGCTACAAAGATAAGTTTTGAGGTGTATCCCATTGATTGAAATTGGTTGTGTTAATCCATTTAGCTTTGACAGCTAAACTACATTGGCTTCTTTGAAGTTGGTAATGATGTAAGGACCACTCTAAATTACATTAAACTTGGTATGTCTCTATGATTTTTCTTTGTCTTCATCCCATTTTAGCACTAAATCTCCCTCTTTGAAGCTCCTATCAATTGAATTATTATCAAATGCCTTCTTTACTTATGTTTGATGTGCTTCAAGAGTGATCATGGCCTTTCTTCTTATCTCTTCTAACTCCATAAGTTTAGCCAACCTGATTATCATTAAACTATTTTTTAGCATCTCAAATTTATGTACAATATCTAATGATTGTAGTTCCAATGATAAAGGTAGTCCTACCTCTCTTACATACACAAGAATGAATTCAGAGTTGGCAATAGCTCTCTTTGGTGTAATCCTAATAGCCCAAAGTCTTGTCTTCAAATTGGTATGTCATGACCTCTAATTTTTTTCCATTGTTCTCTTGATGATTCTAATCAAGTTTTTATTGGTTGACTTATTTAAACCACTACCTTAAGGGTAATAGTTTGATGAAGTATTCAATTAGATTTCATATTTAACAGATACACTAACCTGAGTTCCAACAATATCTAAAAGAATAGTATAAAGAACACCAAACCTTGACATAATACCTTTTAAGAAGTCTAAGATTAAAGACTCATTTGCCTCCTTTAGTGCCACTTCTTCAAACCATCTTATGAAATAATCCATGGCAGTTAAAACCCACTCATGTCTAACACTTGATGGAAGATTAATCATGCTAATAAAGTATAATCCCCACTGAGCAAAGGGTTGATCAAATTGAATTAAATGAAGAGGCAAAGCTAAAAACCTTTATTTTCCTGAAAAGTAAGCACATTTCTTACAATTTATCACACATTTATGTGCATCCTCAAACAAATTAGGCCAATAGTAGCCTGCTCTCATGATCTTTGTAGTAGTAATTCTTGGTGAAAAATGTCCTCCTAAAGGACCATCATGAAAATATTCAAGTGCCTTGTTGTTTTGATCCTCCTTAATACACCTTAGAAGAAATCCATTTAAGTATTCTATAAACAATAATCCATTAACAATAATATATGACAATGATTACAATCTGAAATATCTTCTCTTGGTCTTATCAAGGCCTCTAGTATACTTACCAGTTTGTAGGAAAGATGCCATGTCTTGATCCCAACTATTTAGAGCATGTAGCCTTATTGGTTGTTCTTCTTGCAACATATTGTAGATGATATTTTATGATTATATATCACCTTAGTCTTGTATACTTATCAAACTCAGACCTTGATTATTCCTATCAATTTTTTACCTTTCCCCCTTCCACAATTCTCACATATAATCTATCTTTATGTCCCATGGCTATATCTCTTAGTCTAACAAGTCTTATTTTGATGACCCATGTCTTCTATCTTACCCAAAATGCTTAAAATGTAGTTATCTTCCATCTCTGCAAGTTTAAAATTTGTAATCGCTCTCCTAGTCTATGGACACTAACATCTATAATAGATATTAGCATCAACATTACTATAATGTTCTAATGCAAGTGTCAAATACCCTAAAGTCATTCAATTTGCAAATTAAACATATCCTAATGGTTGGCCTAAGTGATTTAATGTGATTTATTACTCCAATTGGATTTATATAAATATAAGATAAAACCTCATTCATTCCTCACCTAGAAAATACCAAAGAGACTAAGGCAACTTATCAAAAGCACCCTATCAAGCATTCAATTGAACACAACTTCCATGTCAGTCATAGGGACTACACATATATAGGTCTGAAGTATTAAAATAATAGCCCAAGAGCCTGATTTATCGTGTTCTAAGCTAGGCCACTATTGTACTTACTTTTCACATATTGTATAATTCACATACAAGCCAACACCTAGGTGATAATTACATCAATTTTAGGCCATCTTCAGAGTATTGGTTATGTAGGTGACATCCTTTAACAATGGGGTCATTGGGTTCAACTTGACATTGTGTGCTCACTAACCCATTTTTCCTCAATGTCACATGAAGATGCAAATCTAGGGTTTTCCCATTTCATAAGGAGTGATTATCCATGACCAAGATATAAATGCACCAAATTTAAGGTGAAACCAAACCTAAAATCATCCATATTATCACATCATATTTCAACATATATTCCATACAATACATTAGCATTGAACCTAGATAGTAGCATCAATACAACTATCCCAAGCTGATGTTACTATCGATAGATCCAGATGTGTCAAATCTAGAATCTAACAATTATTTTAAAATCTCCTTCTTGCCTACTTTTAACCTATTCTAGATCTAAAACTGCATTAGCATCATAACAAGTTAATTACTTCATTTCTTTATCATTTATATAGCTATCATAGTTGTAGTTTTCAAATTTAGACTATCTCAGTATAATAAATTTAGTGTATACTTATATACTAGTTTAGAATCTAATTGGCATGCTATAGATCTGATTATCACCCTTGTGTCATTTCATTTGATATATCCCTTTGATAATCTAGATAAAACCAATATTGATCAATTTTAGGGTTAAACATTTGGTGAACTTGATCTTTGAACATCAAAACCCTAAACATACCCTATTAGATGCTTATTACATACTTTTTCCTAATCATTATGTAATTCATATCTCTTATCATGGATGATATTGATTGTTTTGATGACTAAGATTATTAAACTATTTTAGTTATCCCTCAAGTAAGGAATTAAAATTGATTACTCTTGCATTCTTCCAAGTGCTAAAGCATGTAATGTAAAAGCCTTGAATGGTGGTGGTTGTTATCCCTATAATTAGGTCCATGTTTCCACCACTTTAAGAGATATTTTCATTCATCTTTAAAAAATATGAAAAACCTTTAACCATACTTCCTATACCACCATTGTATGACTTGGGAATTTGATGCTTACAAAAGTATGGATATCAAGGCCAAGGATTTTGGAAAATATGAGCAAGGTACAACCCACCCTATATCTCTCAAGAATAACAATATAAATAGGTGAGGATTGGGATTTCCCAAAATATCCTTGAGTCAACAACCATTCAATCCAACAAAACATGTAAAATTTACCCAAAAAATGGGTACACATGACTAAGAGGTTCTTTCATTTGATCATCACAAATTATGAAAATTACATAAAGAGATCACAGATGATGTGTAAACCACTAATAAGGGGGACATGTTGTTAAGTAAATTTATTAAACCCCCCAACATTCTTACATTTCCAAATAATATCCCTCTATTCAAGTGTGATGGTTTTTTCCTGCCTTCATTTAAAACAAATTCTATATCAAAAAGGTATCCTTAGGAAACTTTCCCAAAGCTTAAATTATTATACCCTTACCAAAGGAAAATGAAAAAAAATCTTCAAATGGTAAATGTTAATAAAATGATATACCAAATGTAACAAAGTTCAAATATCTCATACCATTACCAAAATATCCTAAATTGAGTGATCATGAACTTGCACTTGTTATACATAAGGATGATGATACTCATACACTTAGATTCAAAAGAGGAGGGCGGAGGGTGAGGGGTTGAAACTAATGTTAACAACTATGAAAAACATATTTATCCCCATGTAATATCTAATTTCTATGATGACCACTATTGGATATATTCAAAATCAAATTTCTATACTCCAAATGTAAATGGATTTCCATAACGATAATGAACATGTTACCACATAAAATAATCAACATATTGTGTAATGTATACTTGAATATTGCCATCCCTAATATTTTAAATTACTTATTTACCTCTCTTTTTGAGACACAATGACCCATTTGGTCACATGATTATCTATGTACATTATTTTGGTTAATGGGCACAAGATGGCAAACTATTGCTAAAAGTTTTCCATATGAGTAATTCTGATGAGGATCAAAATGAGTTCTAGAGTTTACCAAAGGGTTCCTTAAGCATTTTATTAAAATTGAAAGGTGTGTTCTTCATGGAATTTAATATCCACAAAGTTCCAAAACTTACATTAGAACATTTTCACAATTTCAAATAGTGTGATGATGAGTCCCTTCAAGATTATACAATTTCATTCAAAAGTACATCATATGATCTAGTATTTAGACCCTCAGATTTGGAATTAAAATTTATCTTTATTAGAGGCCTTATTTCCCCATTAAAGGAAATAACATTCCATAAACAATATTAATCATTTACCTTGTTGGGTGAATATTTTGTCGACCAGCTAACTGATGAATAGAATAGTTCCTATCACCACAACATAGGGAGATTGGTTGGCTAGATGTGCAGGTTTATTACATCAAAAGGGGACAAATCTCTCCTCTCATCAAGGGGAGGTTCCCTATTAAATATGTAGGAGATATATACTAAATATATAAGCAGAAAGTAAGACACAGGGGTAGGATTACACCATCCATCTCTCTTTTTTCAGAGATGATGTTAACAAACAGAGGAGAAATCTTGGGTGATTGGTGAAGGTACTTCTCTTCTTTCAGAAGAAATATTCAACTAAGAGCCAGATTCCTTCTTGGATAGTAGAAATCTTGGTGAAATGATAGAAGGCACTTCTCTTCTTTCAGAAGTGCTTGTTCTTGCAAACAACAGGAATCTTTCTGGGTGACAAGTAACTGGTAACGGGGGCGTAGTAACCAGCAAAATGAGGTGTAGCACAAAGTCTCCACCTCAACTTCCAAAGAGTGAGATACGAAGGACAATGAAGGCACAAAGTTATCTCAAGGTCCTTTACATAGGAATAGAAAAGACAAACACACTAAAGGCAATTGCAGACAGCACAAAGTCTTCCCACAATTGGCTTTAGGACACCTTCCTGATTACTTCCAGAAGTTCTGCTTATTTCATTAACTGGACAAGAACGCATTTAGAAGATAGACATAAGAATAATCTCCTAAAATGACACAAGCTATAACAGCACAAAGTCTGAAAGTAACTTGCTTTCTCATTTAAATAAAGAAATATGATAAACAACTGAGCTCAAAGTCTCAGGAAATGCATTTCAATTTGGGCAGAGTTTTGCTTCTGTATTGGGAAGATCTCCCTCAAAAAAATCAAAGAGATTACAATATATAGAGGTCAAGAGGGGCTCAACACTTTGTTCCATGGAATGGCCCATGCTGCGCATTCAATGCCTTGAATGCATTTTCAATTCTGTCAAGGGGGCATGATGGCTCAGGGTAGCTACCTTAACTATCACATATCATTTTATCTCAACTATCCTCTTTTGGGTCTGGATCATCTGGTCCTTTTCCTGTGATGTCTACATAGTTGTTCATTTTGCCTTTACTCCCAGGGAGACAAACAGGTTGTGTCTTTAATGTTTAAGGGCCCAAGGAAACTACCTTGCAGACTGTCTACCTGCTGGAATTAACTACTGCGTAGATACTTCTGATCTTTTGTATTGTTTTATCTTCCTCACATCAATTTGGGTTCTCAGGCTATCTTTTCAGCTGGTTACTTGTTTTAATTTTCAAACTCATGCCATGTTTAAATATTAAGGGATATCTATCATCTTAAATTTGACATCCATGGGCCCGTCACTAGTCACTACTTTGTTCGAACCAGATTGAACCATTAAAGGTTCTTTTTCATCTAAGTCTTTCAAAGCTTATTTTTGTGTCTTTGTATTGGGATAACTCCATCTTTGACATGTAGCATGTTCCACTGCAAAATAGGTTGGGACACATGGCAGCGTGCACTGCTTTTTGAAGCTTTGCAAACATTTTTGAGAGTCCTACGAAAGATGACACGTGGTAGTCTCTGCTAAGCTTTAGCTATACTATAGAAACATTTAGGACTCATTTTAGATTCACCCAAATGCTGACACTTGGTGGCTATTGTTGTGCTTAGAGAAACATATTGAAACCTTCCACTGTTACCACTTGGCACCTTCTGCACGTACTAAGAGAAGCTTGTTGAAAGAAGCCTTAAAACTTATAAGAAGCTTGAAATGCAAACACCGACACTTGTCATGTTCTACTAAGTTACAATGGGACAAGTGGCATAGTCTACTTTTAGTAATCACCTGGATGCAAACACTTGGATCGTTCTACTTCATTCTAGCCATTCGCCTGGGGCCCACCATGGTCCTTACTCAATATAGTGAAAAGAAAGGAAGGAACTGCAGACATTGACACTTGGAGACTTCTGACAAGCTTTACAAAGGACACATGCTAACATCCACTATTCTTTAGAAACAAATTATAATGTGTCTCGATAGATGACACGTGGCAGCTTCCGCTCAACTTATAGCAACTCATTTGGGGCCCGTCGTAGTCCTTACAAAACCAAGGAGCAGAAGGAAGAAACTATGGACATTGACACTTGTTAGCTTCAGCCAAGCTTTGCAAGGGACACATGGCACATTCTTCTACTCTTAGAAAAACATATTAAAACCTTCCACAGTTGCCACTTGTCACCCTCTATGGAACTCTGAGAGAAACTTGGGAGGAACCTCAATTTGACGTCTACGGGGCTTTTCTTGCCTTAGTCACTTTTGTCACGGGAAATTTTCTGAAATAATTCCAACTTTTCACATTTTTTCTCACTACCCTCCACAAGGACACTTGTCTCTTTGGCTTGGTTCATTGCCCTCCGCAAGGGTATCTTTTTCCTTTGGCTTTGGGGCAGCCCCTTGAACCTGTCGATTGAACTGACTTGTTTGAACCAACTTTGGTCCAATGGTTCAACGGTTTGATCTTGCATTTGAAGCCATCCTTTTGTCTAAGTCTTTTTGATCTCTTTGAACCAATTGAACCTGTTGAACCAAAATGGTTCAAGGCTCAACAGTTCAATGGTTCATTCCTTGCTTAGAAGCTTGTCGATGAACATTTTTGGTTGAACCAAGGTGTTGAACCAGTCTTGAAAATGACTAAGTGTTGGAAACTTGCCCCTTTTGATTGAACTTGCCTGAAGAAGCCATTGAACCCGTTGAACCAACTAGTTTCAAGCATGTTGAGTCTATAAAAACATATATGTAGAGTCTGTAGATTCTATGGATTTCTAGAAAAGATTTAAAAAATGAAGAACTTGAATGCTTAGAAGAATTTTGAGAAGGGAAGAGATTATTTTGGTCTATTAAACCAAAATAACTCACATGCTGTTCCAAAAATGAGTGACATTTTTAGGGAACAACAGCTGGCTCCAGTTAGCGAGCTTCAGTTGAGAACTTGGAATAGCTGAGGGGAGTAGAAAGTAGAATCTCTCTAGTGCCTTGAAGTGTGCCATTGGGCTATAGAGTCATGTTACCCAAAAAGAAAGGCTCCAAAAATGAAAAATGAACAACACAAAGTAGAAACAAAAGACTTTACAGATATACATATGTACAAGTGAACTTATTTGGTACTTTAAGAATTGAAGTACTTCAGATGCTACTCCTTGGAGGTAGAAAAAAGAGTGTGCCATCTTGATAAACTAGCAAAAAGCCATTTTGTCCCCAGAATCGGTGATGAGTGAATGGAACTCTCCACCAAGAATCACATTTTTGTGCACTCCTTTTGGTTCTCTCTTCTTGCCCCATGGCAAGGCATGGTTTCCAATCTAAAAACCATAAATCTTTGCTCTAATGGTGAAGAGTTCCTTTTCTTGACTTTGGCATGCAGTAGTATGGTCCACTACTACAACTTGTTGCTCTTCTGGTTTAGTTCAACACATGATTTGATTGTTCCCATTCAACAACTGCCAATGATTGGCATTGTCAGCTGTTGTTCCATCTGAACCAATTCCTAGATTGCCACCTATAGGACTTTCATCTGCTAAAACATGAATGTCTTCAGTAGACAAAAAATAATTACCCCTGCCTGAAGACTCAAATAGAATTTGAGCTTCAGGCCTTGATGTCTGAGTGACAACATATTTTACCTCCTTCTCAGGAAGCAACCTCTGCATTACACCTTTCACAGGGATTATTTCCTGAGACAAGTCCATGCTCAATTTTCCACCAACATCTTTGCAAAAATTTCATCCAAGCAGAATACCATAGGAGGCTAGGACGTCAGGCACCAGGACTATCATCTTGATTCTTTTGTCTGGGAATGCTAAACATTCAAATTGGGCATCCTTGATTTGTCCCAGCAGTGGCACTTGCTTGTTCTCCATAGAGAAACATCTCCCAAAGGTTTTAGTCAATGTGAGACCAAGAGATTCTGCCACTTTGGTGGGCATGACATTGTCAAATGCACTTAAGTCAATTATGCAGTTGTTCAGTTGATGGCCGTTTATCAACAAGGAGACATAAAATGGTTCTATCTTCCTGGGAGTAGCAGGAGGAGTAATGACAAGGTTATTTTGAGTGGATGTGTTCTTTGGGGGATCATGAGTTACCTTCAAAATTTCTTTTCCTGTAGGAATGGCTTTATTCTTCAGACACTCAACCAACCTGTCCAACTGCTCAAGGTTGGCTTATAGAAATTCAAATTCAGACATTTAAATTTTGGTTTTATTGACATGGTTAGTTATGTCAAATGTCTGGAATGAATTAGGAACAAAGGATGGGAGTTCATCATTTTGGTTTTTAGGAGGGGGAGGACTAATCTGTGAAGTTAAAGTTGAAGGTGCGGAAACATTTGGGGTACTTACTTTTTTAACAATCACCAGGTCCTTCAGTTGGAAAGGTAGAGTGGTTCCCCGCTTAGCAATCAAAATTTTAGGTTGAGGTTGCTCCTCTATCTTTTCTTTATCAGCTTGCTAGGCTGATTGATTCTTGGACTAGGTGAACATATCATAAGTTCTTTCAACTACTCCACCTTCACTTCTGGGTTCATCCTGGTAATTCAAAAAACCAATGTTGGAGTCACTAGCTAATTCTTCTTCTTCCTCAGTGAAGAGATTAGCATCATTTTCTTAATCAAACTCAGGTTGAAAAGAGAAATCATATTCTGTTTCTAGATATCCAACCACTGAGTTGGCTGGTAGTGCTTTAATAGTAAGGTTATTCCTCTGAGGGGGAGGAAGACAATTTGTTTGCCCTTGATTCCTGATAACATTGCCTTGGTATGCCTAATTAGGGAATGTCCTTCTTGGTGCATCTCTATATGAAGGAGCAGATGACATCCCTTGGGCCACTTGTCTTTTCAAGGCTAGCAGTTCATTCGACAACTTTTGCACCATTTGTTCAATGGTGCCTGTAGATGAATATTTAGAAGATGAAGAGGGTTTACCTCTATTTAGATCTCTACTTATCTTTCCATCTAAGATAAGGTCATCTTTTACCTCAGTAGCCAAGTCTTGATTAGTAGCAAGGTCTATGTGACCAGCCCGTCTTAGCAGAAAACTCACTTCAGGTAGATGTGAGTTGATGAAGAAGCATTTGAGGTTTTCAGGTGTTCACTGGGTAATTACAAGAATCCTATTCCTTAGCTTGTCAAAATTTGCAATGAAATACCTCATAGGTTCATGAGGTTCTTTCTTCATCTATGTGAGCTGGGCCAGCAATGCATGCACATCTTCTATAGGCTTGAACCTTACTTTGAACTTGGCCTTGAGAGTATCCTAGTCAGTCATAGTCTAGGCCTGTAGATGATAGAACCAGTCTATAGCAGCACCTTGCAACGTCTCCTCAAATACCCTGACTGCCATGTCCTCAAATTCCATGCCTATCACACTGCAGGCTTTGCTGAAGGCTATAATGTGCTCATCAGGATGAACTCTCCCATCACTAAAGAATTTAGGGAATTCTTCTTTGAACTGTGTGGAAGCTCATGTAAGGGTGGAGTTAGATTAAGTGCGCCAAAAGAGTTACCCTAGGGGCCTTGAAATGCCATGATTTGATTATGAAAAATAGGGATAACAAATCTGGGTGGAGTTGCTAGATGGTAGGACAAAAATGAAAAAGAACTAGCCCTACTTTAGCTTAAAGCTTGAGGCTTCAAACTACGCATTCTTCCCCAGTGGCTCTAGTTTGTAGACCAGATAATATAATGGAGATGGATATGGAGGAAGATGGGAAGGCTATAATGATAATGGGTAAGACACAAAATGGAGTCGCCAGACTCTAAAATGGATAAGGGTAGGGACTGCTTCAATCTGAAACTTGAGGCTTCAAATTGCATGTTCATCCCTAGCAGAGTCGCCAAAAACTATTGGCATGGAGCTGGGAGGAAAAATTAACAATAGAAAATACTGGGGTTGTTTGTTTCTCCACAACAAAGTAAATGGATAAGGCTATAATGATAATGGGTAAGACCTAGATGGGAGTCACCAGACTATATAATAGATAAGGGTAGGAATTGCTTCAACATAAAGTTTAAGACTTTAGACTACATGTAACTTCCCTAGTGAAGTCACCAAAAAATGTTGGGTGAATATTTTGTCAACCAGCTAACTGATGAACAAAATAGTTCCTATCACCATAGCATAGGGAGATTAGTCAGCCAGATGTGCAGGTTTACTACATCAAAAGGGGACAAATCTCTCCTCTCATCAAGGGGAGTTTCCCTATTAAATATGCAAGAGCTATATACTAAATATATAAGAAAAAAGTAAGACACAAGGGTAGGATTACACCATCCATCTCTCTTTTTTTAGAGATGATGTTAAAAAATAGAGGAGAAATCTTGGGTGATTGGTGAAGGTACTTCTCTTCTTTTAGAAGCAATATTTAGCCAAGATCCAGATTCCATCCTGGATAGTAGAAATCTTGGTGAAATGATAGAAGGCACTTCTCTTCTTTCAAAAGTACTTGTTCTTACAAACAACATGAATCTTTCTAGGTGGCAAGTAACTGGTAATAGGGGCGTAATAACTAGCAGAATGAGGTGTAGCACAAAGTCTCCACCTCAACTGCCAAAGAGTGAGATATGAAGGAAAATGAGGGCACAAAGTCATCCCAAGGTCATTTACATAGGAATAGAAAATACAAACACACTAAAGGCAAATACAGACATCACAAAGTCTTCCCACAATTGGCTTCAAGACACCTTCCTGATTACTTCCACAAGTTCTACTTATTTCATGAACTGGACAAGAACACATTCAGAAGATAGACATAAGAACAATCTCCTAAAATGACACAAGCTATAAAAGCACAAAGTCTGAAAGTAACTTGCTTTCTCATTCAAATAAAGAAATATGATAAACAAACTGAGCTCAAAGTCTCAGGAAATGCCTTTCAATTTGGGTCGAGTTTTGCTTATGTATTGGGAAGATCTCCCTCAAAACAATCAAAGAGATTACATTATATAGAGGTCAATAGAGGCTCAACACTTTGTTCCATGGAATGGCCCATGCTGCGTATTCAATGCCTTGAATACATTTTCAGTTCTGTCAAGGGGGCATGATGGAACATGGTAGCTACCTTAACTATCACGTATCATTTTATCTCAACTATCCTCTTCTGGGTCTGGATCATCTAGTCCTTTTCTTATGATGTCTACACAGTTGTTCATTTTGCCTTTACTCCCAAGGAGACAAACAGGTTGTGTCTTCAATGTTTAAGGGCTCAAGAAAACTACCTTTAAGACTGTCTACCTGCCAAAATTAACTACTACGTAGATACTTCTGATCTTTTGTATTGTTTTCTCTTCCTCACAGCAATTTAGGTTCTCAAGATCTCTTTTCAGTTGGTTGCTTGTTTTACTTTTCAAACTTTTCACCATGTTCAAATATTAATGGATATCTATCATCTTAAATTTGACGTCCATGGGGCCATCACTAGTCACTACTTTATTTGAACCAAATTGAACCATTAAAGGTTCTTTTTCATCTAAGTCTTTTAAAGCTTCTTTTTGTGTCTTTGTATTAGGAGCACTCCATCTTTGACATGTAGCACATTCTGCTGTGAAATAGGCTGAGACACGTGGTAGTGTCTGCTGCTTTTTGAAGTTTTGGAAGCATTTTTGAGAGTCCTACAGAAGATGACACGTGGCAGTCTCCACTAAGCTTTAACTATACTATCGAAACATTCAAGACTCATTTTAGATTCACCCAGATGCTGACACTTGGTAGCTTCCGCTGCACTTAGAGAAACATATTGAAACCTTTTGTTATTGCCACTTGGCACCTTTCACGCATACTGAGAGAAGCTTGTTGAAAGAAGCCTTAAAACTTATAAGAAGCTTGAAATGTGAACGCTGACACTTGTCACATTCCACTGAGTTACAATAGGACATCTGGCATGGTCTGCTTACTTTTAGTAATCACGCGAATGCAGACACTTGGATTGTTCAGCTTCATTCTAGCCATTCGCTCGGGGCCCACCATGGTCCTTACTCAATATAGTGAAACAAAAGGAAAGAACTATGGACATTGACACTTGGAGAATTCTGAAAAGCTTTATAAAGGACATGTGGTAGCATCTGTTATTCTTTAGAAACAAATTATAATGTGTCTCAGTAGATGACACGTGGCAACTTCTGCATGACTTATAGCAACTCATCTAGGGCCCACCATAGTCCTTACAAAACCAAGGAGCAGAAGGAAGAAACTACGGACATTGACACTTGTCAGCTTCCACCGAGCTTTGCAAGGGACACATGGCACATTCCGCTACTCTTATAAAAACATATTGAAACCTTCCATAGTTGCTACTTGTCGCCCTCTGTGAAACTCTGAGAGAAACTTGGGAGGAACCTCAATTTGATGTCTGTGGGGCTTTTCTTGCCTTAGTCACTTTTTCCACGAGAACTTTTCTAAAATAATTCCAACTTTGTGCATTTTTTATCACTACCCTCTGTAAGGGCACTTGTCTCTTTGGCTTGGTTCATTGCCCTCCGCAAGGGCATTCTTTTCCTTTGGCTTTGGGGCAACCCCTTGAACCTGCCGATTGAACCGACTTGTTTGAACCAACTTTGGTCCAATGGTTCAACGGTTTGATCTTGCATTTGAAGCCATCCTTTTGTCTAAGTCTTTTCGATCTCTTTGAATCGATTGAAACTGTTGAACCAAAATGGTTCAAGGCTCAATGGTTCAATGGTTCAATGGTTCATTCCTTTCTTAAAAGCTTGCCAATGAACATTTTTGGTTGAACCAAGGTGTTGAACCAGTCTTGAAAATGACTAAGTGCTGGAAACTTGCCCCTTTTGATTGAACTTGCCCAAAGAATCCATTGAACTTGTTGAACTAACTAGTTTCAAGCATGTTGAGTCCGTAGAAACATATCTACAGAGTCCGTAGATTTAAGCCTGCAGAGTCCGTAGATTTCTGGAAAAGATTTGAAAAATGAAGAACTTTAATGCTTAGAAGAATTTTGAGAAGGAAAGAGATTATTTTGGTCTGTTGAACCAAAATAGCTCACATGTTGTTCTAAAAATGAGTGACATTTTTGGGGAACAACATACCTATTTATATAATTATGTGTATAGATATGTTTCCTTTATAATTACTCATTCAAAATAACTTCACATATTTCCCTCCAAATACAAAAGCTTTATCCCTCACACAATGGATGGATATAGCTTACCTAAGGAGCATTATGAACAAAAATGTGGTATCCCTAATCTCTATATGCCTAGTTTTCAAATGTTACTCAACATTGGGCCAATTCAAGGTCCACATCTTATGCAATAGTCTCAAAATGAACAACACAAAAATAATCCATGCCAACAAGATTTAACAATTATCTTATACTTGGGTGGTGCTTATCTTTGGCATAACCATATTGATCCTACACAAACAAAAAATACTTGCAATGTAATATGCTTACAATAAATTGGATTCAATCTAAAAAACTTACAAACAATAATTAAGATGGAAAGACTCCTTAGGCAACATAACATTCTCAATTGCTTGCTATCCTATAGTGGTTCAAACGCAGGTTTGGGTTATGCATACCACATATAAATATGCATTTACATTAGTAACTATTTGGATATACCAAATGGAATAAAAAATTGATCCAAATAAACAAGGTATTTCCTTTCCTCATGAAGGAACATTAATCCATATTTCAAATTATAAAATTACATCTTCAAGTACACATACAGAATGTGAGGAGGAATATGCTATGTACATTTTCAAACCATCTGATCATGATTCAAATAATGTAAAAGATCCAAATTAAGGTTGTAAGGTTCAAAATGGATGAGATATATATGACCATCCATTGGATAGCATCATAGGATAATATTTCCTCTTTAAAAATATCAAAAAAATAAAAAACATATAAAACTCCAAAAACACTTTTGGCACCTACATGTTCTATTGGCTCTTTGGAATCTATGTGTTAGTTCCATATTGATGGATGACATAATTAATTACTTTTATATACAAATGTGTTTCAAAATAATACTTTAATGTGATACAAGCATACACAAATACATAATACATTTCTATTTTGGATGTTGGGCCTTCCTTCTACTCATGTTATATAGGCATTGGGGGCATCTGCTTCTTTGATATTGATGCACACAGGTAATATGATTTGATGATCCTCTATATTATCATGTTTAATCTCACATATGTACTTACACATGCTTATTATCCATGATTATATCTTACATAGGGTAATTTTTATGTTATAGACCTGAAAATTTTTCCCTAACACATTCGATCCATGGGCTACTCTGACATGTTTATGTTGGTTGATTATGATTTATTTTATGCACTTCTTTGAGTGTCTTTTATTCCTTTTTCAAGAATTTGAATATACTAATTTTATTACATCCCCTATTCATATGTATGATATTATTAAAATTTTCATATGTCATTGTTTATTGTATCGATAACTAAATATGGCATCCTTGCCTTTATGGACATTCGACTAAGTCATGTCCCTTTGATTGTGTGGCATTTGAAAATGCCCCTTATTTACGGTCTCCTTAGACCATTTTATTTTGAACTACTTATTTATTACTCTTGTGTGTGTGATTTTTTGATTTTTGATCTTATACTATTACTATCTATACATTGGCATGATCCTTATCATACATCTTAGGCCTTCATGTGATCACATTGGTTTTATGTACTTCAATGATATATTTACCTATACATGTTATTTCTACATGTTACATGGTTAAATTCATATATTACACAATCATCTTATCCTTTTGAACTGAGTTAACTATCAATTCATATATTTACATCACCTCAAAGGGTGGCATATTAGTGGGGGCATGCCATAGAGACATATTCTCCACACTTGGCCTAGTTTCTAGATTGTAGTGGGGGCATGCTTTAGAAGCATGTTATCCACACTCATTTAGTATGTGGTAATTATATTAGTTTTTATATTCAATTGGGGCATGTCATATGGGCATGGGTTCCACATATTCATGGTTCTCAAATTCAATGGAGGCATGCTTTGAAAGCATTTTCTCCAAACCTATTCAATATTCAACATCTCTAGTTTACAATGGGGGCATGTTTTGGAAACATGTACTCCATATTGGTATTGATATCAATTTTCATATTTCTCCATATATAATAGATGAATGATTTGGAATCATATCCTTCATGCTTACATAGTTATCTGAATTAGACAAATCAAACGATTATAAGATTCAAATTCATAGTTGTGGTAGAATTCTATACATTGGTACTATTGTTATATATAGTTTCAGCATGAGACATAACTATGATGTATATGTTATGCAAAATGTGCCTAATATTGCAAAATATAAATCAATTTTAGATTCCAACACTCTTTTATGGACTATTACCACATTACAAACTTTTTGATACTGATAACTCATAAAATTTTATGGATTTTTATTGAGCCAATCGACTGTAGTAGTTGGTTTATTTTTTGGTATGGTTGAGGTGATCAAATCACTCAATATTTCCAGGTTTTTATGTTGGAATTGATCATCTAGACTCTTCAAGTTATAAGTATCATTAGGTTTCATAGTTGAGATAATCTCAACTACTAGGTGGTAACTCACTTTGGGGGCATGCACCTCTCTCTCTCTCTCTCTCTATATATATATATATATATTCACTTTAAATATTTATCTATATTATCCTAATATTAATTTTAGAGCCTTATAATGATATATTTTTTTCAAAATAACTTTAAAATAGGCTATGCAGTTACATCAACACATAGGTGTACTCTTAAACCTTGATCTTTAAATTTTAATCTATTTAAGTGCATTCAACCCAAATTATATACATTGATTGTATACTATAAAATTAACATGGTTATAGGTTAGTCACTAACAAAGCATTAAATTTGGGCACACACAAAGACAAACTGTGCATGCATACCTAGTTATACATTTCTTTCCTTTAAACTAGAAATTTCATTACCATATTAAATGGGGTAAATGTAGATGATATTTTATGATTATATATCACCTTAGTCTTAAAAAAATATTGGATGTTCCTCTAAATTTTTTACCTTTTATAATTCTACAAGTATTGCATCTAATCTATCTTTGTGCCCCTTGGCCTATATCTCTTAGTCTGACCAATCTTATGTTGATGACCTAGGCCTTCTATCTTTCCTAGAGTGCTTAAAATGTACTTATCTTCCATATCTACAAGTTTAAAACATGTACCTACTCTCCTACTCTCTTAAGACTAACATTTGGGACAAACAATGGTATTAATGTTACTATCTTGTCCTGACTCAAGTGTTCAGTATACTAAATTCATCCAAATTGTAAATGCAACATATCCTAATGGTGGGCACAATTGATTTTATGTGAGTTATTACTCCAAAGGGATTGATATAAATACAAGATCAACCCTCAATCATTCCTCACCTATAAAATACTAAAGAGACCAAGGAAGCTTATCAAAATCACTCTATCAAGCATTCAATTGAATAAATCTTCCTTATTTCTATACCAATCATAGGAGATACAAATCTACATGTTTGAATTACTAAAAGAGTAGTCTAAGAGCTCGATTTTCCAAGTTATAAGCTAGGTTATGGTTGTTCTTTCTTTGTATATGTTGTATGATTCACACATAAGCTGACACATAGAGGATAAATGCATTAGTCTAAGGCCCTCTTCAAAGTATTATCTATGTAGGCATAATACTTTGACAATGGGGTCAGCTCAACACAATGTGCCCACTAACCCATTTTTCCCCATGATCACATTTAAAGATGCAAAGCTAGGGTTTTTCCATTTCACAAAGAGTGACTATCCATAACCTAGATCTGAATGCTCCTAAGTGAAGGCAAATCCAAACCTAAAAGAATTCAGGTGGTCACATCTTGTTTTAGAATATATTTCATATGTGACACTAGCATCAAACCTAGATAGTAGCATTGATGCAACCATCCCAGGCTAGCATTACTATATAGAGTTAGAGGTGTCAAATCCATAATCTAATGATTGTTATATAATCTCTTTCCCTCCTACGTTTAGCATGTTCCAGATCCATAATTGCATTAGCATCAAAACAAGCTAAGTACTTCATTTCTTTATCATTTCTTTATCATTTCTATATCTAACATAGTTATACTTTCCATATTTAGACTATCTTAGCATAATAAATTCAGTGTATGTTTATATATGAGTTTAGCATCTAATTTGTCTGTTATAAATATGATTATCACCATTGTGTCATTTTATTTATATATACCCCTTTAATAATATAGATAACACCAATCTAGATCTATTTTAGGGTTAAACACATATAAACAATCTTCTTAACAACCTCTTTCTTTGATGTAAGTTACTCATATAACCCCTTACCTCTCACCAACTTAGTTATTTTGATATAGACATCATATTATATCATTTTATTAATCCATGTAGCCCTTATTTCATTAATGTCTTTGCTTAAAAGGAACTCTTTTACAGTTGGATGAGCTACCATCAGTTAAATTTTATTATTGGATAACATATGCCTAACTTTTTAAATTATCTAACAACAATAAATACTTACTTTTCAACAAAAGTGTACCTCAATTCATAATATTTAAGTCATTAGATGAAAAAATACTATTGGTTGTTCCAATTGGTCATAATTTTGTTGTATCAATATAAAGGAGATGCTTTCTTCTCCTCCAAAGGCGTAAAGAATTAAGTCCTTTTTATAGTTTGGATTGACAAGTGTTGGAGCTTGGGAAATTTCTTATTTGATTTATTCAAATATTTATTTTCCTACCTTTGTCTAGCTAAAAACAACACCTTCTTCAACATAGAGATGAGTAGTTTAATGAGTGAAGCAATATTAGGAATAAACCTCCTTAAGAAAATAATTCTTCCCAAGAAACTTTGAAGTCCCTTCTTATGACTGGGAAGAGGAAGAGACAAAATGGCACTTACTCTTTATAGATCTATAACAAGATCTTATTTTGAAACCACATGACCCAAAAGCTTCCTTGGTTGATAACAAATACACATTTTTTTAGATTCAATGACACACCATATTGTCTACACCTACTAAAAACTTAGTTGGGATGATTTAAATGATCTGATACATGCTTTGAAAAAATAGTAACATCATCTAAATATATCAGTGCTATGTCATTAATGATACCCTTGAAAGTCATGTCCATTGCCCTTTGTAAGGTTGCACCAGCATTAGTAAGTCCTAAATTCCTATTCCTATAAGAAAATTTACCCCATTTGGTTGTGAAAGTATCTAAAACTAATCTGATTCTTAGACAAGAATCTTATTATAATCTGAGTATTCATCCAAAAATGAAAATTTTTCTAAACCAACCACCATTTGAAGCATTTGATCCATTGAGGGAAGAGGATAGTGGTCCTTAAGATATGTTGTATTGAGATCTCTAAATTCCACACATAATCTAATCTCCCCATTATTCCTCCTCATGAGAATTAGATTAGCAACCCAAAAAGAGTGTTTAATAGGAAAAATTATATTGGCCTCTACTTAGCTAATTCATTCTTCATTAGGGGGTCTATCTTAGGATTTATTAGCCTTTATTTTTGTCTAATAATATTTACATTAGGGTCTAATTCAATAGTATTTTGGGTAAGATTAGAATCAAATCCTCTAAGATCCTCATAATTCCATGAAAATACGTCATCATATGCTTGACAAAGCTCAATGAAATCTTGTTTTTCAGATTTACTACTTACATACCTCTCCCACTTTCAAGAACTTATATTTTGACACAACCATTTGTTCATAGTCTTCTTCCTTGATAAGAAGGTTCATTTTCTTATCTTTTTGAGAATCATCTGAATTAAAACTATTTTCTAGTGTGATTAAACCCTTTGGTAGCTTTTTAGTGGTCAACTCTATAATATGATCCCCATAATTTTCTTACAAATTGAACTATTTTTTTTCAAAAAACTTAGCCTCTTATTGTAGAAAATGAATGATTTATTGATCACTTTCAAAAACTTACCTATTTACCTAATTATCCATAATTGTTGATCTTATCACAAGCTTGACATATTGTTATTAGTCCTTCATGATGTCACTTGGGATGTCAAAATGAGATCCAACTATTGAAAGCCTATTTACATCCTTGTTTTGTTATTTATGGACTGCTTGAATGTTGAAAGCTTCAAAGTATTCAATTAGATCCCAAATTATATACTTTTAGGACTTGAGAAGGATGTTCTTTGATGTAATTTGAAATCTAATTTGACTAATAATTAACTCACTATCTCCAAATAGCTCCAGTAATTTAACATGTTTCTTTTTTGTTAGTTGTAATCCCTAAATCAAGGCCTCATACTCAACCACATTATTAGTTCAAGAAAACTAAAATCTGAAAAAAAAAGTAGTACCTTTCACTATTGGGAGAAATCAACATTACACTTACACCAACACATTTTTTATTTATTAACCCATCAAAGTATAATTTATAAACTCTTTCAACTTCTTCTTGTAGATTTATGAGATTGGGTATAATTGAATTTTCCTCATGAATGTAATATGTGCCCAAACTTGTTTCTTCAATAGAGTCATAAGGATCAAACTAAATTTTTTTACCCCACCTATCAAGATGAACATCTATAATCTATTATACACGCATGGTAGGATCATGATCAACACTATCTTCCTTTTGATCATGCATAGTATAATTATGATTGGTTGGAATTCAACTATGCATATGTCTCAATGTGATTTATTGATATTGGATCAATTTTAATAGTCACACTTGTGTCATACCTAGTCCCAAACAACATATGATACCAATCTAAAGATATATAATCTTCTATCTTGGCTATAAACTCCTAGACAAGCATATAGCAAAGTATGGAGGAAGGTCTATAACTGAAATGTATTAAAAAATAGATAAATTTGGACATCCATGTAAGTTAAGTTTCAAAATTTTGATGACTCCTACTATCTTAATATAACTACCATCTAATTGTACAACACCCTTATTAATTGGTTCATGATTTATCCCAAAAAATTTAGCTACTTTCTTTGGCATGATGAAACTAATAGCACAAGAATCAATCATAAATGTATCAATAAGATAATCACCAATTATTAAAGACATATATAAAGTATGTGGATTACTAATTTTACTTATCTTTTCCTCTTATTTTGGTTGGCATAGACTGATAAGAGATGCATTTATTTCTTTTGTTGATGCATTGATATGATCAAAGTGCTTTAGTGCCTACTTTAGTAGATCTATTTGGGATGTAATAGACAATGCTTCCCACATAGTGAAATTGATATTAGTATTCTTCATTTGATCAAAAATATTGAATGGAAAATTATTAACCTTTGACTACACCTTAGTGGCAGTAGCATCTTTTTTTTATTGTTCCCAAATTGAAGGTTAGTTTTTGGACTAATTGTCCTTCCTAGTAGCTTAATTTTATTGAACTTCACGAGTCTTAAAAATAGAATATTCCTTTTAGGCTTCATGATGAGCTTGACCAACCATGGAAGAAGATGGGTCTCTTTCTAGTGATCTATTATTGACCCTTAAATATTATGCAATCATATTATTGGCCTTGCTTAATGTTTCAGCCTGATTAACTCTAAAAAAATCACCTTATTTATAATTTAATAATATAGATTCACCTTATGATTGTTATTAAACTTTTTCTCCCTATGATGTAGCTATGATTTTAACCATGAGTGCTTGATTGAGGACTCCATTTGGGTATGCATTCTAATTATGGGGTTGAGCACATGGAAAACACCATTCATAGTCTTGTATAAGATTATTTTTAATTGGTATAATGGGCTTGGATGAGCTAGCAACAATTAGATATTGTGTATTTAAAGGTTTTTATTGAATTTCTTGGCTCTATCCTTGCATTCCACCTTGATAGGACTATCTATTGGGATGATATGGCTGATTAAAAGTTTGATATAGCCTTCTAAATTATGTTTGTTGTCTCTTGAGATTGACCAACTCATTTCCAAAACTTTTAAATAAGGTTCTGACCTATTATAACTCATTATAATGTGTAGGAGTGATTTTTTATTGGTTATATCGGTAATAGGTGCCAAACTAGGCAAACAAGATTGTTGATTGGGTGGCTGATTAGATAAAAATTAACTCAAGGAATAATGGAAATGGAGGACTTGGTGATATCTTACCAATTTGAATAAAAAAATTCTCTACCTTGAATGTAATGTCATAAGCATCAATAAAAGTGGTGCCACCCATGGATTAGATCATGCCTGCAATGTCACTATTAAAGGCTCTCAAGAAATACAAAAATGCAATGTTGGGAGAGGGATTTACTAATGGTGGGATCCTATCCCAAGTCTTTTGAAACCTAAAGTTAAAGTCACCCATGGACTCAAGGGGAGCTTTCTTGATTGTGATCATCTACTTAACTAATGACAAGTGGTCACTTTTGTTCTCAAACTATTTGATAAAGTAGTACCTAATTCATCCCAATTATGTATTGAGTTTAGAGGCAAAATCATATACCACTGTAATGCTTTGTCTTTAAAGGATGTGGCTATATGTTTAAATGCAACATTATCTTGGGTGATGTTATGAACTAAGCAAATATTTGTAATGTCATGAGTGTGTTTAATGGGAGTAGTGTTATTTTATCCAATGAAGTAAGGCAAAATATTTAAGGCTTAGGTTGGCATATCATCATGTTAGCCTAATACTAGAGGATTTCTTCCATTGAAGGCCATAGAAATTTGGTTTATTAGAATAGCCATGGTAAAGGAGTAAGCTACTTTTGGACTAAGATGATTAAGATTACTATAATAATGTGTAAATATCCTTCTAGTATGGACTTTGTAATAAGGTGATGATAACCTTGAAAATATTCTTCTTTTTAGAATAGGTAAGAACAAATCTAATAATGCAACACTTTTACCCCTTGTATAAGATTTGGTTTGAAATTTTGGCATGTATAAGCATCACCTTTCTTAATTATTGAACCAATGGAGTTTCCAGGTTATCTTAGAATATGCCCAAAGTTATAATTTATTAATAACAAAACCTCTTTTTAGATTCAATCTTCAAATTGATGGAATAAGTGGGTCCCACCGAGTGTGCCATAAACTATTGATACATGGATTATGCAACTGTTGATGAATTAGTTAATCCACTACAATAATGGGAACATTCCCAAGGTTTGGGACATTGAATCCTTGGGATAAACCTTTGGAGAAGGTTGGATCCTTCCTAAACTAGGTGAAACAATGTAAGATCATCCCATGGGTCTAAAAAATTATTTGTTAAAACCTATCTCAAACTATGACTACACTTCTTAATAGAAAAAGAGTTTAGAAAATTGAAAAAAATTAGTGTGGTGATGCAACAAAGGTTTAGTGAGCATTCATGCTTGCTCCTACTAACACAAGGAAACCTTTAAAAGACTAATTTTTTAGCTACAAAACTCTCAAAAACATGCTAGAACAGAGGTATGATGAAGAAATTAGTTTACATAAGGGTTGTAATGTATAAAATATTCTTCAAAGAGAGACAATAGAGATAGAAATGCATCTACAATTGATCTCAAATGAATCAAAAGAGACTAAAATCCACAAAATGTAATTGGAATTCAGAACACACAGTGAGACAACAAGAAGAGAAAGGGAAAATTCAATATTTTATTGATAATTCAAGGCTAATAGCCCACATTACAAATATTAAATAGAAGAGAGTTATAATACAATAGCATAAGGGTCCCTTATTAAAATCAATTTAGCATCCTCTATAGATGTGAAAAAATAATCAATGGAAGAGAAGGATAAATGAATCCAATTATTGTCTATAATCCAAGCCTGCTTTGGAAGAAGGGAACAAAGAAGTTTCATGCATTAATTTACTCTTGAATTCCTTTGAATTAATCCATGGGTTATGTATCTATAGTGGAAGATAACATGTTATATTTACTCCAATTTATCTCTTTGGATGCCTAGTAGAATAGAGTGAGTCAAACACTACCACCTTTTGATTGTTATTAGGTTGCATGTAGGATCAAATGCTAAATCCTTAAAACTGACTGAGCCTTACTTCATTGTGATCTAGGAATTGTCCTACTGACTTGCCTCATTTTTTTGAAGTAGTCTTCATTTAGCTACATCCTTGGGGAGGTTAGTATATAGTATTATTAATTGACTCATTATCATCACTAACTACAGGTCAGATATCATGCACCAAAATAGTCATGTTGCTATCCAACTCACCCATGAAGGAGTTGAATATGTCATTGATGAGGTTTGAGAGAATAAAGTCTTATTTATTCAAACTGTCATGTTGTTATATTCCTAAAATAACTTTCTAAATTTATAAAGCCTTTAATAAAATAATCTGTTGGAGTGGGCCATGATCGAGGATCAACTAGATAGGTTCAAATGCATGAGATTGAATCTATATGAAGTAATGAAATCTAAAGAATAACTCATAATAAAAAGAAGTTTGTATTAAAAAAAAATTACATTAATGATCATTATCCAAAAATTACATAGGAAGGTACATTATATAGTGAGGAATTAGGTCATATAAAAAGGTAATTAACTCAACTCACAATTAGAAAATGACTTAAAATATGTTTCCCCTAATGACCTATTATTAATCTAAGTAGGCTAATTAAACTATGTGGGTAAAACACATAGTAGGAAAAAGCCTACACTAACAACCCCCCTTAAGTATAGTTTAGGTGGGTAGTAGAATTGGGTCTTAGCACAAAAGCCTAATAAGGCACCCAATTACATATAAATGATCCCTCAAAAGAGGAAGAGAATGTAACTACGTAAACCCAAGGAAGAGCCCATAAAAGAAGATACTTGCTCTTAGTAAAGAGTTTGGTGAATATATCATCAATTTGCTTTTTTTTGGATGTAGTGGAGACCAATGACTTGATCATAGATGATCTCTCAAAATAAATACATGTGAACCTCAATATGTTTGGTTTGATGATAGAGAATCATATTCCTATAGATCTAGATTGTACTTTTGTTGTCATAGAACATAATTATTGGTTATCAAAACTAGATTCTAAATAGAGTGAGAATGCCCTAAAGACAAATAGCCTTAATGGAAGCATTAATATCTCCTATGTATTTTACCTCAATAAAATATAAAGCAATATAATTATACTTCTTACTTGACCAACTAATCAGACTTTAACCGAGGGAGAAACTATAGTATGAAATAAACTTACAATTCTAAATATCTTCAGCCCAATTTAAATCTGTATAACCAATCAATTCAATGTTGATACCTTCTCCATAGTGAATCCCAAAACTATGAGTACCCAAAATGTAGTGGAGAATCTACTTAGCTACTTTCTAGTGCACCTCATGTGGTTCCTAAAAGAATCTAGAGACCATGCCCACTGCATATGAAATATCAGTTCTAGTGTGTGTAATGTAGATGAAACTATCAACAAGTTATTGATATGACATAACAACAACAAAAAGAGATGGAAAATCAGCCTCAAGATTCACACCAGATAGAAAATGAGTCATAGTTAGCTTATAATCAACCATGTTAAACCATTCAATAAAATAAAGAACATACTTGGATTGTGCAATAGTGATCCCAAAGTCAGACAAAATTTTAAATCTTGATGAAATAATGCAATAAGCCCAAGTAAGTCATTGATAACCTATAAATAAAATAATTTTCATTATTGTGATGATGGATTAAGAACTCATTATGATCAATAAATCATCCACATAGAGAACCATAATCAACAATGAATTATATTACCATAAAATGTAGACATTCAAATAAAATTGCATATGATGAACCCAACCAAAATAAGAAAGTATACACATAATATTTTCAAACTTTTATTGATTACTAACAATTTGTATCTTTCAATAACCCATCGAGTATCAATCTCTTTGAGTACATGCCTTAAGGGGTGCATCAGGAAAGGGGTGGGCAGACCATTGGTGTTTCATAGGATTGTTGTCCC
Organism: Torreya grandis; assembly: GCA_037957365.1. Lineage (NCBI taxonomy): Eukaryota > Viridiplantae > Streptophyta > Pinopsida > Cupressales > Taxaceae > Torreya > Torreya grandis. Next base: position 3,177,448 of record JARHVA010000282.1, on the reverse strand, counting down.
TTTTGCCACTTGTTATCTACACACTTGTCTCCTAAAACCATTTACCCTAAGCTTGTTCTTCTCTATTGTATCTATTCTAAATGTTTTCTTCATTTTATCTTCCTATTCCTCACCTAAATCCCTTTTTGTTAGTCAGTTCTATTACATCAATTGGGTCGAACCTGTATAGTTTCAAGGTATTTTTCACTTAGGAACTAGTTGACCTTTGGCTAACCTAGTTCATGATCTAGTGAATTATTTTCCAAATCGGTCAACATTTTTGGAAGGGTTTAAGGATAGATAAAACTATAAATACAAGTTCATTTCCATCATTTATTATGAGAAGCAAAATAAGTAAGAGTGAACAAACATCTACTGATTGACCATTCCACTGTCAAAGTTTACAAAATTCTCCCTTGAGATCTCTCTAAGAATCCATTACCATAGCCATGGCTATTAACACATTGCTCTCACAAAATGGAGAAACTATTTATTAACTAAAAGATATATTACAATGTATCTCACCTCCTTTCTTATCAAATACACTCTAAGAGTGTCTATAAATAATAGAGAGAGAGAGAGAGAGTGTGTGTGTGTGTGTGTGGGTGAGTGGGGGTAGGTATGTCAACATAATGTTGACATACACCTAAGTAAGCTTAACAAGTAATTAACCCACATTAATTAATTTAACACCCTCCCTTAAGCATAATTTAAGGAGCAGTGAAAATAAAAGAGTGTAAGACTCCTCAGAAGATAGGTCCCAACAACTATGCCATGTTGGGTACCTATGTACAATGTCAAGAGAATCCAATGAAGAAGTCAAATGTCCTAATGGATGACAATCTGTCTCACCATAATACATGGATGCCAACCATTTTAACCACCAAGTAAAAGAGGAACTAGTCCTGAATACAAAGATCAACTAGAAGAAACATTGATTTCCAAAATATTGGGTTAAAGATGAAACCCAATGAAGCATTGCCAAACATGCCCCCCTCAATGCTAAACACTAGGTGAAATACTCATAATATTTACATGAGTGGTCTGAATCCACTACTTGATCACAAAATAACTAACACTAGGCTTCATCAAAATAGCTTCAATAAAGAAGACTGTTAGTGGTGATGAAAATACAAAAGAGTACACCAAAGAAGGCCAACAAATGATGAAACATTATGCAATCATCATATGGGTTCTGGTAAATAAAGTGCCTGAATAATATACCCATGTAAAATAGAGGAAGCCAAACTCACTATTGTGATAAACAACATGAAATCACTCACACACACATAAAAGGTGCAAAAAACATAACTCTCAAAAGGTGGAGAAAAGAGAGAAAACCCATAGGAAAAACTCCTCCTGAAAAAAAAGAAGAAAAGAAGAATAGAGAGCTAAAAGCCCCCCAAATATGATGCTAAAGAAGTCCTCAATCTAAGTACTCGCAAGTTGCAAAATAACTCAATTTACATGAGTGGTCCAAATCCACTACTCAATCACAAAACAAGTGACACTGGGTTTCACCAGAATAGCTTCAATCAAGAAGACTGTCAATGATGACAAAAGTACAAAAAAATACTATAAGTGCAAAGAATGATCAATACCAAGAAGCAAAATATACATCACACCCCCCATACTACTGAATGGATGGAGTGAAAAAACAAAGGTCTGTAGTAGTGGTCAGAATCCACTACTCAAACACCAAACAAGTTGACACTATATACACTAGAATAACTCCAAGTTATGCTGAATGAGACTGTCAAACTATCGAAGAAGATAAGATGACACTGAAATTTACTAGAATAGTTACAATCAAGCTGTGGGAGATTGTCAAATATTAGAATGTGGTGTTAAAAAATGTAGAAGATGCTCCAAAAATAAGGGAGCAAAAAAGGAGTCTCCATAGAAGAAAAGCAAGGCACTAAGAAAGGGGCCTCGAGGAGACAAGACACAACTACCAATGTGTCAATGTACTAATGCAAGCTGTGGCCTGATGGAATAGTGTGGCAAATGGTAGAAAGAGTCATAATGTACGCAAACACACAGAATAATGATCAATAGCAAAAAAACAAAGTGCAAATCACATGCAAGGACATCGGGCTCAACCAAAAATGTGTTTGAGATGCATATGTGAAGTATAATGTAGGGCTCATAGCACAAAAAACCCCATATTAGTGACTATGTACACTTAAGAATAGGATGTTAGACTCAACTAAAAATGCATCCATGAGTGTAATAAATGATGACAATGTAAAGGAGCAAGAAGAAAGTATGTGTTACCTGTGAGGGAGTTTGACCTCCTACTAGACCAGACCTCACCCTCAAATATCTAACAAATGAAGGAGAGAAGGTATGTGCAAAACAATGAATAATCTCTCTATAAATGCTCATAAAATATATCAAAATGTGTCACCACACAACATAGCAAGAGGCAGTACAACCAATGCGAAGAGACCCCCCCCAGAATATGGCACTTTATAAAATAGTGTCTTATAATGTAAATAGGCTGAATGCATAGAAAATTGAAAAACATAAAATTTTAAAAAAGATGGTGCTCAATTTTGAGCTACCGATCAAAAGTTATTAAACAAATAATTTCCCATAAAACAAGGCCTATTTAATGAAATTTGCACTAAATGATTAAAAAAATGCACCACGGGTAAGGGAACCTAACCTCTCAACCACTCATTGGAATCAACATGGAACCAGGAATATCTCTAAGCCAACAGAGGTAAAAAAAAGTCAACCTGATTACCTCGATATGCATGCACGTGAACTTGACTCCCTCTTTAAGAAAAAATACAGTGTAATAAGGAAAAAAAAGAAATTTATAGTTTTCTTAAGAGGAGGAAGAGGTGGATTATAGTTTATCAATGCCACAAATCAACAAAATTACTGCCAAATATATTTTGTCTTCCACCAAACAACACAACCCTCCCGTAGTCAACATTTACCAAGAAACCATTGATTTGTTTTAAAATACCATGAATTAGTCAAAAAAACAAACATGGTTTACATGGACAGTGAGATGGTGGAATGACCATGATGAGTAGGTTGGTGGTGGAGGAAAAGACTACAAGGACAAGGCAAATTTAGCCACAACCACACCAGATCTTTCCTCTTAGTAGTAGGCTCTTGAAAACCTTCCAATGATGTAGGATCCCAGCTCTACGCAGGGCTCTCAACACAACATCTATTCTTAGAGGAATTTTTTGGTGGTTTTGACAAATAGAGGAGCACTGACTGTTTTAGAAGCCAAGTTTGTGCCATGCTAAAGCTACAGATTTGAAACCTCTAAGAGAAAACTTAATGTAGTAGTATCTTGGTGTAGATATGATATAAAAGGATTAGCAAAAAAATCTAACACCAAGCTTTAAAACTACCCATTATGAATAGAAAATGTAGACCTACAACCAAACACCTCTGTAGTAGCAGATCCAACATCCAGGTAAAAATACAATGCTAGGCTTTCAGGATAAGATTTCATTGCTGAAATGTGACACCAAAAGAAAAGGATTCCAAGTAGAATATATCTGACAATGTAAAAATCCCATAGTTTCAACACTTATCCTCCTTCTCCAATGCCTTCTTTGCAATGTAGATTTGAAAAAGTTAATGACAAAAAACCAATGCCAAAAAAAATTCAATGTAGATGATTAGATTTAGATGCCTTAGCATGGAAGATTGAGATGCCTCTCTTATATTCTACAGATCTAATTTGCAATGTCAAATTCAGACTTTGCAATAAAGACTCCAATGCACTTCCAAATGCAACTCCATGCTGACCTCCAAATGCCATACATAGATCTTATTCTCTCCCACACAACAGCAAATTTGAAATAACCGACAAAGAGACAATGCATGGAAAGGTGTTGCCAAAGGACTTTCAATGTTGCAAATAGGTGGATGATGCCAAGAAAGTAGTTAAAATGTAGTTCTAAAGGTATGCAAACTTCCCCAACGGCTTTCTTTCTGCATATGATGTCATGAAAAAAATGGCCAAAACAACATTTTGAAACAACCATAACTTTCTTGATACTTATCAAAGTTTGAAACCGTAAGATGTTCTGGAAAACTTTGAGAGAGGAGCTCACAACCTAGAAATAGTTTCTTAAAATTATTTTGGGTAAATATCAGCTGATCAAAACATATTATGTTTTGGTAAAAAAACATAATTTTGCCCAAAAATAGATTTCTCAAAAAATGACCATACAACTTCTTCAAACTAAAAAATAGAGGTATGGTTAGAGGTGAATGGCCTGCACAATGAGAGTTTTGATAAACAATGAAAAAAATCTCTCAAAAAAATTGTACAACACTAAAAATAAATCCAACCAACCCAAATGCCAATCTTCAAAATAAAAACATAGATTTTAAAGATTATAAGTTATAACAAAGGGAGAAAATAGACATGCTGAGCAATGAAACTTGGAAAAGGCTCTGATACCATGTCATAGTTTACAAAACTCTCACCTGAGATCTCTCCAAGAATCCATTACCATAGCCATGGCTATTAACACATTGCTATCACAAAATGGAGAAATTATCTATTAACTAAAAGATAGATTACAATGTATCTCACCTCCTTTCTTATCAAATGCACTCTAAGAGTGTTTATAAATAACAAAGAGAGAGAGAGTGTGTGGGTGAGTGGGGGTAGGTATGTCAACATAATGACAACATAATGTTGACACACACCTAAGTAAGCTTAACAAGTAATTAACCCACATTAATTACTCTAATATCTACTTGTGAAGTAAAGCTTAGGGTTCCATACTTTGTTTGGAGATACGGATCTTATTTTGTGGAGAAGTCTTTTGGATTCATTGATAGGTTGTGTAGCCTAAATCTGATTTGAATTACTCATCCTTACATACGACAACAACCTCTTGTGAATCACTTTGGCTAAGGTACAAATTGAGGCTTGGTGGGTTCATCTTCAGAGGTAAGTATTCCTCACTTCATTTCTTCTTTGTAAGAGTATATAATTAATGCATTTGTGATTATCTTCCATGTATTAAGATTCTGTATACATTGACATGAGTATATGTTTTCTATGCATGTTTATTTTTATTGTTTTTAACCCCCACTTTGTGCCACAAGCTTTGGTTAGAATTAGATTTATTTTACTTGTTATTAGTTTAGGTGAAATATCAAAACCTAGGACACCTTTAGGGTTATTGTATGATTGTGTTAGACTAGAAGCTTTAGAACCCTCATTAGCATGGTGTATTATGATAAATGATCCCCTAATTAGGTCTAGTGGATCCCTATATTCTTCATGTTCCCACTTAACGAATGTATTCCCAATCAAAAGTGTAGGTATGTTCTATCTTCTTCGAGCTAGGATTGATTTATAGACATACTACATTTATGATTGCATACATTCTAGTGAACCTAATGTGAACTAACCTTTGCAGTCTTTGTTCACTTATTTTTCATTATTTTATCATATATTTTCCATACTAGGTTGACTGTATCAACACAATTGTAACTTTTGTGCGTAGGTTTAACACATAGTCGCATCCATACAACTTTATTCTTTCTATGTATACTCTTTTTTAGGTATAGGATAATAGATTGACCCAATCAACCTAGTACAATTTTTTAGACCTTTTAGACATCCAATATAGACTACTAGGTCGACTCAGTTGACCATATACATTCTATATAATTAGCAACATGATTTTTTAAGGTTAGATCAACTTAGTTGACCTTGTTAGTAGGATTAACAGGCATTTATCAAGGTTCTTTGAAAATAATCTCATTTCTTTGCATATTCAAACTCATCAAGGTTCATTTCTATCCTTTCTCTCTTTTCTTACAGTCTTTGCTTTCATAATTTTTAGTCTTTAAAACTACCCTTGTATAGTCAACTAGACAACCCTATTGACCCAGTTCTATATTTTGTGTGTTGTCTGGATAACTAGGTTGACTTTGTTGACCCTATTCATTTTTAGACATTTGCTTTCATAGTAAAGAGGTGACATTGTTGACCATGTTCTATATTTTTTACATATACTATTGATTGCATTGACACTATATCATGTTTTAAAATTAGAATTAACCTTTATATGCTAGTAATTAGCTCACACTTTTATTTCTTTTTGCTTACATGTCTAGAATAGATCACATAGTCTAATTAGGTAGTTTTTAATTTACCATTTAGTTTCACTATTTTCTATTTTATGCACACACGACCAAATCAAAAAAATTTAAATAAGAATTTTAAAAATTGTCTACCCAAGGTCGACCTACTTGAATTTCATCACCAAGGGGGAAGTCAACTTGGTTTTTTGATCAAGTATAAACACATGGTTAATGGTATATTCTGGATAAGCACCTGACACCCTTATCACTATGGTGTGTGAAGTGAGGGGATAGGCCCCAATACCAAGTCCATTACCAATACAGATCCCTTTTAGCTTAAACATCCTAAAATCATCCTTAGATTGATTTCTAGTCCCTTGTTTATAGTTAACTTCCTATCACATTTAAAATTATACTCTAATATTTGAAAAAACATTTAGTTTGATTATTTAGTTAGCTTTTAAGTTGATTTCTTACTCTTTGATCAATTGTATTTTGTATTATAAAAACTTAAATTGGTCAGCATTGGTGTAAGGTTTTATGTTGTGTGCCTCAATTGGATCACCCTCATTGATCTAATTGATTGTTTATTTCCCTTCAGTTCTTGATTTTAAAAATACTTGAAAAATTATTCTTGTCTCAGTACACAGTCATTTTAGTCAACATAGTCTGTTATAAGTTGTCTAATTTTCCCTATTTGTTATATTAGATTGACCCAGTTGAACTTGTACACTTTTTCATCCTTTTTTTGCTATGTTAGGTTGACTCGATCGACCTTGTATTATTTATAGACCATGTTTTATGTGCTAGGTCAACCCAGTCGACCCTGTACTATTTCTATCACTTCTTATTTTCTTGATTTTGCATCTCTCTTTCCTATTTTTAGTCTTTTTCCTTCATCATGAATTTTATGTTTGAAGATAACACTGAGTTGAATTCAACAAGCATGATGATTTTTGCCAATCCTCATAATGTCTCCCATATGCATAGTAGGGATGCTCTCTTGGATGAGAATAATGTTCATATAGACATTCTCACTATGAACTATGGGACACCTCCTCATTCTTCCTCATAACATAATCCTCTCTTCTTCCTAGAAGATCAACCCAAATTAGAGTATACCCCCAAAATGCTCTTTTTTATTTCTAAATTTCCTCAATATCGAGGAAAGGATCCCTCTACCATTTACCATCTTATGATTAATGGTCAATTTTAAGAGCCTCATTCACCTACTCCCACATTCTCAAATGGATTTTGAAGTACCGCCTTATTTGATTCTCAACCTCTTCTCTCTATTATGACCCCTTCTCATACCTTGACCTCTTCTTCTTTAACTTCTTCTACCTCCATGCCTCGTATATCCACTAACATGATAGGTTCTACATCTAGTGGGTCTCTTATAAGATCCACTTTCCTTAATCTTTCTACTAGCGTATTGTTTTCTACCTAAGGTAACCATGCTTCTAGTGCTTCCTCTTCTCATCCATTCACTAGTCCATTTTTTGCTTCACAACCAAAATTATCCACTAGTGCCTCTCATTATAATATTTCCTCTCAAGCTCCTATCAATTCCAATAGTGGTACCCAAGCCACTAATACTAACTCTAATGATTCAAATAATTCTAATAATGCCAATCAAACCCACCAAGTCTTTTTAAAAACACTCAATCAAATGAATAACTTTCAAGCTCATAACACAAATCAAATGTTGAGACTGTAAAATCACCTTCTTCATCTTCAAACTCATCCTCAACCAATGACTTGGGGCATGCATAATCAAAATGTTCCCCCTCTTTCCTCTTCAATATTCCCAAGGCAATCTCACCCCTCAACCTCCTTTGGTCAATAAAACCATTAAGCATCTTCAAAATGAGCCTCTTACCACTCAAATTGCTAATATCAATATAGGAGGTATCACCCCTACCATTTATTATAATGGATCAATTGATCTTACCCTTCATCTTGAAACATTTCAAAATCTTTATAAAGATTGGTTCAAATTTAACACTTTTGTTGCTACTAATATCTTAGCCAAAACCCTCATGAGTGATGCCTTAGATTGGTACAATCAACTTATAACTCATTCTATTGCTAGTTTGGAGGATTTAGTGAATGATTTAGTTCAAGAGTTCCAAACTAGTGATCTCCTCGAAAACACTTTGGCCCAGTTCATAAATTTCAAACAACTTGAAAATGAAACTACCCAAGATTTTGTTAAAAGGTGGAAAACTTTTTCAAATAAGTGTGAACATAATATGGTTGATGATAACCTTTTCCATCTCTTTACCAATGCTCTTTTTCCTAAGTTATAATATCAGGTCCACACTCTCTCTCCATGTACTTTAGAGGAGGCTATTGACCAAGTTAAACATCAAGATTTTCTTATACATCAATTTTAGCCACCCCAACCTTATGTGGGTCCTCATCTTTTAATTAAGAACAAAAATCATAATGATACCAATGATGGTGTCATGGACTCTTATGACACCATTTACACTATTCAAGTTGTCATTCCTAACCAATCTTTGAAACCAACTCCCCCTTCCCAATAATATACCAATCCTCATTTATCTTCACCAACTACTATCAACATTCATAAACCCTTATCCTTGGCTAAATTAATTAAACATCTATCTAGGCCTCTTCCACAAGAACTTGATCCCACTCATCCTATGAAATCTTGGTATGATCCTAACAAATTTTGTTGGTTTCACACTAGTTGGGGTCATTCTCATGAGACATGTAGGCAAATCCATAATTTAGCTATGGATTTTCTTCTTGGTCCTAATTTTGATCATGATTATATCATTCAAAAGTGTTAACAAGCATATGACATTACTTTTAAGGCTCATGAATCACATACTAAATCTAAAGCATTAAATCAAGCCAATGCTCATTTGTCTATCTACAAGACTCTCTTCCTAATTATCAACCTAATCAAGATACCCAAGACAATCCCACCCCTTCCACCAATAATGTAGAAAGTATTATTGACCCCACTTCTGAAGATAATGCAGTTAACATGACTAATATGTGAAGGGTGGTTGCTTTTATTTATTCTCAACCTATCTACACTCCTCCATTGTCTTGTACATCCTATATTATCTAGGATTCTTCTCTAACTCATTTAAATGAGTTGGGGCAAGATGAACTTATAACCTTTGATGATCCAATTCCAAAGTTTCCCTTAGATAACACTTCCCATTTTATTTCTACCATTCCTCCATCTTTTAACAAAAATCATAATCAAGCTTTTACTAACACTTCTTCTACCAATTCTAAAAATCAATCTAAATAAACTACTTCATCTTCATACCATAATTTATAACCTTTTTCTCAACCTTATCCTTCTTATCAACATAAATTCCAATGCACTTCGGTTCCTCCATATAAGGACCTTCTTAATCACTATGCACCTATTTCTAACAACCTTCTTATAGGTTATGATGAGTAGGATCCCATTATGGAACTCACTAATCTCCCATCCCAAATTTTGTTCCTTGAGCTTATGAGGACCTCTCTGTGTCATAAAAACCATCTTATGTAACTATTTTTATAAATGAACATCCCTCATCCTCCCCTAGTAGGGCATGAATTAAACTTATCTGGATTTGAAGATAGCATATTACAATAATGTGAAGAGATGTCCATCCATGTTGACTAAATAATGGACACTTCTCTTTCTTTAAAATTTCCTATCACTTCTATGATTCTCAATGAGATTTTGATTTGTGCAGATGATCCTCCTTTATTCATTAGTGTCTAAATAGGCAATATCCAAGAGAAGCACGCATTGATTAATGAGAGTTTTAGTACCTATGTTTCTTCTCTCAATTCCATCAAAATACTTGGATATTCTAAGTGTAATCTCAAGTCCACATGTAGAACATGCTAAGGATATGATCAAAGTCAAATGCCTCCTTTAGGTTGTGTGTGGCTTCTCATTATCATCCCACCTATCACTGTTCATATGAAGGTGATGATATTTAACTTCCCTCTTTCTTATAACATCTTACTTGGTAGGTTGTGGACTCACCGTATCAGAGTAGTTACTTTTTTTGCCTACCAATGCATTAAATTCCCTCATAATGGATCCATTTATAGGATTTAGGGTGACACTAACCCTTGGAATTTTAAATAATTCTAAAACTATTGTGTCTTTGATTCCTACTCTTTAACCTTTGCCCAGTGTTCCATCTTGTGAGTCTCAATGCTTTAATTTTCTCATTAATTTTACTCGAGGCTATAACGAGCATCCCAAACTCAATGGGAAAATTCTTCATAAAATTTTAGATTCTGATGATGATGAGCCTGATGAGATCAACCTAAATATTAATTTTTTTGATATCTCACCTCATCTCATCTCGTAACTTACAACTTCTTTGTAGCTTCATTCTCACAAACCTCCTTGCGATGATATTCCCATTATTTTGACTAAGAATCAACATTCTATTCACCACATTTCATCAAATGACAAGGTCATCCCTACTTACATCATTAAAATTCACACACCTGACTATGATGATGGTTATTCCTTAGATGATCCATTCTTAGGTAGTCTTATGCAGGTCCATGATGCTAAGATTATCCATTATTGTTCTTCTTTGCTTCAGTATTTTAGTGATTCTTCCCATGTTCCCTCTTTTATAGTTCTTAATTTTAGTATTTTTTATCTTTATCATAGGGTAGAGATGGTACCAACACATCTAATTTATGAGGAACCTTGTAGGAGTATGCTCATGGATCATGATATGATTGGGCCTTACTTATTTTCTAGGTACCCTAACCCCTATAGCTTGCTTATCCCTGAGATGCATGAGACCCTTCTTTAACCTTCTATATATCTTGCCCCTCCCTCAGTGGAACCCACATTGGAGCTTACTCATACTCATACTATAATTGATCCCATTCTTTCTCCCACTATAGTTGAGCATGTTCTTACTTCTATTTTTGTTGAGTTTATCCCTGCTTCTGATCCCATCACTCCTTTCATCAAGCTTAGTCTTGTTATTTCCCCACCACTGTATTCCCTTGGTGATGGTTTACTTCCTTTACCTAAGATGGATCCATTACCCACCAAATGGGCTGATGATCCTTCCCCAGCTCCTTCCATTCTTGTTACACCTCCTCCTATGAGTACCTCTACTAAGACCACTCACAAGCATATCTATTACTTCTATGGCATAGATAATCATTCATCTACCCATTATCACAAGATGTGATAATATATTGATACTTTACATCCTTATTTGACTTAGTACTCAGACAAATCCATGCCTTCCCTAAAGTTACTTCTTGAATATATGCCTAAATATAGTGAGATGTATTATCTATGGCACCCATCACATCAATTACTATGGCATCCTTCAGTAACACCTTAAGGATCACCCTATAGTTATTCTTAAAAATTTTATTATTCCTCCCATAGGTCATTCCCATAATAAGGCTCCTCCTTCTCCCATGGTTTCACCTCCTATGGTTCCATCTCCTCTTGTGGTCCCTTCATCACCTTTTGTGCCTCCACCCATGATTCCTTCACTCATGGATCTTCCTTCACCTATGAATCCTTCCCCATTGGTGATTCCTACATATCCTATAGATCTTTCTCCCATAAATTCTGTCAAGTATCCCTTACCTTATTTCCCTCCTTAGCATGATCCATCCAACATTCTTAATTTTTATATTGTGGAGATTAGACAAGAAGTATTTTCCTAATTTTCATTAAAGATAGACAAGACATTAGCATCAGTTCACATATAGCTTCATAGAGATCTATCTGATGTTTTGGATAATATATGTGGGAATATTTATCAATATTTATGAGCACATACATGGTACTTTTACATTTACATTAAGATTGGACGTGTGCTCCAATCTTATCTTTATCTATCTCTTATATCATTTGACATTGTGTCAAAATCTTATTTATCTTACACAGTGACTATTATAGCTAAAATATTCACCCTTGGAGAGGGTTCTTTAGTCTCTCTCCAATTAAGCTACATAATGGGAACAACCCCAGGTTATGGGTGACCTATGCTGGAGTTGATCCTCTGGAGAAGGCAAGCTTCCTCTTGATGGATCACTTATACTAATGTTTGCACTGGGGAAAGGGTTAGAAAGGGGAAACAGGGATCTTAAGAAAGCTAATAAGGTGATGTACCAAATTAAATGAGAACTCACATAAGCATGAAATATACACTAAATAATCATAAGACATTACTAGTTCACACAATCTCAAAATCTAGCTAATTACATAAGTATTTCATACACTAAGTTTAGGAAGTAATGAATGAAGCGAAGAGGAATTCTAAGACTCACACTAAGCTTACTTTTTATGGTATAAATAACACAAATGCATACATACAATCAACTATAAAATACCCTAAGACAATCAATAAAGAAGGATAATGGGCATGGAAGATCCTCCATCACAATGTCATCATACACAAGCTTACTAAACATAGTTCAAAAGTAAGAGATAGGTAAAGGAAATATTTATTAGATTCAATATTTATTTCATAAAAAATTTGATAGGGTCTAACCTTATCAAATGAGAGTCTCTGTTGTTCTAGAATTGAGAGAGAGTTCCTATCAAAATTGAGAGACTTTTCTTCTAAAAACTGAGAGAGAGCTTACAAATGTAAAGAATGGGTAATCTATGAGGAAGGGAGAGAGAAGAGGGAACATGAGTACAAATATCATTAATTGATCTACCACCTTTTGATGAATGCTCCACTAGTTTTTGGTCAAATCATCCCTAGCTCTCTATTGATATGTTAAACTTTTATTTGTCCCAATAGCCCCTAAATCTCTTCATTGGCTGAAAAAATACACTAGAAGGCAATAGTTTTTTCGGAAGGTGGTGAGTCATGATTTTATTTATGAATAAAACCCTCGGGCACCCTAAAAATATATTAAATGGTCCCACTACTTTCTCAAACCACCATATCTCTATCTTAGGACTCTACGCTATCTCCATTTACTTCATTATGAGGGCAAGGTTTTTATATCCATGGATTTGATAGAGCCATGCCCAAGTCTATTTTTAGCGGTTACAAGTACCTGTTTGTCAAGGCTATGATCATGTCAAAGTATGATAAACCTCTCCATTTATCACATACCTATCCTTATCACCATATCTAAGCATCGATCTTACTATAAATTGAAAACCAATATTATTTATTGGTTTTCATATAACTATATCTATGAAGGGCTTATAGACTATGTAACATCACCCTTGAAATATATTAGGTTTAAACATACCTATTATGCCTCTAAAACTTGTGCAATCCAAGGAATTATTGCACATGATGTTGAAAAAATAATAAATCCAAGTGTACATGCTCCAGATCCTTCTATAGAGGTCTCGACTCAGCCTTAATGGCATCCTTCAAAAAAATTGCCTAGTTTAACTTGAGTCAAATTTGTTCTCCACTAAAATCCCTTAGCTTTGAATTAAAATTTCAATCATCAATCTCAATCTAGGATTCTCATAATATGCCAATTATTATCTCTTCATTTGTTTCACAATATTTTGTTATCATCCCTTTGAATTCTTGACCTCATGTGCATTGTTGATCTACCTCTGTACGAATAAACATAAGCCATATATCTTTTACCAGTCTCACATGGTTGAGACACTTGTCACTTGTGTATTCACCCTAGATATCCTTTGACCTTTTGACTTATTGCTCATCATCGATCTAATTTTTATAAGTGAACATGTATTATTGATCTACCTAGACCCACCAACACTATCAGTCGATGCGTACCATTAGATATCTAATCAGGTACTTAAGATCTTAAGACTTGTCACCAATGCATTCATGTTGACCTTTTGACTTAATGCTCACCATTGATCTTCAATGCATGATTAAATATGCTTCATTGGATATTCAGGACCCACTAACTTGTTAGATTACCCTCTCTCCAATGGATCTTGACCTTAGCTCTTGAGATTTGGATGCTTGTCACTCTTGTGTTAAACTTGGGAACATTTGGATTTAAATGGCTATTTCACAAAGCTTAAACTTGACATCCCCATGTACGTTTCACTTTACAAGTCTAAATTTGAAGCTTTATAACTTGATATAGACAACTCATCAAGTTATGAAATTTTTAAAGGATGATCTAGGCATGACGAACTTCATGTGCATGCGGTCTTTTTGCCCTGAGAGGCTTTCTAAGCATACTTATTAAATGCATAATCAAGTTGACCAGTCCATTCTTATGTGTTGTGCCATGATGGTCTAGACTCTCTAAATTTTCACAAGAAATTATTGTCTCTTTTAGAAGGCTCCAATGGACTTCTAAGACTTTGTACAACCTGATTCATGTTCTTGAGTGATTGAAACATAATTAAAACCTACTGGTCTTCTTTACTTTGTAACTCTAGACCTATTTCAAGACTTGCTTTTCAAAGGTCAATAAAAAACACTTTAAGCTTGCTTAAAGTGTTTCAAAATATTTATAAGTGACATTTGATCTCCTCCTCAATCAGGAACTCTACTCAATTGATCACTCCATACCAAGACCTTTAAAAACTGATCTATCTAGGCAAATTTTTGTATGTGGGCCAAAACTAGCCAACATTTCTGGTGATATCATGGGGTTTCATGCTTGGTATGCAAAGACTTAGTGGCCTTAAATTGATCCATTGGGTACATGGAGTCATAGTCTTTTCTCTCAATTGATTTAAGACTCAATCAAAGCTTAACCTTTTTAAAACTTCCTCTTGAAGCAAAAAAGAATAAAAGAGCAAAACAAATAAATGTGCCCAAGGCACTTATTAAAAGGGAAACACACAATTGAAAGGAAATGTACGCAAGGAACTTAGAGGAAAGTATAGAAAACTACTCTAATATGTTAAAATATCATACAATAGCTACAAACTCTTCTAATAAAAGGCTTTAAATGAATTCCATTAAATGGGATGTTTAATACCTCTCCATCTAATTGGTCAAGCTGAAAAACATTATGTTATTTGCATCCATGGATCAAATTATTAGTGTAGGTTTTTATTTTTCCCTATTTATTAATTATGGAAATTGTATTTCTTGTGCATACATGGAGTTTTCCTACATTTGTGGGATAGGCTAGCTTATGTGGAGGTGTGTGTCATAGGTGTCATAAGAATGTCATAAGTAACTCCCTTGATGGGAGTTACTTCTCTATTCTTAACACCTTGTCACCACCTTTCATGGAGGAGTTACTGTCTATTCTTGGGGTGCCTTGTCCACCTTTTGTGGAGTTACTTACGTACTCTCCTCTATGTATTCCTCAATTTGGCCATCTCATGTTAATCAGATTTTGGTTTTCTCCATTTTGTCTTGTGCAATTTATCTTTTTGTGTTATTTTCAAATTGCTTTAGCATCTATGTGGTGTGCACTTGCTTCAACTCATGTGATCATGTCTCCATTGCACTCGCATTATCTGGATTCTAGCAACAACTTCGATATGGTATCAGAGCCACTCTGGTAATCATGTATCTGGTTATGCTATTAGTTTATTCTAAAATTCTTACTTTGCTTTCTTAGTAGTTTTTTGCTTAACTCCGTTGCATGTGAGAGTTTTGGTAGAGTTTCTTGAAAACTCATGCAAATCCATACGGAATTCTGTTTTAAAAAAATTACTTCTGAGTTAGTATTTGCCAAGACATCTTGTCTAGATCTATTGTGGCTTTAGCAAAGGTAGAGGAATCTCTTTTATTTTGGTCATTCTACAGGAAAAAGATAAGATTTCTACTATCTGGGTTTCTTCTTGGACGTTGGAAGGGCTGATCTTGTTGCAAGCTTATTCATACCTCTGACCTGTGCGCTGTGAGCTGCTTGCTGAGTTTTTTTTGGTGAGGGTGCTGGAAACTCTTCTGGTCTGTGCCTCCTTTCTATAGCTTTAGCAACACCTTCAAAAAAACTTTAGTTCTGCCACGCCACATTCATTCAAGTGAGACACCTTCAACACTCCTGTTTGCCACGCCACTCAGCTGACCTTTTCTTGTTTGCAGTGCCATCAAGGCGTACGTCCAGCACAAATCTGCAATTGTTTTTTCCTGCAAACAAAATTTGGATTGGGTTTTCTTTTTGGTGCCTCCTTTCTAATGCAATGCCTTCTGCCAGGTCTACAGTCATTTGTTTATTCTGCGAGCAGTCTTGTCTTAAAAATGGTGCCTCTTTTTGGTTTCCAACGCCTCATTTGATGGGCCCACCCTTTCTCTCTGTTTTATTGATAAAACTATTTTTGATAATTATTCTGATCTTAAATCAGTCATTTGATTTTTAAATTAAAATAAAATTTAAAATTTAGAATTCAAAAAAGGTAGTTTAGAGTTTTTTTTTTTTTTTAAACTTGTATCTTTAACCCACGAAGACGAAGGGTGAGGCCCGAGTTGGCAGGAGGCCAATTCCCCTCACAAAGTGACCTTCTTTGGATTCCTCACTCCATGCCAAATCCAACGAGTGGTTGGAAGGCCACTTTCTCTCTCTTAATAGGCATTTTTTAAAATGTTTTAGTGCTTTTTTTTGTAAAAATACTAGTTTATGGGAAAATTGAACCTTTAATATCTTGAAAACGGTAGCTCGGATTTGGGTGCCATTTTTTGCAAAAGTGTTTGTAATTTAATTCCCCATAGTGTGGGCTTATTATTTGTCAAAAATTCACTAGTTTATAAAGTGCCTAAATTTTGGGTCTCCCGAGACGCATTTTCGACTGAGTCCGACGTCCTGTTTGCTTTAATCTTGCACTGATTGCTCTAAGATGCATTCTCGACTGAGTCTGACGTCTTTTGAGCATACACTTGCATATTTGGGGGAGACTCAATATTTTTGGGGGTGTGATTGCTTTTCACAACTTGCAAATCTTTGTTTCATTCTCCTTTCTACATAATGTCACAACTTGCAATCAACACAACTTCACCTAAATTCAGCTAAAAATAGATTATTTTCAATTTAAACCCCTAAAACCCTTCAACTATCATGAATGAAAGGTTAAAATGTCAATCATTCTCAGAAGTAAAGGGCTGTATAGGATCACCATGGGTACTGAAGTAGAACCCAACACTGATGTTGAAAAGGTCAAGTGGTACAACCGTAGTGATGAAGCCTATGGATTACTGAGCTTGTTTGTGTCTCCAAAACTTCTCTTCCATCTAAAATCTTCCAAGACTCCCAATGACATATGGGACACCTTAGAAAACTTATTTGGGAAGCTTGATGAGATGAGAGGTCATGAGCTCAAAAATGAACTCATAAGTCTAAGTCCTAGCAACTTTGACACCCTACAGGACTTATTCACTAAGTTTAAGGCCCTTAGATTGAAATTGAAAGAATGTGGGATAGAGAAGAAAGATGATCAACTCATACTTTTTATTCTCGCAAAGTTAGGTCCAAGCTATTCAGTCTTTGTCTCCACTTTCCATGCCACAAAAAGTGCCCTTTGCACTACATGGAAAATGCCTTCTTTGGATTCATTCATTGCCGACTTGACTAGGGAACAAGATAAGCTAATTCAAATGGGCACAATGAAGTCTACTCAACCCCAAGCTTTGATAGCTAGAAATGGTAAGGATAAGACTTCAACAAAGGAGGAAAAAAAAAGAACAAGGACCAGGGGAAGAAGAAAGAAAATAACAATCTTGCCAAAAACAACACTGAGTCTTCATCCTCCAATGCTAAACAGAAGAAGGAGAAGGTTAAGTGTGCCTATTGTAAAAAGATAGGGCATGATGAACACAAATGCATGAAGAAAAAAATAGATCACCTAACTCATCTTTTAGAGAAGCACAACATAGGTGTTCCTAAGTCCATCAAGCAGAATTCATCTACCCAAGATTCTACTAAGGCAAAAGGCAAGGGTAAGGAGAAAGAAAAGGGAAAGTCCCTTGTAGCTACTACATCTTCTACATCTTCATAGGTCATTGATTCAGGTGCTTCCCACCACATGGGCTCTTCACTAGTTGAGTTTTCATCTTTAGAGCCTTGTAGCATGACTTCAATTAGTTTGGGTGATGACACATCAATTTTTGTTGCAGGGAGAGGGTCAGTTGAAATGGAAGGAGGAACATTCAATAATGTTCTAAGTGTTCCTTCTCTTTCAACCAATCTCCTATCAGTGTACCAAATCACTCACATTGGTCAGGGCATGACAGTTGAGTTTTCACCAGATTTAGTGGCTATCAGGGAGTTGCATAGTGAACTATAGTGGTAGTGGGTAGGGCAGATCACCAAGCTAGGTTATACACCTTCTCACATTTTGCATCAAATTCTTCTCCAACAGCATTGCTAACTCATTCAAATGGAGTTAGCAAATTGTGGCATGAGCGGTTTGGCCACCTTAACTATCGCTACCTTGAGCAACTTTGTAAAAATGACATGGTAATTGGCTTGCCTCGTGTCTAATTCTCAAAAGGACTTTGCGAGGGGTGCTCCCTTGGGAAGCATCCCAAAGTAAAATTTGACCAAGGCAAAGCTTGGAAGGCTTCACAACCTTTCAAGTTAGTCCACAGTGATGTATCGGGACCCTTTCCCAAACCATCTTTCACAAGGACCAAGTACATCCTCACCTTCATTGATGATTTCTCTAGGTACACTTGGATATATTTTCTCAAACAAAAGTCTGAAGTGTTTGAAAATTTTCTAGACTTCAAGGCTCTTGTTGAGAAACAGTGAGAAATCCATCAAAGTTCTTTGAAATGATAATAGAGGGGAGTATGTCAGCATCAGGTTTGAGTAGTTTTTCACCACAGAAGGGATTGATTTGTAGCGCATAGTCACCTACAGTCCTTCAAAGAATGGGGTTGAAGAATGCAAAAATAGGTTCTTGAAAGAGATGGGTAGCTGTATGATTCACTCTAAATCCTTAGCACCACAGTACTGGGCCGAAGCCATCAATTGTGCTTGCTACATTCAAAATAGGGTTCCTCACAAAGCTTTGAAAGGGATAACACCCTTTGAAGCTTGGCATAAAAAGAAACCTGATGTTGAGCACCTTAGGGTTTTTGGATCCCCAGCTATGGCCTGCATTCTGAAAAAGAAATGCAAAGCTATGGAATGTTAGTCCAAGCCTTACATCTTTGTAAGATATCTAGATGGTATTAAGGGATATAGCCTTCTTGATCCTATCACTCATGAGTTGTTCATCGAGAGAAGTGTCCATTTTCAGGAGAGTCCTAGAGACTCAACACTTGACACTTCTTCTCCCTCATCGAATCTACTTCTTCATGATGATTCCTCATCAGATTCAGATCAGCCACAACAAGTTATTAAGCCAGAGACATCTTCTTCTTCGAGTTTAGACAGTGAGGGTAGTGATGCAGTGTCATCCACCTCTAATCAGTCAGAGGATGAGGAGTTAGCACCTGACTCACCCACTTTTGGGCCATTTTGGGCTAGACAGACACTTGAGAGTGCTAACACTTGGGCAAGAGATCTCACAGATGACAGACATACTAGGGGGGATTTTCAAAGAGATCCACATGCCTTCTTTGCTTTAGTTTTAGATCCACAAATGTTTTGAGAGGCATCGGGGGTACCTGAGTGGGATATTGATATGGAAGAAGAATATTCTTCCTTAATCAAAAATCACACTTGGGATTTGACTTCACTTCCTAAGGGAAGAAATATGGTTTGATGCAGGTGGATATATGAAACCAAGTTTGCAGAAGATGGGTCGGTTGATAAGTACAAGGTGCGATTGGTCGCCAAGGGTTTCTCACAGGTGGTAGGCATTGACTATTCAGAGACTTTTGCACCCATTGCAAAGATGACTTCTATCTGACTCACCTTGGCTATTGCCATAACACATAGTTGGGATGTGCATCAGATGGATGTGAAGAGTGCCTTTCTTCATGGAGACCTAGAGGAGGAGATCTACATGGAGCAACTGCCAAGATTTGTTTAGGATTCTTCCTTAGTATGCAGACTTAGGAAATCTATCTATGGCCTCAAACAGGCCCCTTAGGCTTGGTATGCCAAGATAGATTCCTTCCTTCTCATAGAGGGTTTCACTTGGTGCCATTCTGATCCTAATGTCTACTTCTTACGATAGGATGATTCACTCTTGATTTTGGTTTTATATGTTGATGACCTTTTGATCACCGGGAGTTCTTCATCGGCTATTGTAGCGGTGAAGGCATCTCTCTAGGATAGTTTGATATGATAGATTTAATTTTGTTGCACTACTTCCTTGGATCGAGATCTCATAGTCAGATTCAGGGATTTCTCTTGCATAGCCTAAGTATGCTCTTGACTTATTGGCTTAGTTTCACATGGCTGATTGCAAGCCATCTCCAACTCCCTTTCTATCAGGAGTCAAGCTTGAAGCTGATTGTTCTTCACCATTGGTTGATGCCACTCAGTATCGACAACTTGTTGGTAGTCTCATCTACTTGACTCACACCAAGCCTAACATATCATATACAGTGGGACTTGTCTCTAGATTTATGCAGGAACCTCATGAGCTGCATTAAAAAGCAGCTAAGAGGATCTTACATTACATACAGGGTTCACATAGATATGGGATTCATTATAGATTTAGCATAGAGGTTGACTTGGTTGGATATATAGATTCAGACTGGGCTGGAAATTCACAGACTCGCAAGTCCACTTTTGGTTATAGTTTCTCTCTAGGTTCTAGTCCTATCAGTTGGTCTAGCAAGAAGCAAAATGCTATTGCTATATCATCCATAGAGGCAGAGTACAAGGGAGCTATTAATGCAGCTACTAAGGCTATTTAGCTTCATGGGATTCTTTCTGAGTTTGGCATTCCTATTAGGTATCCCACCATCATTTATTGTGGCAACTAGAGTACCATTCAGATTTGCAAGAATCTAATTTAGCACCAGTAGACCAAGCACATAGAGATTCACATGCATTTCATTCAGGAGCTTATTCATAATCAGGTCATTGACTTTATATTTTGCCAGCCTTCAGAGTAGGTTACAAACATCTTCACCAAACCTTTCACTGAGAACAAGTTCATTCATCTATGAGCTCTTCTTGGGGTGCGGTCTACATCTGTAGTAGCATCATCTTTAGGGGGGGCCTTCTATCCTCTTCACTTCTTTTATGTCTCTCTTTTGGGGGGAGTTTTTTCCTATGGATTTTCTCCTTTTCTCTATCTTATGGGAGATTGCATTTGTACATGGGTACCTCATCAGGCCTAGTTGTTGGGACCCATTTTATATTTCCACATTGCCCACCTAAGCTGCGCTTATGGGGGGTATTAGTGTAGGTTTTTATTTTTTCCTATTTATTTATTAGGGAAATTGTATTTCTTGTGCATACAAGGAGTTTTCCTACATTTTTAGGATAGGCTAGCTTATGTGGAGGTGTGTGTCATAGATGTGTCATAATAATGTCATAAGTAACTCCCTTGATGGGAGTTACTTCTCTATTCTTAGCACCTTGTCACCACCTTTCATGGAGGAGTTACTTTCTA
Organism: Torreya grandis; assembly: GCA_037957365.1. Lineage (NCBI taxonomy): Eukaryota > Viridiplantae > Streptophyta > Pinopsida > Cupressales > Taxaceae > Torreya > Torreya grandis. Next base: position 3,155,946 of record JARHVA010000282.1, on the reverse strand, counting down.
TTCTTGGGGTGCCTTGTCCACCTTTTATGGAGGAGCTACTTACGTACTCTCCTATATGTATTTCCCACTTTGGCCATCTCATGTTAATGAGATTTTGGTTTTCTCCATTTTGTCTTGTGCAATTTATCTTTTTGTGTTATTTTCAAATTGCTTTAGCATCTATGTGGTGTGCACTTGCTTCAACTCATGTGATCACGTCTCCATTGCACTCGCATTATCCAGATTCTAGCAACAACTCTGATACAAATAAGGACCACTCTATAAGCTATCAAACTTGGTATGGTTACCTGGATTGGACTTATTTGATTCCAATTTGAGGACTAGGTCCCCTTCCTTGAAGTCCCTTATTGTGGCTCTCTTTTCAAAGGCTTTTTTAACTTGAGCTTGATGTGACTCCAATGTCTTCATTAAAAGGTGCTTGGTTTCTTCAATCTCCAAGAGCTCTATCATCCTTAAATTCATAGGCTCACTCTCCATCAACTCAAGATGATGGGATAACTCCAATTCAAGATATGAACAATGGATTATAATAGGGGGAGATTAGTGTTATGTTAGCAAATAAACCAAATCAATCAAAAACACACTAAACTAACACCCTAAGCTTATCTCAAAGTGGGAGCTTAGTTAACAAAATAAAAATGGAAAACGCAGTTAAAACATGAAATAAAGACCTTCCTTCACCTTCCTTAGATGCTCCAAAATTCTTGTTGTAGTGGCTTGCTCAGTTTGTGCTCATGAAGTCTGCATCAATGAAGTATGGCTACCTCTATCTCTCCTTGGCACCTTGTTTGGATTTGACTTGGCTTGGCTCAATATTTGGGAATTATAACACTAACATGCAATGATTTTGAATGCATTTGGGCATTATAATTTTGGCATAAAAGATCTTAAATTCAATAGGCAAGGCCTCTTATTTATAGATTTTCAAAATGGATAGAATCAACCAAAACCATCCATCTCAAAATGGAGATGTGTGGCTAAGAATTAATCAAATTTTGTAATTAAAATTCATAAATAGGCTTATCAGTATTTGGGATAGAGGGGTAATTAATAGGTATGGAGGGTCTTAATGAGGCATGGGAGGGGTTAACCTTGATGTTTTATGCATTTATGGTCTAAAGATGTCTTCCCAAGAAATGATGTCGCCTGATGATGTAGATATTCAATATTCATTTCTAAAAAGAAATTATTCAACAAGTTCTATGGAATTATTAATTATCTCATGATTTGGTTTAATTATCTCTTAAGCATGATTAAGCACTTTGATGCAAACTTTGGCTCTTTGTGCACAAATTACTCAAATTAGTTAGAATGTCCTATTATTGGCCCAAAATTTAACTGAATTGGAATTAGGATGTGATGTTAGATGCATTGGATCTACATTCCCATTTAGGATGTTATAAATGTAAAATAACAAAGGCACATGTCTTGTATAAGAAATTTGATAGAAAAGAGAAATCTAGAGCACCCAAGTGTAAAATTGGCATTTTGACTCAACATAATATGATCAAAATTAGTTGATTCATAAATTAAATTGCTTAATTTAATGATACCTTGGAAAAAATCACCACTTGAATATGTCAGCTTCAAAGCTTTTAATGTGTTTTAGTGTTTTTAGGCCAAATTATGCATTTTGTTAAGAATTGGTCAAAATCTTGGTTGGAGGTTATCAATGTCCAGTTTTAGGTGTCTAAACAAGCAGTTCAAGATAAATGGGCAATTTGGATTCCCTTCCATATACAAGGACATATGGAAAATTTCCAACGGTAGATTTTGGAGTCACTCTATTAGCCCATAAGGTTGTCCTTAGCTTTGTATGCCACACTCTTTGATTCTCTTACATGGTCCTCTTGATAATCCTTATCAAATTCTTATTTTTGGACTCTACCAATTCATTGTCTTGGGGGTAGTAATTGGAGGATGTGCTAAGGTAGATGCCAAGCTTAAGTTCCCATTCATTTATATTCATGCCCACAAATGCTAAATCATTATCTAAAATTATAGTAGTTGGTACACCAAACCGGTCACTATGTTGTTATAAAAGTCCAATACTATTGTTTTATTGGCTTATTTCAAGGTAATTACTTCCACCCACCTGGTGAAGTAGTTATTTGCAGTGAACACCCATTTATGCCCTACACTTGAAGGTGGATTTATCATCCCTATGAATTTTAACACCTATTGCATGAAGGGTTTCTCCACCTAGATTGGGTTGAGTGGAAGAGTTGTTAATCTCTAATTTCATACAAATAGGGCACACTTTGGCATTTTTTGAACCACGCATAGGCATCATTGAAAAAGCTAAGCCAGTAATAACCAGCCCTCATTATTTTTATTGTTATTATTCTTGGTGCAAAATGGCCTCCTGTAAGTCCATCATGAAACTAATCCAAGAGCTTTGTCACTTGATTGTCATCAATGCACCTAAGAATTACTCCATTAAGGTCCATTTTGAAAATAACACCATCAACTAATGCATAGGTTATGGACTAAAGCCTAAAATACCTTTTTTTTGCTCTATCCAAACCTTGAGGGCATTTTTTTGTCATCAAGAAATGTGTCATGTCTTAGAGCAAATTGTTGTGAGGTGGAGGTGCATCTATCTGTGAGTTATCTTGTATCACTAGAATAACTTATTTGTCTTCTTTAAGATAATCTACCATATACTCAAAAAATCTTTTGCCTCTTACCAACTTGGTGACTTTGATCTCCACATCATACTCCATGACATTAGTATTCCAGATTTCTCTTTTCTCATTCAAATCCTTATTAAGGAGAAGGTCCCTCACTCTAGGATGGGAAACCAAAAGATGAATCTTATTATTGGAAAGAATTGGCCTAAACTTTTTGAGGCTTTTCAAAACTTTAAGGACTTTCTTTTCTAAAAAAGTATACCTTACCTCATATCCTTCTAGCCCTTAACTAAAAAAGGCAATCGATTGCTCAAGTCCTTCACCATTCTTCTGCATCAGCATAGTTGATATGTTGTCAACATTGGAAAAGGTGTAAATTATAAAATCCTTTGAGAATTTAGGATTTATGAGTAAGGGTACTTAGGCAATGGCTTACTTGATGGCTTCAAATGCTACTTTATCTTCATTTGATGAAGCAAACACTTAGATATTCTTCAACATGGTAGTGATGGGTTTGAATAGGTTTGTAAAACCAGGTATAAACCTTATCAAAAAGTTTATTTTTTCAAGGAAGCTTTGGATTCCTTTTTTGTGCTTGGGTAAAGATAGTGCTAAGATATCACTTATTCTTTTAGGGTTAATGGATAATCTTTCTTTTGAAACAACGTGACCTAAAATTTTGCCTTCATGAATATAAAACAAAAATCTCTTTGGATTTATAGAGATACCATACTCTCTACATCTTTGGAAGATCAACCTTAGATGGTCCATGTGATCACTAGCCTTCTTAGAGAAAACTATGATGCCATCCAAATAAACTAGCACCATCTAATTTAGCAACCCTTAAAAATCCATGTTTATGGATATTTAGAAATTTTCCCTAACATTTGACAATCCAAAAGGCATTTTTTGGTAAGCATATGTGCCCCACTTTGTGGTGAAGGTAGTCTTACACTGATCTTATTCTCTTACCAGTACTTAGTTGTAACCTGAATATCCATCCAAAAAAGAGAATCATTTTGAACCAACAACTATCTAAAAAAGTTGATCCATGGATGGAAAAGGATATTGATCCTTCAAAGAGACTTTATTCATATCCCTAAATTCAACACACAATCTGATTTCCCCACTCTTCTTCCTTACAGGTACCAAATTGGCTACCCATGAGGAGTGCTTAATGGGAAAGATGATCTTGGATTAAATTAACTTGTTTAATTATTTCCTTATAATCTCTTCAATTTTGGGGTTTATATGCCTTTGCTTCTTCTTGATAGGCCTGACATTAGCCTCTATTTTGATAGTGTGTTGGGCTAGCTTGGAATCAAAGTCTCTCAGGTCACTATATTCCCAAGAAAATATGTCTACATATTATTTATAAATCTCTATGAAATCATGCCTTTCAATTTTAGTCCCTACCTTCCCAAGCTTGAGGATCATGTCTTTGAAGATAAGGACTCTTTCATAGTTCTCTTCACTTGTTTAAATCACTACTTTGTCTCTCCTCATATGGTATCCTTCATGTAAAAGACCTTCAAGGATGATAAGCCCTTTAGGAAGCTTATTGGATCTTAGTTGAATTATTTTCTCCTCATACTAATGTTGAAACTTTTCCTAGTTCATTGAAGAGAATTTTGCTTCATGTTACAAGAAAGAGGTAATTTGCTTGTCATTCTTAAAGACCTACTAATGAGATTCATTATTTGGCACTGATAGTCTCATCACCACTTTGACATGTGGTTGCACCTTGGTCCTTTTTAACTCATTAGGGATATTAAATTAAGCTCCCATAACTGCTAATCTATCACCATGTCTGTTTTGGTTTTTTGGCATTGCTTGGATGTTAAATGCCTCAAAATACTCAATTAGGTCCCACACTCTATGTTTGTAATACTTCATCAAAGGGATTATTGGTGATATTTTGGACTCTAACCTAGTATACTATCATCTCATTGTCTCCATAAACTTGTAACTACTTGATCCCTCTTTTATTATCCCATTGAAGGCCATGAATAAGACCCTCATATTTTTTTGCATTGCAAGAGCAACTGACTAAGAACCTATAAGAAGATAAATACTTGTTATTGGAGGGGGATACTAGCATTGCACCTGCACCTATTCCATGTTTGCTCCCTAAACCATTAAAGAATAATTTTCATAAGCCACTAAGATTTTCTTGAGGTCCAATGAGGGATGGAATGGATTGATTCTCTTCATGTAAGCAGTAGACACCCATGTCCCTCTCTTAAACTCCTTTTAAGGGATCAACCAAATGATTACCATTCCATAGTTCATCCAAGAACATTTTTGGTATCTCCTTAGGGTGAGTTTTTAATTTTTACCCAATCATATGTTCATCCTTATCAAGGATGGTGCAATTGAGGTTTATGTTGTCTATCCCATAAGGCTCTATGTGGAATTATGCAATGAACTCAACCTTAATAGATACCTTGGTTCCATATCATATTCTGAATGCCATGTATGACTAATTTATGACAAGATAACTTCCAATATTTGATGTGAATTATTTGGATAAACATAGTGCAAAATGAGGAGGCACATCAAGGATCAAAACATATTGAACCACTGAGACACTAAGACAAACATGTAGGGTCAAATTGAAATCTCTGATGATACCAGATGGCTTAGCATAAGAACCATCAAGTTATAGGAATCCTTTATACTAGGGCTCATATTTTAGACCAAGATAGTATGCTATGGACTTTGGCATTACTAAGGTGATAGCCCCATTGTCTACCAAGCAATTGTTCACTAAATAATCACTAAATATTAATTAAATGTATAAGGGAGGAGGTTTGACCACCTTACCTGAATACCTTTCATTTGGTCCTTTGGTTGCATTGGTGAGAACCACATTCTCCTTAACTAGAGGTTTCTCAAAAACATTGATTCTCAACAACCCTTATTAGAGGATATATACCTAACTAGGCATGGAGAGCATATCCCACATTATAACACTCATATTGGACATTTTCATTTGTTCTAAAATGTTGATGGGTGAACCACCAACCTTTGGTTATGCTTTGAGAGCCATAATTGTACTTTGAGTTTATGAGTTTTGAGGGGAGAGACATTCCCTTGATTTTAATTCATTGGATCTATTGGAACCTTTGGAGCAATAGAAGGTCCCTTTATATTTGATATTGAAGGATTAATGGTAGACTACTTCCTAGTTACCATCCATGTTCCTTCTCTTACACCTTGTATTTGCTATCACTATAATATATTCTTGGCTATAACTATCATAATTCACCATCATATCGCCCAATTGGCTTGGTCTTTGATTAGGGCTTTGACTTTGTTGATTCTCTTATAGTTTTTTATCATGGGTACCTCTATGTTCTGATCCATAATATCTTGATTATATCCATAATTAGCACCCTGATGCCATTGATCATTTAAAGCTTGGTTTAAGTTAGTGTTTGGGAAAACAGATTACCCAAGATCTTGATTCCAAGGCATGGTACTCTCATTTTGTTGAGAAACATTATTATTTATGGGGACCAAAGTGTTGGAAGCGATTGAAACATTTGGATTATAGTTGCTCTATCTATTTTAGCCAGGTTGCCCTTATCCTTGGTTTTGACCTTGGCCTTGGAAGTTTCATTTGTAGGGTGGTTTATTTATATGATAAGCTTTTTTTTGAGTTTTATATGAGGCTTGATAAGGCCTATTGAAAGTTTTCTTCCTCTTAACATTCACTAGTTCATTTCCCAAGGATTTCAGCATGCTCTTAATATCTTGAAAGTTATTTTATTCTTGGGAATCACTAGATTGACTAATGGAAGATTTTTCTTGCTTAGGTGAGGGTATAATGGTGATTATAGGTACAAGAGGAATGACATCAAGGGGATGAATAAAAATAGGGGATGGTCTGATCTCAAGGAACAAAGGCATTGGTGGTCTAGGTGTAAGTTATCTTGCACCAAATAATTTTTTGCTCTGATTACCACCTCATATGTATTTAGAAATGTGTTTCCTCCAATGGACTAGATCATTACTACAATGTCACGATTTAGGGCCTTCAAATAGTATAGGAAGGCAAAGTTAGGGGTAGGCCTAACAGAGATTGGGATTCTATCCCAAGTCTTTTGAAACCTTGTGTTAAAGTCTTGCATAACTTCATGAGGGGATTTTTTTTATTACGATCAACTACTATGTAAGTGATAAATGGTCACTTTTATCTTCAAATATTTTACACAATGCACCTCCTAATTGGTACCATGATGTAATATAATTAGAATCAAGGATTTTATACCAATTTAAGGCTTTACCTTTGAAAGAGATGGCTAATAACCTAATTGCCACATTTTCCTCATTAATATCATGAATGTTGCAAAAGTTGGCTATATCCATGAGGTGTTTAGAAGGGGTTGTATCTTGGTCTCCAAAAAGATAAGGGACACTTTAGAGAGTTTATAATAGAATAAGATCATATTGAAGGAGGTATAGAGGACTTCGTCCATTAAAATCCACAAAGGGGAAAACTCTAGGGGCTGCCATGGCAATAAAAGGGTTTGACAAAGATATTCTTGCAAGGGTAAGCCTTGAAATTGATCAAGGAACAAAGTTTCCTTTATAAGGGTATGTATTGGAAAATCTTAATCTCTTGACTAAGTTTAAATGAAATGAAATTAATTTAAAAGGAATACCTCTAGAAGTTAACCCTATAGTCACCTTTGGCATGAGATGTAGTCACTACTTTGCTACCAGAATGTTGATTCTTCTTTTGGAGTTGCCAAAGGTTGTTGCTTGGAAGCTATAATTGCTATAAATTGATCAAACTAGAATCAAACTTTGACCAATATTCTTTCAAATGAAGTCCTAACAAGCATGCCAAAAATTATTTTAGCTATAATCTGCACCCTTGTAAAGGGTTCTTCAGGCTCTCTCTAATTGAGCTACATAATGAGAATAACACCAAGTTGTGGGTCACCTATAGTGGGGTTGAACATTCGTAAAAGGCCAAATTTATCTTGATGGATCACTTATAATAATGTTACACTGGGAAAAGGGTTAGAAAGGGGAAATAGGGATCCTAAAATAGCTAACAAGGTGATTCACCAAATTAAAATAGAACTCACACAAGCATGAAATATACACTAAAAAAACATAATACAATACTAGCTCACACAATCTCAAAATCTAGCTAATTACATAAGTATTTAATACACTAGGTTCAAGAAGTAACGAATGAAGCTAAGAGGAATTCTAAGACTCACACCAAGCTTACATTAATGGTAGAAAGAACACAAATGCAGACCTCCAGTCAACTAGAAAACACCCTAAAATAGTCAAGAAAGAAGGATAATGGGCATGGAAGATTCTCCTTCACAATGTCATCATGCACAAGCTTAATAGACATAGTTCAAAAGCAAGAGATAGGAAAAGGAAATATTTATTAGGTTAAAGGTGTTTCATATAAGTTTTGATAGGGTCTAACCTTATCAAATGAGAGTCTCTACTCTTCCATAATTGAGAGAGAGTTTCTATCAAAAGTGAGAGAGACTTTTCTTCTAGAAACTAAGAGAGCTTACAAATAGAAAGAATGGGTAATATATGAGGAATGGAGAAAGAAGAGGGACCATGAGTATAGAAATCATTAATTAATTTTCCACTTTTTTATGAATACTCCACCACCTTTTGGTCAAATCAGCCCTAGTTCTCTACTGATAAGTGAACCTTTTATTTGTCCCAATAACCCCTGAATCTCGTCATTAGATGAGAAAAATGCACTATAAGACAATAGTTCTTTTGAAAGGTGGTGAGTCATGATATTATTTATGAAAAAATCCCTTGAGCACACTAAAAATATATTAAATTCTCCCACTACTTTCTCCAACCACCAGATATCCATCTTAGGACTCTACATTATCTCCACTTACTTCATTATGAGGGCAAGGTCCTTATATCCATGGACTTGATAGATCCATGCCCAAGTTTGATTTTAGAAACTATAGGTACCTATTTATTGAGGCTATGACCATGTCAAAGGATGAGACACCTATCCATTAATTGCATACATGTCCTTATCACCATATCTGAGCACCAATCTTAATAGAGATTGAAAATTAATCTCATTTATTAGTTTTCCTATAACTATATCCATGAAGAGCTTATAGACTACATAACATTATCCTTGAACTATATTAGGTCAAAATAGACCTATTCTTCCTCTAAAATTTGTGGAATCCAAAGATTTATTTCACATGATGCTATAAACACAAGAAATCTAAATCTACATGCTCTGAATCCTCCAATAGAGGTCTTGACTAAGCTTCAATGGCATCTTTAAAAAAATTCCTAGTTTTACCTGAGTTGAATTTGCTCTCCATTGATGTCCCTTAACTTTCAACTTTAAATTTTGACCATCGAACTTAATCTAGGCTTCTTATAATGTGCTAATTATCAGCTCTTGATTTCTTCTATAGGATACTATATTCAACCCTTTGAATTATTGACCTCATGCATACCATCGATCTACCTCTGTATAAATGAATACAAGCCATAAATATTCTACCAGTCTAACATGGTTGAGACACTTGTGACTTGCATATTCACCCATGATATCCTTTGAGCTTTTGACTTCTTATTCATCATTGATCTAATTTATACGAGTGAATGCATACCATTGATCTTCCTAGACTCACTAACATTGTCAGTTGATGCATACCATTAGATATTTGATTAGGTACCTAAGAACTTGACACTTGTCATCAACACATTCATACTAACCTTTTGACTCGATGCTCATTGTTAATCTTCAATGCATGATCAAATACACTCCATTAGATCTTCAAGACCCATTAGCTCGTTAGATTACCTACTCATCATTGGATCCTAAACTTAGCTCCCAAGATTTGGACACTTTTACTCTTGCATTAAAGTTGGGAACATTTGAATTCAAATGGCTATTTCATGAATCTTTAACTTGATGTCCTCGCACATGTTTCACTTTATAAGTCTAAATTTGAATCTTTATAGTTTGAGATAGACAACTCATCAAGTTATGAAATTTGTAGAGGATGATCTAGGCATGAATAAATTCATGTCCATGTGGTATTTTGGCCCTGAGAGGCTTTCTAAGCATACTTATTAAATGCACAATCAAGGTGACCAGTCTATTCTTGTGTGAAGTACCATGGCAATCTGGGCTCTCTAGATTTGCACAAGAAATTGTTGTTTCTTTTAGAAGGCTCCAATGGACTTCTAAGACTTTGTGTAACTTGATTCATGCTCTTGAATGCTTGAAACACCATGAAAACCTACTAGTCTTCTTTACTTTACAACTCTAAACCTTTTTCAAGACTTGCTTCTCAAAGGTCAATAAAACACACTTTAAGCTTGCTTAAAGTTTTTCAAAATATTTTTAAGTGACATTTGATTTCCTCCTCAATCAAAAATTCTACTTAGATGATCACTCCATACCAAGACCTTTAAAAACTGATCCATCTAGGCAAATTTCTATATGTGAGCCAAAACTGGCCAATAGTGACTTTACTTTTGCACTCTATATTACTTATATTGTCATGTATGGTTGCCTATGGATTCCTTTCTTTATCATTGCTTTCTCTTTTCTTATTACATTTTTTTTCTTATTATCTTCTTGTGTCTTCATGATTGTTTGCTTTCTTATCTCTAATTTTTATGGATAATTATCATTGTGACTTAGTTATACAAACCTAGTTCCCTTTAGTCATTCCCTATTACAATGTGATCAATTAGTAAACAAATTAATCTCATTATATTCTTTTTTTACTAGTCCACTTTGGATATCCTTTTACCATTTATTCCCTTTTTTGTAAACTAAGCATATACATGGTTGAGACTTGAGATAACATGTTGGTTCATTGTTAAACCTAAGTGTCCTAGTTAGTCTTGTCTTTGGTTACTTATATTCCTTTAGCTTAAGCTTACATCTCATTTGTGTGTATCACTCTCTCTCATGATTGGTCATTCTAAGTCTGTATAGAGGAGGAATATTAAAAATCCTTAAAAACATTTAAAATCCAAATCATGTAACAAAAAGCAATGATACAAAAGGCAAAAACATTTCAAAATTCTTAAAAGTCAAATCACACTAAAAGACATGATTAAAAACACATCTCCTTTTTGTAGTTGAAGCTTAAACTCCATAGTTGGCCTCATGGTAGATCTGAGGTTCATTGGGGTGCGGTAGGCTATTAGATTAGAAAAGGAGAATAAAAAAATCTTTTAGTGATACATACTTTCTCATGCAAGTACTCAATATTTGAAGTAGATCAATGGCTCTGTAAGGGGTCCTAAAGAATGAGGAAAACATTATGGGAAGGAAGATCCATTTTAATTTTCTTGTACCAATGTACCTTCACGAGTTGATCTTAGTAGCACACTTATTTTCCTACATAGCTTAGTGTCTATAGCAAACAAGTTTCCTTTGTATATTGATAGTAACTAGTCACTTAGTGTCTTCTCATGTCCTTAGTATGCCTCATGTCTCCTAAGGTCTTCTCATAAGATGCCTAAATTATGATTTTTTTAAATCCCCTTTTTCACTCCCTAAATTCCTCATATTTCCTCTTGAGAAATTTTTTTTGTTCACTAATCACTCCCCTTAGGATTCCATTTATGAGTTGCATTATAAGACCATGGATAGGACCTATCATTCCTCACAAAATGCCACCATTTTACATACCTATGACCCACATCCTTTGTTACCATATTTTCACATGTATTCCACCTCATTGGTGTTCCCTTTGTGAGTTACAGTGTAAGACCATGAATAGGACCTAGCCCTGCTCACAAAATTTTCCAATAATCCAAGTCACAATCAAAATTAAATGTGTCAAATATGAGATAAAATGTGATTGATTATAAAGTTACATGTCATTGGCATGCTTCGTAGCTTGATTTTGTATGTTTTATGCTTACTTCATTTTTCTTTCACTTTTATCTTCTTATTTTCTAAGTGCATGTAAGAATACAACCATTTCTTGAATTTTCATACTTCCTAGCTTAAATTAGTGTGATAAATTTAAGACCAATATTCACCAATTTTGTTTTTATCTAATACTTCCTAACATGATTTAGTATGATTGAATGACTTAATTTGATTTGTTTTTATACCATTTATTCTTTTTACATGATATTCCATTTTATTACATTATTTTTATACTTCCCAACATAATTTAGTATGATTTTACTTGTTTTTAATTTGGTGCTAATCTTTTGTTTGGTTTAAAAATAAATTCCTTTTTACCATCTTGTTTACCACCCTTTGGTTCTTTATAATTAGTCATTTTCTTGTTATTACACATTTCCCAACTTGAAATAGTGTGTAATACATTTTTTATTGATTATATTTTACCAAGTCTTTTTTTGCCTATTTTTTTAACCATGCATATGTCCTACATAAGCTAGAAAAGAAATCACACCTCATATATTTCCTATAGAAGATACAACAATAGATAAATACATGTGCTAGAAATAAATATATCCAAGAATCCATAACCACAACCATACTGATAACACATACAACCAATATCCAAAATGCCAAAATGCCAAAATGATCCATATATATATATATATATATATATATATATATATAATGAGTTTTTAATACAATAATATAATCGTATACCATTATCTATTTCTATTGTTAGGCTCCATCCTACATATCTCATGGCCTAACCATGTTACTCATAGATTCCTCAGTCTGAACCCTCTGAACAGAACATTGTAAGGAGGTTGTTTGAGATCTCAATCCTTATACCTACCCCTATAAATGAGCTACTTGAGCCTAGACATATGTTAATTGGACTAGGGTTACCATATGTGTAACTCTCTCTTGCTCCTGTACCTATGTCATATGGGTCAAGGTTACTGCATGTGTGTCTCTCTCCTATTCATATACCTTTGTCATATGGGTCAGGGTCATTACCCATATCTCTCTATCCTAGGCATGTGTCTATGTCATATGTGTCACTATAGCTAGATGTATATCTCTCTCCTCAATCAGGGCCTGCTATGTCCATGTATAACATGCACCCATATCTATTGGTGGTTACATCCCTTTTTTGTATGCTTGTATCTCCCTTGTTGCCTCTCTAACTAGTCTAAACCAGCTTGCATGAGTTAAGTTAGATGGTACCCTAGTATCCTCTAGTGTAGTGGTGTCATACAACATCAGTGCCTCATCTAAGACATCATGGAGTGTTTTCCTCACTAGGGACCCCTTGATCTCTTCATCCTCTACCACACCTACAAAAACCACACCAAATAGATATTAGATCATTTATATATCTCAAAATCTACTTATCTATATTATATTTCAAATAAACTTAACCAATAATTTAATCATCTTTTATTACCTATCTATGTGTCAGCCACCATTATCTCAACATCTACATGACTATTGAGCATAGTCTCCCCATCTACGTAGCCTCCAAAAAGCTCTCTATAGGTCACCTCCTAAAAACAAATCCTGTAGTCATAGCTTGAGTCTATATCAGCCTATGCTTGAGTGGCATCTCTATAGTCTAACTCTGCCCTGGCCCACCTGTTGGGTCATCTATGGCATTTAGTGTCTATACTATCTCTTGTTCCTAATACCTTTGTCGACATTGTCTCTTTAATGGTTATTTTTCATCTCACTATGGAGCTAGTGGTGGTACCTCTGGTTCTCCTACCTCTACACCCATATCCTCTCACTTTGTTGCTTATCATGCTTGACCAGTCTAAGGTCTCTCACAATGTGACCTAAGCATCAACCTCACCACTAGTGGCCTTAGTCCTCCTCTCCTTCATGGATTTCTAACTTGTTGGGCCCAAAAATTGGGTACCACTATTGTAACTATTAGGTGAGGCAATCCCATCTACTTTGGTACTCATACCACCAGATGTGGCTCTATCTACCAAGTATAGTGCCCTGTCACCTCTCTCAATGCTAAAGTTAGTGAAATTGTGTCCCAACTAGGCCATTTAGTAGCAATGTGCCCATACAACTTCCATACTATGTCCACCCATCTCACTACCTATAGTGTTAGCATGTGGGGCATGGCCCATGCTACTTGGTATTATCTCCATCTTTGTACTCGAGGTGACCTATCATCGACTACATATATCAACCTAATCAGTCGATACATGGGGAACCTCTCATAGATTCATGCCATAAATAATATGATTAGTCTAGTAGACTTCTACCCTCTAGACAACACTCCATACATATCATGGATGATTTTTACTTAGATGATAGACCCTATGCCATATAACACCCTCTCCTCCAATATCATCTGACTCAAGGCTATCACAAAGAGTGGTACCTTGTTGTCTGACTTATGGCATAATACTCATGTTATCACAAGTCCTATCATAGATTTATAGCTATCCAAAACCTGTGAGGTATACACATCAAACATACTCACCCTCCATCTTGAGTGTATCATCTCTGAGCCTGTAGCCCTTACAACTAAGTCTCTCCTCTCCTCATCACTATCATGTATCCTAATAGTCATAGGTATCCCTACTATCAGCAATCCTAGGATGGCATGTACATCCTCTAGGGTGATGCCCACCTCTATCATAACCCCCTCCACCTCCCACTTGAAGGTGTTAGTCAATCATTCTCAACATCCCAGGAACATGACTAACAAATCTAGGCTTAGGGGTATCTCACACATCTCTACTATGTTTCTTAGACCTATAAAAATTAGTCTCACCCTATCCTCTATCATTAGGCACTCTAATAGATCTGGTAGTCATGATGCATCTACCAAATGCTAGAATATGAATCATCCCTCCAATCAGGAAACAACAAAAGATGCATTAGATCCTTCATGTCATGTATAGTTAAAATACATTATTTTTAAATTTTTAATTAAAAATAAGCCTAAACCACTTTAATTTATCATTTAAACCTATTATTAGATTAATCACCCCTTTTATCCCTTATTTGGTCATTTTGGATCATTTTATTACTCTTTCAACCACTTGCATGCATTTATTTACTATTCTAGTTCTCTGGTCAAACTAGTTTGATAAAAAAATCCCTATTTCTGACCTTGTTGACTTAAAAATGTAAGTCAACCCTTTTATTTTTCCCCCTTAGTACTATGTTGTCATATTAGACATTTTTGCTCAATCACCAAATTGTACTAGGTTAGTAGTCTACAAAATATACAAGGTCAACACATACATACTAGGTCGATAGTGTGGATTTTACCAAATTTTAGCCTATTGGGTCAACTAAGTTGACCCAATTGTTTTTCCCTGCCAACCCTTTATATTTTATGAAAAAGGTGCCTTTTGGTAGAAATCTCCCTGAACCCATTTCCATAAATAGTTTTTCATACCCATAGCATCTAATTTGGTTCCATTTCAACATCTTGAAATGCTTAAAACACCAATTCCTAAAAATACACTTAAGTCACTAAAATATTCAAAAATTATCTTAAGATTCTCAGTTGCTTATGTGTCATGTACCTATTGTCGCCTCTAGGGATCCCTCTCACCTAGCATGTCTTCTCTACACCATCCTAGCTCATTTGGTCTCTAAGAGCTCTTTATCTCAGCTTCACAAGTTAAAAATAACAAATGACTTTCATTTCACCCTATTTAAAATAACTTTTCAATATTCAAATCTTTCAATTAATTTATGGCAGATTCCTTATTTTGCCTCTATCTTTGTTTTTACTCATCCATTTTTCAAACCATAAAATGTTTTGGATTCGTGATGATGTATAGAATTGTTTCCACTAGCATATGCCTATCTTTCAATTTTTTTGATTTTTGGCTATTTTTTGCACTAACTTCAATAGTTTCACCTAGTGTTCTTCACATTAGATGCCTTCACCTTTCTTGTAGTCTATTTATTTATCAATAGAATTAAGGTAAGTAAAGGTATGTGTTTTTCAATTCTATATTTTCTTTTATCTTATTTGTTGCTTACTGCACTTTACTTAACATTAGCATTATGTGTTATCATGTTTTATTTCTTGAAGCACCATCTCATGTTGCACTCACATGACACACGATGAGATTCAAGTGAGGCATATGTATACACATAATATTTTGAATATTTTATTGATTACTGACACTTTATATCTTGTAAAAACCCATCAAGTCTTAATCTCTCTAAGTGCATGCCTTAAGGGGTTCATTGGGAAAGGGGTGGGTAGACCATTAGTGCTTCATAGGATTATTGTCCATTTTTCCAATTGTTATCTACACACTTATCTCCTAAAACCATTTACCCTACACTTGTTCTTCTCTATTGTACCCATTCTAGGCATTTTATACATTTTATCCTCCTATTCCTAACCTAAATCCCTTTTTTCAGTCAGTTTTACTAGGTCAATTGGGTTGACCCTGTACAGTTTTGGGGTATTTTTCACTTAGGAGCTAGTTGACCTTTAGTTGACCTATCTCATAACCTAATGAATTATTTCCAATAATTATACTAGGTCAATTGGGTCAACCTTGTCATTTGACATTTTTGAAAGGGTTTAGGGAAAGATCCACCTATAAATACAAGTTTATTTCCATCATTTATTATGAGAAGCAAAAGAATTAAGAGTGAACTAACATTTGCTTATTGACCATTCTACTTGAGAAGTAAATCATAGAGTTCCATACTTTCTTTGGAGATATAGATCTTATCTTGTGAATAAGTCTTTTGGATGCATTGATAGATTGTTTAACCTAGAGCTAATTTATCTTTGTCATCCTTACATACCACAATAACCTCTTGCAAAGCACCTTGGCCAGGGGAGAGATCAAGGCTTGGTGGGTTTGACTTCAAAGGTAAGTATTCCTAACTTTATTTCTCCTTTGTAAGAGTATATAGATAATGCATTTGTACTTATCTTCCATGTATTAAGATTCTATATTGATTGACATAAGTATATGTTTTATATGCATGTTTAATTTTATTATTTTGAACCCCGATTTTATACCACAAGATTTGGTGAGCACTAGAATTAGATTTAATTGTTATTAGATTAGGTGAAATATCAAAACCTAGGACCCCCTTAGTGCTATTATGTGATTGTGTTATACTGGAGGTTTTAGGACCCTCCTTAGCATGTTATAGTATGATAAATGATCCCCTAATTGGGTCAAGTGGATCCCCATATTGGCCATGCTCCTACTTAATAAATGTATTCCCAATCAAAAATGTAGGTATGATCTCTCTTATTTAAGTCAGGATTGATTTATAGACATGTTTCATTTCTAATTGCATATAGATATGAGGTAGCATCAACCAAAGGAGATGAACAATTAGCCTCAATATTCATACCAGATAGAAAATGAGTCATAGTTGGCTTATAGTCAACCATGTTAAACCATTCAATAAAATAAAGAACATACTTAGATTGTGCAATAGTGATCCCAAAGTCAAATAGAATTTTCATTCCTGATGAAGTAATGCAACAAGCCAAATTAAGTCATTGAGAACCTATCAGATAAAATAATTTTCACTATTGTGATGATGGATGAAGAAATCCCTATGATCAATAGGTCATCCACATAGAGAACCAAAATCAATAGTGAATTATCTTACCATAAAATGTAGACATTCAAATTAGAATGGCATATGGTGAACCCAACCAAAATAAGAAAGGTGTTTATCTTGGCATACCAAGCTTAAGGAGCTTGTTTGAGGCCATAGATAGATTTTTGAAGTTTGAAAACTAAGTAGGAATTTTCAACAAATCCTTGTAGTTGTTCCATGTATATTTCTTCTTTGTGGTCACTATGAAAAAATGCACTCTTCACATCCATCTAACGAACATCCTAGTGATGTGTTATGGCAATGGAAATAGTGAGTCAGATTGAGTTTATTTTGGTAACTAGGGTGAACATATTTATATAATCAATGTCTTGTACTTGATAAAAAAATTTGCTACCAAATGTGCTTTGAACTTGTCTACAACCCCATCTATGGAAAATTTTGTTTGGTAGATCCACCTATGTCAAACAAGTTTTCTTCCCTTAGGAAGAGGGACTAAATCATAAGTGTTGTTCCTAAAAAAGGAACCATATTCCTCTTCCATAGAAGTATACCACTCAAAAATGCTTGATGCCTTAAAATTATTATGGATTAAAAGTAAATTTAATGAAATTATGTGGGGTATTTTGGAATTATGAATGGGTTCGCCTGGTGTCTGATGGATCTCTAGCCCATTGGCCAACACTTTATAGTGTCTATATAGCCCAAAGAGGACCAGTGATCATATATTCAAGAGGAGATACCTCATACTCTAAAGATAAATTGAGAAAAAGAGGAGGGGAACCCTCATCACTACTCTCATCATCAGAATTAAAATAAGACTCTAGATCATTAGGAAGTTACTCAAGCAAATCAGAATCATCAAATGCCAGTGCATCCAAGGAAGAGGGAGGAGTGTCATGTGTAGAGTCTTAAGGACCCTCTTTAAAGTGAATACTCATATCAATGAACAAATCATGAGTGGTGGGATGGATAATCTTATAGCCCTTAACACCCTCAAGATATCTAACAAAGATGCAAGGCTGACTCTAAAATTCCAATGTCTTACATTTCTTTTTTAGAATATCAGCCATATCAAGAGATCCAAATGCTCAAAATTTCTTTATTATGGGTTTCTAACCACCCCAAGATTCAAAAGGTGTGACTCCTTAAAATGTTTTATGGGGAAATTTATTTTGGATATAACAAGCATAATTATGGTCTTGGCCCAATACTAAGGTGTAAGAGACTTGGAGTGTAACATACAATTGGTCATTTCCTTCAAGGACCCATTCTTGATCTCTGAAACACCATTATATTGAGGACTATATAGAATTGTAAATTATATTTTAATCCCATCTGATGTACATAATTCTTCAAAATGGTTACTAATATACTCAATACCATTGTCGATGCAAAAAATATTGATGTATTTACCTAATTATTTTTATTTAAATGCCTTAAAGTCCTAAAAATGATCAAAAACCTATAATTTATGCTTAAGAAAATTCACACAAATATGCCTCAAAAATTCATTGATGAAAGTATGCATGTACTTTATCATGTTGAATGAAGGTTTTAGAAATGGGCTAGTAATGTCACTATGGATAATCTCCAATGTCTATTCAGTTCTCTATGATTTTCCCTTATCATTCTTCTCCTTAATATGTTACAAAGTATGCAACCCTATCAAACTCCATCATAAAACCTGACTCATGGTAACCCTGAAACCATGTCTTGATGAT
Source organism: Torreya grandis (assembly GCA_037957365.1). Lineage (NCBI taxonomy): Eukaryota > Viridiplantae > Streptophyta > Pinopsida > Cupressales > Taxaceae > Torreya > Torreya grandis. The sequence goes on along the minus strand of JARHVA010000282.1, from coordinate 3,137,083 downwards.
TGAGTTTCTCTAGGTAGTGATAGTTGAGAATGGTTGAATTACTCATGCCATAATTTACTCACCCCCTCTGAATGAGTGAGTAGTGAAATAGAGGGTTGATCAGGAGAAAAATGTGAGAAATTATAAAATCTTAACTAGTGATCTACTTTCCCAAATGCAATAATGGAGTCATTATTTTCTTCCCTAATGACCATGAAATTGGGTGTGAACTCAACTATCTTGACCAAACTAATGTGAGTGATTTGATAAATAGATAGGAGATTGGTGGATAAAGGGGGAAAACACAAAACATTTTGAAATGTCCCATCAAATACTTCAATATATCTACTCCCACTAACTTTTGTGGAAGTATCATCACCCAAAAATATGGAAGGCATAAAAAAAGGCTATAAGGACAATAACATATCTTATGATGAAACCATGTGGTTTGATTCACTATAATCAATTACCCATGTGGAAGGATGGGATTCAATTTCAAAAAGTGATTTACTCTTATATTTTCCCTTATTAATTTCTTTAGCATTATAAGACTTGTGTGCTAATGAACTCTAGTTAGAAGAATTAGGGACATTGATGTTATTATTCCCAAGCATCTTCATCAGTTAGTAAATTTTATTCTTCATGAATTTATATTCATCATGCCCAAATTTCTTGTAGAAGCCAATGTGATTCACTCTTTCTTGGGTTTCTCATATGAGGAGGAGGACTCTTTTGATGCTTTAGACTTAGCATCAAATTTTTGACCCTTTATTTTCTCTAGGTACTTCTTGTTTTAATTATTCTCCTTACTACTAGAAGCCTTATGTTTGTCATGACTCACAAATAAAGCATGCAATTTAGATGACTTCAGTGCACCCATTTTAATGAGTTTATCTTGCTCCCAAATTAAGTCAGTAGTAAATTCATCCAAGGATAACCTGGTCCATGTAGCTCCAATGGTGTACTTGGTGGCATGCAAGGTAGAAATAAAGATAGAATTATCAGAATCCAACTTGGAAAGGATGGAAATAATCAATTAATCATCCTTTTTGTTAATGTCACATAATTTAAACTACAACCTGAGTGATTTTAACTTTGGGAAGAAGTCTTGTACCATATCAAGATCAACTAGGATCAAACTGATGAGCTCATTCTCCAACTCATGACCTCTCATTATGTCATGTTTCCCAAATATTTTTTCCAATATGGTCAAGACTTCATTAGGAGTAGTGGCAGATTAAATATGAAAGAGCAGGCCAAGAGACATAGACATGCATAGCAGACTATAGGCTTTGTCACTTATGTTGTACCACTTTACCTTCTCTTTATTAGGTGTCAATTCTTTTTTGTACACATTTTGATTTTATATAATCCTTTACTACTCAAGAATATTTTCAATTTAAATTTCCAATCATAATAGTTGAACAATATAAGAAATAGAACAAAACTTAGATCCATGATGCATAAAGAAAGTATATGTTGAACTGTGTGGTTAGAGACTAGGAATATACAACCCCCTAAATCTATAAAGGATCAAATTTACAAGGCATGAGATTTTTACCAATGTCTAAATCTTAAAAAATAATTACACTTAAAAAAAAGACACATCAAAAGGAACAACAAACTAAAAGTTATACGTGTTTGAAGTTCTATATGGCAAGGGCAATCTCCACTTTGAAAAATTTAAATTTTTTTGGGTGTGTAAAAGTTTGTTGAATTTTTTTTAATAAACTTCCCAAAAAAATAACTTATTCCCTTTTGGATCAAAATTTAATAAATTTTGGGTTGGAAGTGACTAGGGGCATAAATCTCACATGACTAGGTGCTAAGACGTATTGCAAATGTAGTGTCACTCTTCACTATATTAAATTTGATGGTCTCTAGGATGTCAATTTGCATGTAAATAGGGTGGGAGGAAACTATAGTGTTTTTTATAGAGGGTGCCTGAGTAGGTGGTGGATTTTGGGGCATACATGAGCAGGTGTCAGAACCTGTAGTATGCCTAGACAAGTGTCAAAATCCAAGACATGTCGAGTAGGGATAAGAACCTCACAAGTGTTCTAAGATGCATCAAACCCCAATAGGTGTTTAATTATGTCTTAGAACCTAACATGTATTTTAACAAGGATCAGAACCTGTTAAGTGCTTATGTAGGGGTTAGAACTTAACAAGTATTTTTGTAGGGTCATAACCTGGTAGGTTCTTTTATAAGGCTCAGAACCTTATAGATGCTTTTGTAAGGCTCATAACCTTATAGATGTTTTTTTAAGTGTTAGAATATAATGAGAGTAAATGCAACCATTCAAATGTTTTTTGAGATGAAAATATCTAATGGGGCTTTTTTCCATCGATAAAAGTTTAATAACTATCAAAATTGCCTATGAGGGGTTAAAATCCTATCAAACTAGAAAACCTCCAAAAAAGTGGATTCTGAACAACTTCTCGAAAATATAAAAGATACCCACTTATTTTATTAACAAACCCAAAAAAACTTAGAAATGGTTTTTCTCAAAGCCACCGAAAACTATATATATTTTTATAGAGTCAAAAAATAGCTTTAAAACCCTCCAAAAATAGTCAAAAATGGATTATCACAAAACTAGGTCATGTTTACAGTCATTACTAGGGTTTTGACACCTTATAAATCCAATTTCATTATTAATTTTTTATTTATATACTCTGGATATGCATTTTTACATAGATTTATGAGAAACCCCACTAAACCCTAGAAAATTGAAATCAATGAAAATCTTTAACCAGTAAGAATGCAATATCTCACAATAGAATCAATGAAATCGTCTACCAGTGTAGCTCTGATACCATGTCATAGTGGGCCACAATCAAGGATCAACTAAATAGAGTTGAATGCATGAGGCTAAATCTGTATGGAGTAGTGAAATTTGAAGAACAACTCACAAGAGGAAGAAGCTTGCCTTCACAACAAAAAATTACATTAATGAGCATTAGCCAAAAATTACATAGGAATGTACATTATATAGTAAGGAATTAGGTCACCCAAAAAGGTAATTAATTCAACTCATAATTATAAAATCACTTAAAGTACATTTCCCCTAATGACTTATTATTAACTTAATCAAGCTAATTAGACCGTGTAGGTAAAACCACATAGTGGGAAAAGCCTACACTAATACAGAATTCTTTGATTAATTATCCATTTATGTTTTAGTGGATGTCCTCTCTTATTCTATTATGTTGATAGAAAATAAGTGCCTCACTTCCTTCTCTGCAAATTAACTTGAAAGAGTCCTAATAGGAATTTTAAACAAGGACTAATGTGACCCCTTTGACCTAAAAATAACTTTTTGATCTCTTAACGAACATTTAAACCAAGACATAAGCTTTTATGAATGAATCATGACAACTAAGACCTAACGACATGTTGACAATCATGATAAACACCTAGATCATGACAAGGTAGAGTCAAGAGGCATGATAAGATAATAGGCACCACTACAAAATTTTTGGAGGATAAATAAATAATGAACTAACCTTTGAGAATGAACACAAGAATGAAAAAATTGCCTATTTTATATTCTTGTTTGATGCATAGTTTTTAGGGCACTAAAACACCTCCATTTAACTTTGTTTACATGTTTCACATCTAGAAATAATAAACATTCACACAAAATAATTCTAGAAGAGACACCTTACAACAACACATTTCTCACATATAAATATTACCAAATGCATATACGCATTTTAAATATTTAAATTTGAAGCATCATTTTTTCAACAAATCACTCACATCATTTTTTCACCATATGCACTTTAAACTCTATTATTTCTTAGAAAATCTATAAAATATATATTAAAGCACATATATATAAGTGTGTAAACAAATTTATATGATTTAAATATTGAATATGGTTTATGGTGAATATATAAGTATTAAATTATGGGAAAATAAATTTATTATACTCAAGGCAAAAAATTATTATTCCCTTAATTAAGTGGTTTTATCTTCTTCAAATAGCCCAATAATATAAATTTATTACTCTACAAGAAAAAAAATTAGTAATCCCTTAGATAAGTAGTCTTCTTCTCTTCACATCCCAATAATATACATATTTTAACCCATCAAAGAGAGGAACAACAAACACAATTCAACTTCTTCCAATTATTAATGTATCTTCTTCATGGACCCCACATCTCTTTCTATACCATTGATAAGACATTCACAGGTAGAAAAACTACATCACTTTATTACTATAAATAATATTATATCATTATAAATACTAGATATGTTTCCTTCTTTTAGTTTTTCTACTTACTGAACTCAACCACTCTATAGACCCAACTACTCATTAACCCTCTAACTTATTTTTGTTAACTTACTAATTTATTAATTAAAATAATAACTATAAAATGGGTTATCTCAAAAATTAAATTCATGCCCCATAGATTATAACCACATTACTTTTATTTCAAACTATATTACTACATAACTAATTAATCATTTAGATTGCTACACCCAACAATCTCAAGGTCATCAAAGTGAGTGATCAAACTAAGCACGACCTCTCAATATGGAATTATTTTATTTTATAGGCACTCTTCACTTGATTGATAATAAGTTGATCATTTCCATAAACTTTTATTGATTTGATCATGAAAGCATGTGCAATGTGTTATCCTAGAATTAATACTCCTACTTTATTATATTATTTGTACATGAAAACCTCAATTGATATACTAATGGCATAGTCTAACCTTGATATATCTAATAAAATGTCATTCCATCAATTGAATCACATTTGGACCCATCAAAATACACCATCCATGTTTTATTCACATTGGTAGACATAACAAACTCATCTCAAAAATCACCATCCCTAAGATTGTGGTTGAGAAGCTACAACTAGTTATTAAATAATTATTATAAGTAACACTTTACAATAGCACACTAACTACTAAATAATTCTTACAATTAAGACTTTATAACAACACACTTCTCACATATAAATAATATCAAATGCATTTACACATTTTAAATATTTAAATTTGAATCATCATTTTTTGAACAAATCACTCACATCATTCTTTCACCACATGCACTTTGAACTCCATTATTTCTTAGACAATCTATAAAAAATATATGAAAGTGTAAGTGTGCATGCGTGTGTGTGTGTGTGTGTGTAAAAAAATCTATATGGTTTAAATATTAAATATGTCTTATGGTGAAAATCTATGCAAGTATTAAATTATGGAAAAATAAATTTATTATACTTAGGCAAAAAGTTATTATTCCCTTAGGTAAGTGGTTTTCTCCTCTTCAAATAGCCCAATAATATAAATTTATTACTTTCCAGGGAAAAAAAATATTAATCCCTTGGGTAAGTAATCTTCTCCTCCAGTAATATACATATTTTAACCCCATCGAAGAGAAGAACAACAAACACAATCCAAATTCTTCCAACTATTAATGCATCTTCCTCATGGACCCCACATCTCTTTCTATACCATTGATAAGACATTCATAGGTATAAAAACTACATCACTTTATTAATTTAAATAATATTATATCATTATAAATACTAGATATTTTTCCTTCTTTCAATTTTTCTACCTATTGAACTCAACCACTCTATGGGCCTAATTACCCATTAACCCTTTGACTTAATTTTATTAACTTACTAATTTATTAATTAAAAATAATAACTATAAAATTGGGCGTCTCAAAAAATAGATTCATGCCTCATATATTATAACCACATTACATTTATTTCAAATTATATTACTAGATAAGTAACTAATCATTTAGATCGCTACACCCAACAATCTCAAGGTCATCAAAGTGAGTGATCAAACTAAGCATGACCTTTCAATATGGAATTATTTTATTTATAGTCACTCATCACTTGAATGGCAATAAGTTGATCATTTCTATAAACTTTCATCGATTTGATCCTGAAAGCATGTGTAATGTGTTATCCTAGAATCAAAGACTCATTCTCTATTATATTGTTTGTACATGAAAACCTCAATTGATATACTAATGGCATATTCTGACCTTTAGATATGTAATAAAATGTCATTCCATCACTTAAATCACATTTGGGCCCATCAAAATACATGGTCCATGTTTTGTTAACATTGGTAGACATAACAAAATCATCTTAAAAATCACCATCTATAGGATTATGGTTGAATAAGGTAGCTACAACTCACTACTAAATAATTCTTATAAGTAACACTTTAAAATAACACACTTCTCACATATAAATATTACCAAACTTATTTACACATTTTAAATATTTAAATTTGAAACAACATTTTTCCAACAAATAACTCCCATCATTCTTTCACCACATGCACTTTGAAATCCATTATTTCTTATAAAATCTAATATATATATATATATATATATATATATATATATATATATAAGTGTGTACACAAATCTATATAATTTAAATATTAAATATGGATTATGGTGAAAATATATGCAAGTATTAAATTATGGAAAAATAAATTTATTATACTCTAGGCAAAAATTTATTATTCCATTAGGTAAGTAGTCTTTTCCTCTTCACATGGCCCAATAATATACATATTTTAACCCATCGAAGAGAGGAACAATAAAAAAAATCCAACTTATTCCAACTATTAATGCATCTTCCTCATGGACCCCGCGTCTCTTTCTGTATCATTGATAGGACATTCATAACTATAAAAACTACATCACTTTATTAACTATAATAAGATTATGTCATTGTAAATACTAGATATTTTCCCTTATTTTAGTTTTTATGCCTACTGAACTCAACCGCTCTATGGGCCCAACTATTTTTTAACCCTCTAACTTAGTTTTGCTAACTTACTAATTTATTAATTAAAAATAATAACTATAAATGGGATGTATCAAAAATCATATTCATGCACCATAAATTATAACCATATTACATTTATTTCAAATTATATTACTACATAACTAACTAATTTTTAGATCGCTACACCCAATAATATCAAGTTCATCAAAGTGAGTGATCAAACTAAGCACGACCTCTCAATATTAAATTATTTTAATTTATTTTATTTTATAAGCAATCATCACTTAATTGGCAATAAGTTGATCATTTCTATAAACTTTCATTTTTTCGATCCTGAAAGTGTTTATAATGTGTTATCCTAAAAGCAAATACTCATACTCTATTATATTATTTCAACATGAAAATCTCAATCGATATACTAATAGCATAATATTACCTTGAGATATCTAATAAAATGTCATTCCATAACTTAAATCACATTTAGACCCATCAAAATACATGGTCTATGTTTTGTTTGCATTGGTAGTCATAACAAACTCATCTCAAAAATAACCATCCATAGGATTGTGATTCAATAAGGAAGCTATAATTAACTAATAAATAATTCTTAGAAGTAACACTTTACAAACAACATACTAACTACTAAATAATTCTTAGAAGTGACACTTTACAACAACACACATTTAACATATAAATATTACCAAATGCATTTATGCATTTTAAATATTTAAATTTGAAGCATCATTTTCCCAACAAATCACTCATATCATTATTTCACCATATGCACTTTGAACTTTATTTTTTATTAGACAATCTATAAAATATATATGAAAGTACATATATGTGTGTGTGAACAAATCTATATGATTTAAATATTAAATATGGCTTATGGTGAAAATATATGTAAGTATTAAATTACGTAAAGATAAATTTACTATATTCTAGGCAAAATATTATTATTCCCTTAGGTAAGTGATTTTCTCCTCCATAAATATCTCAATAATATAAATTTATTATTTTCCAAGGAAAATTTATTAATCCCTTAGGTAAGTAGTGTTATCCTCTTCACATGGCCCAATAAACAACAAACACAATCCAACTTCTTCCAACTATTAATACATCTTCCTCATGGACCCCACATCTATTTCTACAGCATTTATATGAAATCATAGGTATAAAAACTACATCACTTTATTAATTTAAATAATATTACATCATTTTAAATACTTAAAATTTTCATTTTTTAGTTTTTCTACGTACCAAACTCAACCACTCTATAGGCCCAACTACTCGTTAACCCTTTGACTTACTTTTACTAACTTCTTATTTTATTAATTAAAAAAAGTAACTATAAAATGAGGTGTCTCAAATATTAGATTCATGCCTCATATATTATAAACATATTAGTTTTATTTCAATCTATATTGTTACATAATTAACTAATCATTTAGATCGCTTCATCCAATAATCTCAAGGTCATCAAAGTGAGTGTTTAAACTAAGCACAACCTCTTAATATGGTTTTTTTTTATTTTTTATAATCACTTATCACTTGATTGATAATAAGTTGATAATTTCCAAAAAATTTAATTGATTTGATCCTAAAAGCGTGTGTAATGTGTTATTCTAGAATCAAATACTCATACTCTATTATCATATTTGTACATGAAAATTTTGATCGATATACTAATGGCATAGTTTGACCTTAAAGCATATAATAAAATGTCATTCCATCACTTGAAGAAAATTTTGAACCATCAAATACATGGTCCATGTTTTTTTCACATTGGTATACATAACAAACTCATCTCAAAAATCATCATCCATAGGATTATGATTAAATAAGGAAGCTACAACGAATTAGTTAGTGATAACCTACCCTTTTACTAATTTATATGGTATAAATTTTATATCAAACTCCATCAGTAGCATGACCCATTTAGTTATGTGTCTATATAGACAAGGCTTTGCCATAATACACTTTAATAGATCAATCTTTGCAATAAGATATGTTTTGATATTAAGCATGTAATGTCTAAGTTTTTTTGAAAACACGATAGATAAATATATTTTTATATTGAGTTATAATTATTTTTATAAAGAACTAATGATGTAATAAATAATGTGTTCTCTATTATCGTAATCATAATATGCTAACATGTTCCCCAAGACATGCTCGATGCAAGATATATATAATAACAAAGATCAATCAGGGATAAGTGGAATCATAATTGGTGGATTAAATAGATATTATTTGATTTCATCAACAAATTTTTTATTTTTTCATCCATTTAAATTTAGTGTTTTTGTGTAACAATTGTGGAAAAGTTCGGGTTTATCAACTAAGTGAGCAATAAACCATTTAATGGCCTGGATTTTACTCATAAACCTTCCAGTTGTTTCAGTTCTTTGTGTGGAGGTGTGTAAACAATATTTTATACTTTCTTAGGATCAAACTCGATTTCATGTTTATAATAAATCTCAACTATTTTTCTAATCTAACACAAAATACACATTCATAGGATTTAGCTTCACATTGTATTGGCATAGTCTCTCAAATATTTTTCTCTTAGTATTTAACATGATTTTCACACTTTGTATATTTTCCCAAGATATAATCTACATAATCCTCTATAATTGTTTTTTAGACTGAAATGTATGAAAACATAACAAAGCGTATCCAAAAAAATTTAAATGTTATTTTTTATTACTCACTAGGATTTATTTTTATTTGATTATAACTAGAAAATCCATCCATAAAGAAGAGCATCCCATATCTATCATTAGAATCAACAATCATATCAATATTTGGTAATGGAAATTCAACCTTAGGACATATTTTTTTCGAGTCTATAAATTTTTTATAGATTTTAATGCACCCATTTAGTTTTTCAACCAAGATAATTTTAGAAATCCAAGGTAAATAGTTAATAGGATGTATGAAACTAAAATATAATAACTTTTGGATTTCATCTTTAACCAATAAAATAACTTTAGGATGCATCTTTTGAATCTTTTAATTTATTGGTTTAACATTAGGATGGAAAACTATATTATAAACTATAATAGATGGATTAAGACTAGAATAATTATAATAAGACCAAATAGATAAATCATAAAAATCACATATTAGTTTTCCATTGTATTTATCCTCTTAATTAGTCATCAATACACTCAATAAGATAATTTTAGGATCTTCTTTAGTGTCATAATTTAATTAATTTCTTGCTTCATTAACCAATGTATACAAATCCTAAATATATGGAGTGATAGGTAAATAATTAGGACCATATAATACAATGTTGTTATCGATAATGAGGGATCACACTTCCTAAAATATGCCTGATTATTCAAGTTAGATGGAAATATATCCTTATGATAAAAATAAGGTAAATTCAAATATAATCACATATATTCTTGAAGGGCTTCATTATTAGAGAAATTTTCAATAACTAAAAATTTAGGTGAATCCACTTTGTTAATCAATTAAGGGTGTACAGATTGTGAATATGTAAAAATATTTACTTCATGTATGTGATTTGTTTTAGATTTTGAGAATTGAATGTTTAAAAAAAAATCTTATTAGCATATTCATAAGTGTGTAGAGATTCCTTATTTAAATAAAAGTGCATATATTTAGCTTGATATTCCTCACTATATCTAACCCTTTTTTGAATTGGTGTAAAATTTAAATGATTGGTTTTTTATTACTTTGCTCGTGTTATCCTCATCCTTGACCTTTGTATCCCATTTTTTTCACAAGTCAACCCAAATCCATATTTTTCCAAAGAATCCTTTTAAACAAGACCAAGAAATTGTTTTTACTTTTTAGTATTAAATAAAGTATTCATCATAAGCCTTTTTACTTTCATTAGTTTAATATCATGTATTATTAACCACATATAATTTAGTAAGTCTTCTATAGTCTCGAGGATTGAAATATAGTTGTCCAATACTAAAGGTATGCATGTCATTTCTATATTCCCCAAGCCTAATAGGAGTGAAATTAAGCCTGAATAAATGTTCTATCTTATCATTTATTTAGTATCTTCATTAGTCTTACTACTTTAATCCATTTAAAATGTATGCAATTTATCTATTGGAATGTAATGTCTAGATGCCATAAGAGATGATTGTGGTTTATTGAGATGTGAAATGAATCTTTTTATGGGTTCTACCATTTTATAAATCCAAAAGGAATATCATCCATAATTTAAGTACATATGTATTCCTTATAAACAAATTTAGTGCACACACACACACACACACACACACACACAATGTAGAGGATACCATTTTCATATCATGAATATATGGAATACCAAGCAAAAGGTTATAACTCACGTCATTATATATCACTTGACATTTTGTAGCTATAGTTTTTGGTCTAATTTTTATATCTAAATCAATTATTACTAAATATTTTTTTAGGTGATTTTCAAATCCTTTAATAGTCATTTCTTAGGGTTTTAAAGCTTGACATCCAACTCCAAGTGTATTAAGAAAGGCTTCACTATAAATATTCAATATTGAATTATTATCTATGAGTACATGTTTTATCCCTTTATTATTAATCATAACTTGAATATGTAATGGTAAGTGTTGATCCATAATCTCTTTGAAATGTAGATAATTTTTTTAAAAAGAGATTAGTTTATCACTATCATGTAAAGTTTTAACAATAGAATCAAAATAAGTTGGTTTGGTATCATATGTTAAAGTATAAAGTTTATCCTTGTAAATATTAAAACTTTGAATTAACTCTAAGATATAAATTATTGCATAGGTATTCTTCAATTGATCAATAATATCATAATTATTGGCCACATGCACACTAATTTTACTAGGAGTAGAATGAATATTAGGAGGTATGTTCTAGTTAACCCCATCTTGATGCAGAGAGGAAATAGGATGAATATAATTATTGTGTTCACTACCCCTTTGGATTATTACAACATCCACCTCAGAATCCATCATATAATAATTCACACATGATGTATCACTAAGAGAAGACAAATAAAAGTTATCATTTCAAAGGGTATCAACACATAAAAAATCACTATCACATATAACCCTACCATACTTCAATATGTATGCTAAAATTATATGTATATTCAAGGAAGTAAACACGTAATCATTCATAAAAATTTACATAAAAACTATATCATGAATAATAAAAACATACTTGTTATCAATTTGAATCACACCCTTTAGGAGGCTGTTTAGGCTTCCTCATTCAGACGATACAATGGGAACACTCTAAGGTTTTAGGTCACCTATGGTTGGAGTGAATCTACGAAAAGGGTGAAATTCACCTAATGGATCTCCAAGACTAATTCTAAACTATTGATCTTTAAAGAAAAGGGATAAAGAGAACACAAAATAAATAAAATAAAAGTAAAGAGGTGATACACCAGAACACAATGACACCCTCTATTTAATTAAGTTTGCATAATGAAAACCTTTAGAACTACAACATACATGACTCAATCATGAACCTCATAGCATCAATGTTTCACAAAGAGGTGCAATAATCTATAATAACATTAGAAGGATAAACATTCATCACATAATTAACATTGTATAAACACAAGGACACACAAACTATGACATGTCAAAGAGAGTTCACTTGCATGGAGGTGAGGTGAAATTGGGCACAATCAAAGGGGAAAAACACTTTGCCACAATGAGAGCAACAACTCATAAAATACACAAAGAATTCAAATCATTGAGAGGAGAAAAAATACTTTTTCATTGTTTCAAAGGCATAAGAATAGGGTAGAGGGGTCAAGGATGGATTAATTTATACAACATTTCTATGCTAGAAAGAGTCTTCCCTATAGTGATGATTCTACTTGTTTAAATAGGCAAAATACCTAGAGATTGGGTTTTGTCTTGGTCCTTCCTATGAGGTGGTGATAATTTAAATCATTATTAGGAGAGGTGGCTTTAGAGAGTAGGAGAATATTCATAGGAATGTCAATCCATGCCATCTTAACTGCTTGTCAGGTTCATTCCAAGTTAGTAGCTTCTCTTTATCTTTATGCTCTATTCGATCTCAATGCACATGCCATATTATGATGACTAGGGTTAGATCATCATGCTTTCCCCCCATTCTACTAGTTGGATTTGAGCCACACCATGATTTTGAATATTGGGCCACTCTAATATTAATTTGATGAATTAATATAGTTACATAGTCTATTTCCTTCCTATTGATAGTTTTGATGGCCAAACAGGTCATCAAACTTGCCTCAGATAGTGCCATTGTAGATGCTAGAAAACCCTTTCATGGTATGCTCCATCCATGTGTCCTCCTATTTCTCCTTTATTACTTGTCCAAAGATCTTAAGTGCATGCTAACTATTCCCCCTATGGTGAAGTGATATTTTACCACATGGCATCATATCACTCACCCACTTGCCTCTGGATCTGACACATTATTGGGATTTCATGGACCACCTCAAGGCTACAAAGTAGTAGGATTTTACCATGTGGTGTCATCCCACTAAGATGCTTACTTGGGGGATTTGAAACTATAAGAACATCTCTAGGATGATAGGTCATTAGGATCATGACATGTGGAAGTATCCCACTTACTTTCCATCTTACTTTGCATTCATATGGATGGCTTCAAGATGTCAAGTCATTGGGATCATAACACATAGAATCATCTTGCTAGCCTAAAATCTCATAACTTTATTGACATGGAGATTCAATGGGCAAGTTTTTGAAAATTGATTGAGTCTTGAAATACTTTATGCATAGGCTTAAGAATGTTGGAAGAGTGATATGTGGCTCCAATCAATCCTTGAAAAATTGATTAAGTGTTGAACAAAGAAAATAATTTGCTGGTAGACCATCCCTCCATGTTGAAGTGGTATTTTACCACATGACATAATTCTACTATCCCACTACTCTAATAGATTTTCTCAACTACATAGATGGTTCTGGGGCCCTAGGTCACTATTATTTTACCACATGGTTTTATCTCACATACATGTTTTCTTAGAACATTACTAAAAGGACAAAGTCTAAAAGGACCTTTTGAATATGCCCAAGGTCATGGAATGCTGACATGTGGCTCTCAAGAAATTTGAAGAAATGTCTAAGTGTTTTTAAATCCCTCCTTGCCTTTGAAAACTTATGTATCTGATATCTATAAATTTTACCCATTAATGAAGGGTTTCCTAGTTTAGATTGTAGCCTATGAAACATGGGAGCACAAAAGTGGAACTCTATGATCAGGTGTTGAACTTTAACCTTTAAGCATGAGTAAGTCCTTGAATAATAACATGCAAGAGGATTGGGAATTTTGATTGTGTTATTCATGATTTGTAAATACTCCCCATGCACTTCTCTCTTTGTTTCTTGAAGTATGGGAGACCCATGCACCCAAGGCATGCATATTGTTCCATCAATTAGTTATATTTGGCATAAAGTGTGTGTGTTGAAGGCTGTATAGTAGGATTGAACTCTATGGTTCTTCAATGAAGGTGTATAAACTTAAAAATTTGGCATGCAATACTTTTAGTAAGATAACATGCAAGAGGAATGAAGATTTTTTATTTACATACCTAATTTTAGAGTTTTTTCTCAAGTGTTGGTCTCAATCTTTGCAAGTTTTGTCTTTGATATTTTTGTTTAGAATAGGCATTCTAAATTTTTTTTGCATTTTCCTCGAAGACTTAACTTTAAAAAATATTTATGAAGGCATTTGGTCTTTAGAATTTTTGATTGGTATGGGATTTCATGTGCAAACTCTGATACATGAAAATTGTCTTCAAAAATTTTGTTCAGAATAAAATATCATATAAGCTCTACAGGTACAAGCTCTGACCCTTTTTTTGCCTTTGATATTTGTGTTCATAATTTATGTTCAGTGATAAGATTGAAAAATTTTCCTTGAATAATTTTTACAAAGACATAAATCCTTCTTTGAAAATACATCAATTCAAAGACTTAGTCATTTATGTTGAACTCTAGCTAAACTTGGAAGACTAAAAGTAATCCTGAATCCCCTTTCTGAATTGGACACTGATCTTCCATGGTGACCAAAAATGGTCAAAATTCTTGGTGACATCTATGGGATAATTGCCTACTAATCACTTTAGATAGGTATCCGTATAATAATCCATTGGGAATGGGGTCATAGAAGCATCCAAACTCTTCATTCTAACATTCAACCCTATTGCAATATGCTTAGCCTAAATTGAACAACTGAACTAAAAAAAGCCTCTTAATAAGACCCAAAATAAAAAGAATAAGAAAACAATAGTGTTGAATCACCAGGGAAATAAAATAACTAAACCAATGTGTAGTAGTAATTGGAGGAAATAAAAAATCTAAAATACCCTAAACTATCCAACTAGAAGGTTGTCTAAACAAATCCATTGACTAGTTCTACAAAGTGGCTACCCTTTTTTTATTAACATAAAATACTTTTCATGTTTAAGGGAATACAAATACAAGTTGAAAAGTATTTAGTGCTATATGAAATCATAGAGAATTTCTTTAAGGATTCATAAAAAAAAAACTCACCCACCCAATTGATTTGACTGGAAGTGCAGCTGTCTTGGAGAGGATAGGAAATTAGATTTTGGCCTTCTTGATGGTCAACTTTGTGATATAAATTAATAATAACACATGATGGATTATTATTCTTAGATTATAACCAATTTAGGTATCTGATAGGACATCCCTTTATCAAGACAAATTTTTAATAATCAGCCCTACTCTCGTACTTGTGTTGTATTACTTCATCATCTCCTTGGTTGAGATGTTCTCCTTCAAGCACATGTGATTGACTTGGAATCATATCCACTTCCACTTGACATTAATTATGGCCAAATTTAATTATTTAGGAAATGTTGGTTTAAATTATAGGCTTGAATAGAAGTCTTCCATTTCATCTTGAAAAAAGTCTTACTCCAGGGCTTCTTTACTCTTCTCAACATTGATTTCTACATCCTTAATATTATTTGTTGGATCAAGAATGTAACATCCTTTTGCCTAATCATCAAATGAGAAATGAATAAAATCCTCAAAAAGAGCATTAGCCTCACAACTAACAATTTTTTCCATTTTAGTTGGGGGCTCCGTATTTGGCCTAATGGAGTCCTCCTCCTCATGAAAGCAAAAATATTCCAAGGCTATCCCCTCATTGATATTCATGATCCCAAAATCACCATCTTCCCAATTTAAGAGAAGGGGCTAAAATTGTGTTTGTTTCTTCTCTTTTCCTAATTGCGGGGTTCCAATCTAACTCATTTCATTTGAAATTTTTATGCATGTTGAACCATGAGAGCTTTAGGAGTGACTATAGCATTAGGATTTTGCACATTAGATGGCCTAGGATATGAGAGCTGAGTTTTGTACTTGTACAATGCTTTGGATAGGAGTCCTATTAGACTAATAATCTTTATCAAAGGGATGATAGGGGATATTTTATTGTAATTATTATTTCTTTAAGGTAGTTTTCTTATTGTCAAGGCTTTGGATGAGGCTTTTAACTTCCTACAAGTCACCATGAGTGACTATAGATGAGATTACTTGGATAACCATTATAAGAATAGAGGGTGAAATGGGATGATTGGATAGAGGCTTAAGCAATAGCAGTATTACAGGCCTAGGTGTAATTTTACTAGCATGGAATAAGTAATTTTATTCCCTTATAGTGAGCTCATATGCATTTGGAAGAGTGTTTCCACCCAATTATTGAACCATGATTATAAGATCACTATCTAAGGACCTTAATAAATATAGGAAGGTAGTGTGGTTTGAGGGTTTAACTAAGTGTGGGATTCTATCCTAGGTTCTCTAAAATCTAAGATTAAAGTTAGTCATAAGCTCATGGGAAGCCCTTTTTATGGTAGTGAGTTGATCTATGAGTGTAATAAAATCACTCTTGTCTTCAAATTGTTTACATAACCACCCCCTAGATAATTCCAACAGTGGATAGAAATTGGCCTTGCACTCCTAAACCATTATATAACCTCACCCTTTAATGAAGATGCAAAGAGCATAACTATTATGCTTTCCTCTACAACATGGTGGACTGTACATATGTTAGTTATGTCTTCGATGTGCTCAACAGGGGTAGTAACACCCTCACCAATGAAATATGATAGGATATTAAGGGATGCAGTTAGGATATAATCATATTAAGCAAGGGATAAGGGGTTACCTCCATTGAAAGGAAAAAACTAATGAAAGACACCAAGTTTTAATCCATCAAATCAAGACATTTTATTTAGTTACATAGAGTTACATTTATAGGGTGAATATATCCTACAACTAAGCAGATATTTTTCATCATAATCTCTACAATATCTCCCTAAAATACTCAACTTTATCCCTAAACATTATACGTAAGTTATATTATCAACTCAATTACATTATTATTTTATTTGCTCAGAATATAATATATTATGAGCACTAACCTATGTGATTATTACTTCACGTAATAATCAATTACATTATTTTATTACTAACCTAAACACTATTACTCACCACAAATGTGAGCACTAACCTAGATAATCCTAATAGTCCCCTCTTAGTGTTAACATGGGGTGAGGAACTATAATCTAGAGCTACAACACTCCAATGTCATTATCATTTAGATCATTATTTTTTGGGTTGTTGATTTCTACTAGAAGTTCACTTGGTGTGTAAACCCCTTATTGAAAACTGTCTTTGGATGTTGGCTTCCACACAAAAAGCATACAATTACAAATAATAGTGGTCCCCTTTATAAATTTTTTAAAAGAAAATTGTCACCCTTCTGAAAAATTCTTATAACTCCTTCTCCCTTTTATTTTACAAAAATAGTTTTATCACCCCCTTAAAACAAAATTTCCTATTTAAAATTTTATCTTAAAATAAAATTTAAATAAAAAATAGCTCATGTGGATCTGGGTGAGGGGGAGTTGACCTCTCAACCACTACCAACCATAGTGCCTTTACAAAATTAGAATAACCAGATAGTCAATGCAGAGTACTAAAGTTTTTATTATCAAAAAATATATTTAACTGGCTTGTTGAATTTTAAAAAGAATAAATATACCTACCCATTTTAGGGTTATGAATCATGTGCTTTATGTTGGAAGTGGTGAGTTGAGTTAATGTATCACCATTTAGGGAGGATATAAACTCACCCAAAATAGATATGTCAAGGTGATCTTGGTATTATAAATGGGTTTGTGGTTTAAACTTGATCGATGTAATGAGATCTATGCCACCTGTTGAGTGGAGGGATTGAGTTATAGGTCATGATCAGTAGGGAAGAATTCAAGTTGAATGTTGATGTAGATTTGGGAGGTCAAGCTAGCAATAGATATAACTCAACCAAAGGGGAGCTTCAAGGACTATAATAGATCATGTTTTAGTACAAAATAGAGATTTTAGTGAGATGGATTAGGGGTTACCTCAATGATCTAAGCCAAAAATGAAGGGATCTATTTGGGAGCTTAGTGAATATAAATAATTATCATTGATGTGATGTTGATAATGCATGTGTTGATTGATGATTTTTGCAATGATATTTGCCAATGCTGAGCTAAACTCGGCAAAGAACCCATCTTTACCAATCTTGGACAACTCAATCAAGCATTGATCTATAAGTTGTTTCAAATACAGGCATCCTTTTACAAGAAAAAATGAAAAATCCTACTTGAAAACCAATCCCTCAATGACCATGCAGATATTGGTACAAGTATGATCTAAATGTGGTGAAAAATAATAATGTAAAAACTTGCATATTATTGATCCACAAAATAGACTAGCTACTAAAATATGGCAAATCTGAAAACACTATATACATTTTTTATTAAATAAATCCTCATGCATTTTAGAAAAAATATTGATCTACATTCAAACCCACTGTTTTACAAATAAAATCAAAAAATCAATAGACTAAAAAAATGAATAAACCCATATTTGAAAACCTCCAAACAAGGATTTTTACCCAACTGAGATGAGGTTACAGTTTGAAAATAGATTTTCATTGTTAGTTCTTATTCTCCATCCAAATATGAAACTTTTTTATAGTTATTTTTTTAGTTTTGATTTTATGTGTATGAAAATAGTGAACAATGTGAATGATAATTGTGGATAGAGTGGACATGATAAAAAGAGGGAGGATCCAAGTGAATGGTGAATATCACAAATTTGTATGTGGTCTACACTACAAAACTGTTGACAAGATGCAAGAATGGTGGATGGACAAATCAATGGATATTTTAAGTGGTCTACACTTACAAAGCTATTATATGAGCCATATTTATGCATCAAACAAGCAAATAGAAGATACAAAGAGGTCTCATCAGGGTTCCTGCTCTGATACCATATAATGAAAAACACTAAGTTTTAATCCATTAAATTAAGACATTTTATTCAATTGCATAGATTTACATTTATAGGGTGAATATCTCCTACAAATAAGGATATATTTCTCATCTTAATATCTACAATATCTACCTAAAAAACTCAACCTTATCCCTAAACATCCTATGTAAGTTGTATTATCAACTCAATTACATTATTATTTCATTTTCTCATAATATAATATATTATGAGCACTAACCTATGTGATTATTACTTCATGTAATAATCAATTACATTATTTTATTACTAACCTAAACACTATTGCTCACCACAAATGTGTGAACTAACATAGATAATCCTAACAAAAACATATAATTTTTTGGGACAACCATTGAGAAATAATAAGAATTAGACCTCATTTTTGAATAATCATGTAGAACTGACCTAAAACTAAGAAGATTAGAGTCTCTAGGTGATTATATTTATTTTAAATAAGTAAAATATCAAGAATGTCACTTAAAACCTGATCTCTAATAGTCTTAAGCACTTGTACTGCTTAAACTAGTAGATTTGACACTTGGAGTCACCATGGTGTTAAAGAAACTACCCTGAATGTAAAGATACATTGAAAAACACACCAAAATTACTAAATAGATGATATAAGGATAATAAAATGGTCCCATTGGGTATGTTATAAACTATTTTTTATCTAAATTGCACCTTGAGGAGGTTATTTAGGCCTTCCTTATTCAGATGATATAATCAGAACACTCCAAGGTTATGGGTCACCTATGGTTGGAGTGAACCTCTAGAGAGCACCAAATTCCCCTAATGGATCACATAGACTAACACTAAACTACTAATCTTGAAAGAAAAGGAAGAAAGATAACATAAAACATATAAACTCAAAGCAAAAGAGGTGATACACTAGAACACAATGACACCCTCTATCTCCTTAAGTTTGCATAATGGAAACCTTTAAAACTACAACATACATGAATCAATCATGAACCTCCTAGTATCAACATTTCATAGATAGGTTAAATAATCTATAATAGCATTAGAAGGAAAAACATTCATCACACAACTAATATTGCATAAACACAAGGACACACAGACTATGACCTGTAAAAGATAGTTCACTTACAAGAAAGTGAGGTAAAATTGGGCACAATCAAAGGGGAAAACACTTCACTACAATGAGAGCATCAATAAATCATAAAATACACATAGAATGTAATTTATTGAGAGGGAAAAAAATACTTCTTCATTTATTAAAAGGCATAAGAGCAGGGTAAAGGGGTCAAGGATGGATCAATGTCTACAACATTTTTATGCTAGAAAGAGTCTTCCCTATAATGATGATTTTTCCTAATTAAATAGGCAAAATATCTAGAGCTTGGGATCTATCTTAGTCCTTCCCACTAACAGGATGGTTAAAATTTGAATCATTAATGGTAGAGGTGGATTTAGGGAGTGGTAGAATCTTCTCAAGATTGCCAAGCCATTCCAGCCTAACTACTTGTTAGGCCCATTCCAAGCCAAAAGCTTCTCTTTATCTTTATGTTCTCTTCTATCTCAATGTGCATGCCATACTATGATTATTGATCCCACATCATCACCCTTTCCCCTACTCTACCAGTTGGAATAGATCTATACCATGATTCTAAATATCATTCTACTATAAGATTGATGTAGTGAATCAATATAGTTACATAGTCCATTTCTTACCTATTGATAGTTTTGACAGCAATAAGGTCTATCAAACTTGCCTCAGATAGTTCCAACATAGATTATAGAAAACCCTTTCCTGAAAGGCTCCATCCACATGTCTTCTTCTCACTTCTTTATTGCTTAGCTGAAATTCTTAAGTGCATGTTGATTATTCCCCTAATAGTGAATCAATATCTTGCCACATGGCATAATTTTGCTCACCCACTTCCTTGAGGCTCTGACACACTATTGGATTTGCATGTACCACCCCAGGGATGCAAAGAAATGGTATTTTTCCATGTGGCATCATATTAATAACTTACTTACTTAGGGGATTTAAAATTATTCAAACATATCCAAGATGATTGATCACTAGGATCATGACACATAGAAGCATTCTACTTTCCCACTTACTTTGCATTCATATAGATGGATCTGGGATGTCAAGTCATCAAGATCAGGACACATGGAAGCATCCCACTATTCAAGAATCCCAAAGCTTTACTAACATGGAGATTCACTGGGAAACTTCTTAAAATTTGACTAAGTCTTAAAAGACTTTTTGCACATGCCCAGGGCTACTAGGAGAGTGACACATTACTTTGGTAAATCCTTAAAAAATCAAGTGTTGAAGAAATAAAATAAGTTGTTCGTAGACCATATCATTGATGAAACATGATTTTTCTATGTGGCATAATATTTCTAACCCATTACTCTGACAAATTTGTTCAACTACACAGATGGTTTTAGGGACCTGGGTCACTAGGATTTCACCACATGGTTTCATCTCGCATACTTGATTGCTTAGAACATTTATAAAATAGCTAAGTCTAAAAGGACCTTTTGAATAGGCCTAGAGATACATAATGTTAACACATGGCTCTTAGGAAATTTGAATAAACATCAAAGTATTTTGAAATCCATCCTTACCTTCACATGCTTATGTGCCTGATATCTAGAACTTATACTTGTTAATGAAGGAACTGGTACATAGTTCAGATCATATCCAATAAAACATGGGAGCATAGGAAAGTAATTTTATGATCTAGTGATAAACTTAAATCTTTGAGTGCAAAGAAGTCCTTGAATAGTAGAGTGAAAGAGGATTGGGAATTTTGAGCACACTCTTCATGATTTGTAAATACTCCCCGCACACTTCTCTCTTCATTATTTAAGTATGGGATACCCACACACCTAGACCTACGTACTATTCCATCACTTGGTTGTATTATTCACAAAAGGTGCATGTTGAAGGTTCTGTAATAGGACTAAAAGTTTTAGTTATTTAACAAAGGAATGAAACCTTAATAGTTTAATGCACAAGAATTTTAGGAAGAGAGTGCACAAAATGAATGAAGATATGTACTTCATGCACCTACTTTCAAAGTTTATGATCGAGCATTGGTCTTAGTCTTTGAAATTTTTGTCTTTGACAATTTTATTCAGAATAGGTATTCTTACTTTTTCTACATTTTTTCCTAAAGACTTAACTTTGAACAATCTTTCTAAAGGCATTTGGTATTTGGCAATTTTTCTTGGCATGGGCTTCTACGCTTAAACTCTTATGCATGAAAATTGTATTTAGAAATTTTATTTAAAATAAAAGTTTGAACAAGATCTATAGAACAAGCTCTAACCTTTATTTTACCTTTGGCATTTATGTTTAAAAACAAGCTTCACAACATTTTCCCCAAACACTTTTTTTGAAGACCTAAAGCCTTCTTTGAAAAACACTAAGTCAAAGTTGTAATCATTTTGTTAAATTATGACTACACTTGGAAACCTAAAATTAATATTTAATCCCCTTTATGAATTAAACACTGATCTTTTATGGTGACCAAAAATGGTCAACATTCTTGGCAACCTTTGTGGATTACTTGCCTACTAAGCACTTTAGACTAGTAACCTTCTAATAATCCATTGGGAATAGATACATAGGATCATCCAAACTCTTCATTCTAAAAACTCAACCTTACTACAATGTGCTTAACCTAAATTGAATAACTAAACAAAACAAAACCTCTCAACAAGATCCAAACTAAAAAAGAATATGAAAACAATAGTGTTAAAACACTAGGGAAAGAAAACAACTAAACTAATGTGTAGCAACACTTGGAAAAAATAAAAAACATCTAAACTACCCTAAACTACCCAACCAGAAGGATGTTTAAACAAAGGCATTGACTAGTTCTAAAAAGTAGATATCATTTCTTATTAACTTAGAATACTTTTCATGTTTGAAGGAAGCCAAACAAAGGTGGAGAAGGATTAAGTGCTCGATGACCTGATAGAGCATTTATATAAGGATTTAGACAAAAACAAAATCACCCACCCAACTAATTTAAATGGAAGTGAAGTTGTCTTAGAGTAGATAGGCACTTGGATTTTGGCCTTCTTGATGCTCAACTTTTGATTTGAATTAAGCACAACACAGGATGGATTATTCTTATCAACTTTCAACTGAGCTAAGTATCTTATAAAACATCCCCTTATCAAGACAAAGTTTTAATAATTAGCCCTACTCTAATACTAATGTTGTATTTCTTCATCATCTCATTGGTTGAGATGATTTCCTTGAAGCACATGTGATTGACTTGGAAGCATATCCACTTCCACTTGACATTCATGATAGCCATGAGGTAGTTATTTAGGAGATGTTGGTTTAGTCCAAGATTGAGAATAAGTCTTTCATTTTATCATAAAAAAATTCTTCCTCTAGCTCTTCTTCACTCTTCTCAAGATTGATTTTTGCATCCTTCATATGATCTACTAAATCAAGCACTAACATCATATTTCACAATCATCAGACAAGCAATCAATAACCTCCTCAAAAAAATTAGTATTATAGCATTAGTCTAGGTGATCCATTAGGGGATGTTAACCCTCTCTAGAGGTTCACTATAACCATAGGCAACTGACAATCTTGGAGTGTTCTTATTGTATTGTCTGAATGAGGAAGGCCTAAACAACCTCCTCAAAGGTATGATTTAGATTGATAATAATAATAATAATAATAATAATAATAATAATAATAATAATAATAATAATAATAATAATAATAATGATAATAATAATAATAATGTTGGGAACATTCCATGTACATGTCATCATAGAAATAAATGATATATAAATCATATTGATCTATGAGGAAAGGAAAAAAACACAATAATGTACTTAAGATATAATTGGAAACTGGACCAAGACTTATTAAAGTTGGCATGGTCCAAGCAAGGGGGGAAGAACCAAAGCTAGAAAAATTTGACATGGCTCAAATAAGATAAAGTATAATGATAGGGAATAAACAAGGAGAGGGTTGATAGGAACCTTGAAATAATTATATCTCAAAAAAATCAAGCCTTAGAGGGATAAGGCTATGAAACCCTAATGTTGGGTCATCTAAAATATTGAGTTCACTATTTTTTTTACAAAAATGGCATATATATGTTGAAAACACCACACCAATCATGTAAAGAATTAACACTATGAAAATATAACCAAATACAATAATGATTAGTAAAAATATACCTAGGGTAAATGGTAGTAGATAAAAAATACCTCAAACTATAAATGATCAATATAAATAGGAAGATATAAGAAGTGATAGATAAATAATTTTTTTAATTACTTACATCCTATTAGATGTTCAAAATGGAGATAAAATAGTCATGGAATAGTGTAGAACCCCATAAATAACATTATGTTTTATTGCATTGACCACTTTCATATAGTTTAAAAAGGCTCAAACTAGTTTCATACCACTTCAAAAATGATAGTCATGCTGAAAATGGAAAACCTACTCCAAAAATGGCTTTGTTTATTCTCATAGTCTAAAATTTCATATAATCCTTTTTAAAAAATATATGCACATTGTTGGTTGAATATTTTGTTGATCAGTGATCAGCGTACTGGTAAACAAAATAGGTCTGATCAGCCAAAGTAGGAAGATTAGTCATCCAAATGTGTAGGTTTACCACATCAAAAGGGGACTAATCTCTCCTCTCATCAAGGGGAGGTTCCCTATGGATATGCTATATATATGCATAAACATAAAATAATACTCAAGGGTAGAACAAGCTATCCATCTCTCTTTCTTTAGAGATGATGTGTGCAAAACTAAGGAAAAACTCAAGGGAAATGATAGACAACACTCTTCTTCTTTCAAAATAACTATTCAGCCAGCCACAAGAATACTCCTAGAAATAAAAGCAAAATGTAACTAAAGGCGTAGTAACCAGCAAATCGAGATACAACACAAAGTCTCCACCTAAATTGCTCAAGAGTAAAGTACGAAGGATAATGAGGGCATAAAGTCGTCCCAAAGTCCTTTACATAGAAATGAAAAGAAAAGACACTAAAGGTAACTATGGGGGCACAAAGTCTCTCCACAGTTGATTCTTCAGGACACCTTTCTGACTAATTTCACTAATCCTGCTTGTTGAATTAATGGAGCAAAAAATATATCAAGGAAAAAGACATAAGAATAGTTTACTCAACAACAAAGATATCACAGCACAAAGTCTAAAAAAGTCCCTTGCTTTCTTAATCCAATAACAAAATATGATCAATAGACTGAGCACAAAGTCTCAATGATGCCTCTCAATTTGGGCAGAGTTTCGTTTTGATTGTCAAAAAAAGAGATAAATTTACAATGAAAGAGAGTCCCTTCTATAGCCACTTCAAGGAGGACTCAGGAACAGTAACACATCATGTTGCATGGAAAACTGTTATGAAGACAAGCTAGAACTTAGGGGCATTTTACCCATTTGATTTTATCAATGCAGGGAAACAAGTCATGCTTATTGAAAGTTTGCAACTTTCAATGTCCACCTAGCGATCTGATCTTACCTTCATCATTCCTCCTTTTTTGGTTAATTGAATCAGGTCTATGGATTCAATTTGCTATTCTGTTCCTTCCTCACTTATTGTTGGTCTTGGCCTCAAAGTTTGTGAATGCATTCGAGTCTATAGATTCAAAGGATCAATGGCTATTTTATGAGCTTTAAAATTGACATTCACTTGCTCGTCACTATGTTTTCAATGGCTAGTTCACTGTGTTGAATTTGACATCTTTGGGTGCGTCACGCCTTGGTCCTTCTTTGAATTCTCTATTTGGCACTTTTTTGGAAAGAAACTGCCCTTTCAGGTCTTGAGAAATGATCTGCCTTGGGTTAGAAGAGCCCCCCTCTACAAAGGTATATGCCTTTTAGGTGATCTTCAAATGGCCTTCGGGCTTCTTGCTTCATGTGGGTAACTAAGATTCTTCTTTCAGACTTGATGAAAATGTCCTTTACTTTGGCCGCTGAGAGTCCCCTGCAAGGGAACCTACCCTTCGGGGTCATTCGGTGGCCTTTGCTTTAGAAGTCTTCGCGGCATTTTCCCTGTGAACTGTCTCTCAGGTTTTTCCTTGGGCATTTTCCCCACAGGTAATTCTCGTAGACATTTTGTTCAGGGAAAATTCTTGCAGACAAAAATTTCATAGAAATTTGTTTCGCCAAGTCTTTGAACAAGTCTTCGAATTTTTTGTGCCCGCGACTAGTTCTTGAATTCTTTCAGACTTTTTGTCTGAAGGAATTCCTTCAGACAAAAGTCTGAAAGAAATATAACTATCTTTATTTGCCTTAGTCTTTTTTGAATTCTAAAAGAATTACCTTTGCAAATGACCCTTCTGAAGGATACTTTCATTGATCAAGTGCCCTCTGCAAGGGCACTTGTCCTTTGGGAGGCCCTTTGAAATTTACTTTGAACCAACTATTGAACTGTTCCATTGAACCAAGGCTTTGAACCACTTATTGAACCTAGGATTTGGACCAAAGTGATTGAACCCGCCGTTGAACCTTAAACCTATTGAACCTTTGAACCAAAGTGGTTCAATGGTTCAAGCCGCCTTGATTTGGCTAAGTGTTTTGAAGCCAATGAACCATGAAGCGGTTGAACTTTGAACCTTGATGAAGCGCTTAACATTTTCCAATGACGTTGAACCTGTTAAACTTTGAACCCGTTAAACCTTTGAACCAAAGTGGTTCAATGGTTTAATGGTTCAATGTTCAAGCCTTTGTTTTTGCTTAGATGCTTGTCGATGGGGATTTCTGATTGAACCAAGATGCTGAAACAATCTTAAAAATGACTAAGTGTTGGAAACTAATTCTTTTGACTGAACCCGCCTGCAGAAGCCTTTGAACTTGTAGAAATGAACCTGCCTGTAGAGTCTGTAGAAACCAAGTCCATAGATTTTCTCTAACCTTGAAAGAGTTAGTAGAAATCAACCTATAAAGTCCATTGGACTTGACCTGTAGAGTCCATAGATTTTCCTTTTCTTGCACAGTCTATAGAATTTTCTTCCTACTGAGTCTGTAGATTTCTCCTCTTGCTGAGTCTGTAGATTCAAGCCTGCAGAGTCCATAGATTTAACCCTGCAGAGTCCGTAGATTTTCTTAGAAGCTTGAAAAATGAAGAATTTTAATGCCTAGGACAAATTTTGAAAAGGGAAGAGACAAATTTTGGTCTGGAAGACCAAAATAGTTCAAATGTTGTCCCAAAAATGAGTGATAGCTTTTGGGGGACAACACACATAATCCTCTCTCATATTTTCAAATAATTGTGAAAAAATGTAAAAATATTTTATCCTTTATTGTAAACCTAATTTAGCCTTAGCACCTAGTAAAATATCAAAGATAAAAGGAAATGTTCAAGGTTATTTTCCTAAGACCCCTTGAGATTTATAGCTACATATCGATGATGAGAATTATGGTTGAATGTATTTATAATGTGTCTAAGTGGTCCTTCCAAATAAGTGAGAGAATCCTCTAACTTCACTCTCTATGACAATAAAAAATAATTACATTCTATTTCACTTATACCTTATTTTTGTACAAGTTGTAGACACATAAGTTAACATTTAAGCTAAAACCATGCACTTATGACCACTCTTTTACACACTTAGCTCTATACCTATCTTAGGTCCCCTTTGATAAATTGTGACCACCTTACACACTTAAGACTCACTCTTTTAGGCTAATAAATAACCCTTGAATGTATTCCTCCATGTTCCTATCAGCCTTAGACAT
The DNA here is from genome assembly GCA_037957365.1 of Torreya grandis. Taxonomy (NCBI): domain Eukaryota; kingdom Viridiplantae; phylum Streptophyta; class Pinopsida; order Cupressales; family Taxaceae; genus Torreya; species Torreya grandis. Next base: position 3,109,213 of record JARHVA010000282.1, on the reverse strand, counting down.
ATTTTAGGCCCTACCTAACATTTGACATGATGAATTTACCCATTATACTATGGCACCCTAGGGAGATATAGAACACTACTCTAGTGTTTTTGACCCCTCTCTTGTCTTCCTACCAAATAAAAACTATTTTTCAAAATTAAAAGTTATAGAAAGGTCAACCTATGTCCCTAGTGACCCCCATTCAAAGAATTTTAAAATACATGACTATATAAACACATTAAAAATATCTTTTGTAGGGGGAGGCTTCCACATTGAAAGTCACTAGAATCATAATTACACATTAAGATAAAATACTGATTTCTCCCAATTTTGATTACATATAGCCCTAGTAACCTAAAGATCAAGTCTAACTACATTTTTCAGGTCACAGGTCATAGTTAAGGCATTTACTACATCAATATTGCACCAGCATCTAACATATTGCACCAATTACTCATACACTACCATATCATGGAATAACTACATGAAGTTTGATCCCTCTTTAGAGTATTGGTATGTAGGTAGTGCTTAGCACATGAGGTGTTGAAGTCTTACCTAACTTAAACTATTGACCCCTTTTCCCCATTGATTTGAATTGGTCTTCACAATTCAAATATCTAGGGTTTTTTAAGGAAAAACAATCACATAATGGTCTCCACAAGTGATTAAAAACTCCTGCACCAGATAGAGGTTTTGCATATGAATATATAAATAACCTATAAACCCTAATTTTCTCATTATAAGTGGATAAAGTGATGTTTGAATGGATAAGAATGCCACCCCTTTAGTTTATAGTCTAATGCATTATTTTCTAAGCCTTTATCTAGTGCTAAATCCTTGATCTTAATCATCATACTTTTGCACTTAGTGAATATCAACCTCTGATTCCTTCCACATCACTATTTTCTAGCTAAGTATTTATTTCCTATTTTAGTTTGCTAATTTTTTAGTAAATTTCTAGAATTACATAGTTTAAAATTAATGAGTGATTTATATTGTTGTATTATTCCCTCTGATTTTTCATAGTATTTTTTCATCTAGGGTATTATTATCCCAAATTTAAAAAACATATGGTGAACCCACTTATTGTCAAATATTAAAAACCCTAGATTACCATTAGGGTTTCCTTCTATTTCATTCCTCTAAGTAGGGTTTCAAATCTCTATTTTTTTTATTTATCTAATTCACCATGATGATCATGACTGAATATATTTATCATTTTTAGTGTAAATTTTATTTGTGTTATTTACATGTTCCTTGCCTATTATTTGTAAAAAATATCACATGTATGGTAGACCATTAATGCATCATGTTAAGGTAAAAATTCTATTATCTATCGTTCCACCCTCTATTAGTGAACCATTATATGGATATTTTTTTTATGGCTTAGTTTGAGTTACTACTAGACTTCAAATAGCTCAAATGGTGTATATTATTCCTCCTGCACCTAGACCCTCCAACTATATTTGCTCATATCTTGTATCTACTATTCACCCTAGGCTTATAGTAGATCTTGTAGTCCAAGTTATTTGTAATGAACAAGGTTGGTTTCCTCCTCAAATAATATATAATGAACGCACTCAAATAGTCCCTCATTGTGCCCAACCTTATCCATTAGGACCAAGGGATCAAACTAGATCATATGATATTATTGATCAACTAAGGAATACACCAATTAATATTTCTATGTTAGAGTTACTTGAGAAGGCTACCATATTTTACAATATTCTTTACCAAGCATTAATAAATATACGCCTCATGACACATAGCCTTATTATTTTTCATTTGTTGTGAATACTATGAAGGATATTAAGGGTTTTATTTCTTTTTTCAATGATGATTTGCCATCATAATCAACCATTGATTAGAATCTATCACTATTTATACAAGCTCAAATCAACACTACAACAATTAAAAGATTTTTAATTGATAATGATTCAGGGCTAAATATTTTTAATCTCACATTCCTAAAAATAATGGGCATAAACATGGTATCTATTCAAAATACATATAAGAATAGCAAAGGATTTGATGATGTACCATGCCAAGTTTTGGGTTATACCACATTAGATGTTAAAGTGGGGCCAAACCCCATATCTACATAGATTTAAGTAATGCCTAATCATTTATATTATAATTTGTTATTATTTATGCCATGGATACATGCCATAGAGGTTTTACCTTATACCTTGCACCAATGTGTCAAATTTTTACATTATGGATATTTGTACACTTGTCTAGCCAACAATTAGCCCTTTAGATATTGTAATTTTATAGAACCTACTACTCTAATTTCATCACCATTGGGGACACCCCAACCTACTATAGTTCCACCACCATAGATTATTCCCATAGAGTATATGCATACATATGAGGTTGGTGATTCTAGTATAGATACCCCTCAACCACCATGCATAGATACCTCCATAATACAAATGTTACCACCTAAGGTGTACATTGAGGAACATATGCAACAATTACCTTTATTAATAAATTAAGAGGATCCAAAATATTTTTAAATAATGAATGTTGATACTAATTATGATGCTACTTCAGAGGAAGACACAAATGTAAATCCAATGAATATTGATGATTATTTGTGGGGTTTGAATTTCATACCAATAGGCCCAAGGGAATATTGAGATGATTCTAAGGCCATCATACTAATACATACAAATACAGAGAAGGTAGTCATAACTAACATAAATAATGGAAAGCAATTTTTTTATCAGTTGGGAACCATCCCACATACAGTTTTTCCACCATTCTTAGATTCATTAAATAATATCACATCTATGAATATTAAATCAATTTTTATAAACCAAGAAAATAATGCACAAGATAGACCACATGTGATGTTAAAAAATTTAATTGATAGGGGATTAATGGCCATGAAAAAAATACACCACATATCCATTATCCACTTGTCAAATTAGGATGGCAAGCCCTTTTGTTATATTCACAGAATCACAAGACATGTTATAGATACATGCTCACCATTACAGGAGAAACTTAAGAAGTATAAGGCTAATGGCACTATATATATTATACCACCTCCACTTAAAATAACTAAGGCCCTATAGCATATTCATACTTGTATAAACCACAACCATTGCAAGAGTAATACTTTAATTATTCAAGTTTTCATTGAGTGTCAGTATGAACGACCAATAGCCATTAATGAGGACTCAAATCCAAATACATGTACACTTCCATTTTTATAGCACATAGAGCATGATCATGATGATTTATAACATATTATATTTTTACAAGATTCTATAGGACACATTATAATACCAATTGCATGTAGCTCCAACATGGTGAGTGCAAGATTATAATGGTAGCACATGGTTATATTAGGACTTGTTCATGCTTATATTTAATTTATCATACATCAGTTTAGTTTTGCACAATATTCCATTCATTTTTTTAGCCAATTTTATATCACACATGCTTCACCAATGTACATGATTGATTGCAGATTACATAGAATATCAATCCTAGATTTATTTGCATGTACTTTAATTTTTACATACTTGAAAACTAGATTTAAACAAGATAATTGTGGTAGGAGTACACTCATTTATTTTCCCTTTCCCCATTATTATCTTAGTGAGCTCAAACTATCACCACTCAATTCTAGAATTCACACAAGATTCCTACAACATGTACATTCATCACATATCTCATTGGGGGCATATTATACATAAATGTTATCATTATCTAACCAATTATACACTAAGTTATTTATATATCATTACATCTTTTAGTATTACTCACTCAGTAACATTGTGATATACTATTATCTAGCCTAGTTACTAAATATAGTCATGTTACAACTTAACTTTTGTTGATCAAATTACATAACCATACATGTTTTCCATATTGCTTTCCTAGTTTCATTTATTGTATGCATTATCTATTTGCTTTAGTGACATTTAAATTGTCATTTCCATATGGTTCTAAGCCTTCATGTCTCTGATTCTATACAGTGAGGACATTTGAACATATATTTGTGTTTGTATGTTATGTGTGCAGACATTTGAACATGTCCTTATATGTGGTTCTAATCCTTCATTGCTTGCTTCTCTACCTGTACAGACATTTGAACATGTCCTCATATGTGATTCTATTAAAGTGAGTGATATTTTAACATGTCCCTTGTATGTGGTCCCTTGGAATTATATTGCTTGTTTTGTGTGCTTTGTATATACTCTTTAATTGTGTGCATTATGGCCATGAAACCTTGTTTGCATATTTGCTCAGATTTTGATGCCATATTGGACATCATGCATCCACCCAGCCCTTCCAATGCCATGATGGCTATCATGCATTCATCCCTAATTATTTATATTCAACATTGTATAGTTTGATCATTTATCTATGTGCCAAAACACTAGCATCTATCTAGAAAATATTGTTATGAATGTTTGTTCCTACATGCATATCACATTATTAATATTCTCATATTATCTATATTATGATTCCATGCTACTTTTTTTTATCACTATAATCATATTTAAATCTTTATATCATAAAAATATATCACATAACTTTTTATTTCAATTTAAGTTCTTGCAGAGGCTTAACAACTCACCTCAAAAGAGGGGGCATTCACAGAGGTTTATCTTAAAGACTAGACCTCCTAGATTAATACATAGACAAATTTTGGTAGTAATTACTTAGTTTACATAGTTTTAGTCTCAGAAATTACACATAAAGCCATTCTATATTGGAGCACTATTTTGGATAAGAAAACATTTCTCTAGTTTCCTTCCCACCATCATTTTCTAATTGCCTAAAAATGGGCTTGTCCAGATTTTTTTCAAAATCTTAGTTTATATAGAGCAATATATAATAGTTTTATAGTTTTAATTTCTAGAATCACTTAGTTTTGTCTTAGATTTACTAAATTTGATGTAAATAATGAAGGGAATGTTATTCCAAATTAATACACATGTTTACTTAAATGCATAGTTATTTTACTCATCTTAGAATCTATATGCACCAGATATCAGTTTGGGGGTATTGCTTACTCATCACTCAGTTTTGAATCAATATTGCAGATGGAATGTCAAATTCATGTCATTATCCATGTTGTATACACCAAACCTATATTATAATCAATATTTTCACCAATTTTTTTTACCAATTTTGTGCCATTTTTAAACCAAAATTGAACCTTATTTCCATTTTTAGTGGTTGATTCGCTATTTGCACTAATTTTTTCACCATAACTATCTATTAGGATTCAGGCATGGCTTATAAATTAGCTCACTAATTTTGGTATGATATGATGGATTCAATAATTCCTTAATTTCTTAATCACACTCACATATAGATGTGGATTGGGGCATGTACATTCCAATCTAAGCTATTCAATTTCAATAAAAAAATCCAAGGGTATAACCCTCTATAGTCATCAATTTTTGCACCAATTTTACAAAAAAAAAAAACACAACTATTCACGTGTATTTTTATTTGTCACGCTATTTTTTATTGTCTTTCACTTTTGATATTTATCTTGATTAAAGACTAATATTACATATGTTTCATTGTAGGTTTACATGGATCGAAATTCAGCTTTATGGCCTACATCTAGGGATCCTCTTCATATATAAGTTAAGGTACACACTCTTTTTCATTTTACTCTAGTAATTTACATTATTGAATTATTAGAAGAAAATATGGAAAATGTAGACACATAATTTAACATTTAAGCTAAAATTGTGCACTTGTGACCGCTCTTTTACACACTTAGCTCTATACTTGTCTTGGGTCCCCTTTGATCACTTTAAACCACCTTATGCATGGAAGACTCACTTTATAATATGATAAATTACCGTTGAATATACTCCTCTATATTCCTATTATCATTAGACATATTTTAGGCCCTACCTCACACTTAGCATGATCAATTTACCCATTGAAATATGTAAGAATTGATAAACCAATATATAGGATCTAGATATGAAATTGATTAGCAAAACATATAAATGAATATTAAATAATTGACATAGAACACAAGTATTTACCATGGGAAAACCTCAAAGAGGTAAAAAACCCATCAATGTGATATTCATATATTTGAGAAACTCCATAGCCCAATACAAACTTCTCCTTCTCACTTCTTCACACAGTGATTCACAAAACTTGAAGGTTTAATAAGTTTGAATATGATAAACATTTCATATTTGAGATATGATTTCACAAAGGGTAAAACCCTATTTGTATTGAAATATCAAGGGATGTGACTATTATGAAAATAATGGGTCCATCTATCTCGATATAATAATTAATTAAAATATTTAGTAAGTATCAAATAACCATAATAATATTATTTATTTTTAAGAGGTTTCCACCTCATGTTAATAAATAATATATTAGTATTTAATTAATTAATTACCAATGTAAGATAAGAGTTAATAATTACCACTTAGATGATTATTCAAATCATTGATTGATGGCATGCATGAAGGAGACTATGAAAGACATGTTGCAGTTGAAGATAAAAAAAATAGGGGAATAGGGGGAAGAAAGACGTTAGACAACATCATGAGTTTCTTTGAGAGGTGCAAGAAGACCTAGAATGGACATTGGAAGATGGTCAAACATTTGATCACCTTTCTAAAGCTAAAGATATTTTACATCCTAAAATCCTAGATGATCATTGTCAACATGAACCTAAAACAAAGGACCCCCTCAAAGTCTAGGGGTAGATTAAAGCTTTGCCAGAGTACTCTCGATCTTTGAAACCCACAAATTCAATCCTTCACCCTTCAGTGGAAATAGGTCTTGGTAAATATTTGTGTTTGGAAGATGAGTTGATTCAAGAAAGGATATATTCTCTAAGTTCATGTGGAATCATCCCAAGAGTTTGAGTTGCATGGAAATGGCCTCCTTTAGATGTAATCAACCAGTGGGGTTTCAAAATCATGGGGTAAGAATATAACCCTAAAAATTTTACCTCATGGCTTGTTCTTTGATTTATGATCCACTAAGGAAATTTAGAATCACATCTTCCATGGTAATCCATAGATGTTGAAGGGTTGTGGTGTTGACACTCAAGTTTGGCACCCTAATTTTGACCCACTATCACCAATTTGGGTAGTCTCTATGCCCTACCCCTAGAATACTAGGTAAATTCATGCCTTTAGAATATTATTAACCTTATTAGAGACTTTGGATCCATTGATCCATTATTGGAGGATAGATCCCATTCTACATTTGTAAGAATCTATGTAAGAATCGACTTGAAATCCATTATTCCCAAAGCAATCATCATCAAATCCTTTAGAAGAGAGTGAATCTAAAACATATATCTCAACAAGATACCATTTAGATGTTACGGTTATCACACAATAGGTCACATCAAAAAAGATTCCTAACCCTAAAACCTTCTAGGGTTATGAAGAAAGCTCACACCATTAACTCAGTTTAGAGAGCCAAGGAGTCTCCACCCTTAGAATACTTTATTTCTAGAAATAATGGATGGTAATTCAAAGACAACACCACCTTCCCTTATAAACTAAAGGAATTACCACTTTATCTATCGGTTGTCACTCGGTTGGAACCCTCTACAATTCATAACATGGTCAAAATAATGGCCAAGTTAGTCACCCAATCTACAAACCTTTTAAATACTCTCTCATCAGCTAATCCTTCTATATAGAAATTAATGGCAAAGAATATTAGCATCATGGAGGATTTGGTAACATCTAAATTTGAGGAAGTAGAAAAATCTACCGAAACTCTCAATAGCTAGGAGGAAGGTTGGAATAACTATTGAAGGATTGGACCACGAATCTCTTCTTCCCCAAGTCTATGACCAAAACCACCTAAGTGACTTTGAAAGTGATTCAAATGAAGAATTGGGGTCTAAATAGATCCTCATAATCTCCTAAAATATTTTCCCTATCTCAATTCCCAATTGTGGTAAGAAGATCAAAAGAGGTCTCAAGCCAAATGTGGAGAAGCTTGTGGAACAAGGCTTACTATAAGATCAAAAACAACTCACTAAATATTATGCTACTGAATTATGAGGGGTGGAAATGCCCTCATAGGAGCCATGAAATTTATATCTTATAATGTTAGGGGATTCCATGCCCCTAATAAAATATGTTTGTTCAAGCATCAACTTGCTCCTTTAAGGCTAAATTTAGTCATTCTTTAGGAAACTAAACTACAAACAGATGAATTAAAAAACATCTTTTCTAAAGAATGGGAAAATTGGAGGGGACAATTTTTGGATGTTGTTGGGACCTCTGGTGGACTTGAAACATGTTAGAACCCTGTCAAGGTGTAAATTACACCATTTCATCATGGCACCAACTGGAAGTGGAGCAAAATCAAAGATTTGCATTCTGACATCACTTTCCTCTTCTTCAATGTGTATGGACCAAATAATGTGGAAGAAAAAATAAAATGATAGGAGGATTTCAGTTAGATAATAGCCTTGTATACAAATGAAAATTTGATAATGGGAGGATACTTTAATGTCCTATTGAAATTAGAATACAACTATGGAGGCATTAAGAGGCCAATACAATCTCATCAGGACTTTATGCACTTTGTAGTAATTGAGGAACTAACAGATGTTGTCCCTAAAAAGGGACACTTTTCTTAGACTAATATAAGAAAATGATTTAGCAACATATCAGAAAGATTGGATTGATATCTTATCAATCAACCCTAGCTAAGATCTAATTATGTATTTGAGAGCCACATCCTCCATTTATATAGGTAGGATCATGCCCCAGTTGAATGAATTATTAATGATGATCATGCATCTCTGCTCACCCCTTCTTAAATTCAAACTAATGTGGTTCTAAGACCCCATAATTTTTGAAATTGTTAAGTTTTAATGGAATGTTCTCCCTAACATATTTGGGAATTGCATTCATGTTTTTGAAAAAAGTTACAATTAATCAAGAATTATTTCAAACATTAGAATGCCACCCATTTAAAAAATATTTTTGTAGAAATGAGTAGAATAAAATTAGAGCTTCAATCTCTTAATGAGTTCTTTTTATCCTTTGGTATGGATGAATGAGCATATAAGAAGGAACATAATTTTTTATCTAAATTAAAGGAATTTCAGCAACAAGAAGAGATATATTGGAAGCAAAAAATAAGAGAGAATTAGCTAAACATTGGTGACTAGAACACTAAATTCTTCCACATTTCAATGCAAATCAGGAGAAGTATCAATAGAATCTCCAAAATTCAGAATAGGGAGGGGTATAATTTGGATATTATTTCCAAAATTAAGGAAGAGATAATAAATTTTTTTTACTGATCTTTCTTGCAACACAACCTCAGACCTCCATTCACAATAAAATATGCTCACATTCCCCATTTAGTGACCAGACAATAAAATGATCTCTTAACTACCCTTTTCATAATGGATGAAATAAAAAGAGTGGTTTTTTCCATGAAAGGAGATAAGGCCCCTAGTCCAGATGGTTTCCCAACTACCTTATATCAATATTTTTGGCCCATTATTGGTGAGGAGGTCACAATAATAGTTGAATTATTGAAGCTTAATAAGAAGGTATGCTCTGAAATCAATAATACTTTCATTGTTCTAATCCCCACAGGATTAAATCAAATCACCTTTAGTGATTTTAGGCCCATTTCCTTATGAAACACTATCTATAAAATCATGTTGAATACCATCTCTTTCAGACTAAGACTTTTATCTCAGATCTCATCTCACCAAAATGAGGGTTTATCCCTGGAAAACACATTCAAGATGGCATAATGGTGGTTCATGAAATTCTACACTCTCTTTCCCTCAATAATAAGAAAGGGATGATGATCAAACTTGACATTAACAAGGCTTATGACAAGGTAAATTGGATATTCCTCATGAAATGTCTAAAAAAAATTAGTTTTAATAAGTACTAGTGTGATTAGATTTTTAGTTGCATTTGTTCTCCTTATTTCTCCATCCTTCTGAATGGAGGAGTGGTGGGCTATTTTGAAGCCTCCCTTAGAATCAGGAAAGGAGATCCACTCTCCCCTTACCTATTTATCCTCATGGAAGAATCTCTTAATAGATCCATCAAAGCATTAAATGAGCATGGAAGAATAAGGGGTCTTTGTGTAATAGATGGATTGAATAATCTAACTCATAAACAATTTGTTGATGACACTTTCTTGTTTGGGGAAACATCCATCATAGAAGCTAATTATTTCAAGGTAATATTGGATGAATATGCAAAGGATTTAGGTCAAGAAGTGAATGACTTTAAATCAAGGATTTTTTGTGTAAATGTTCCCACTAGACAACAACCTCATCCTTCTCAATTTCTAAACTTCAAAATTGGTAGACTCCCATCTAAGTACTTGGGTATTCCTCTATTTTTTAGATTTGGGAGAGAAAATCTATGGGATCCTTTATTGGGCTCACTCAGAGATAGGTTATCTTCTTGTAAAGGTAAATTTATTTCTTTTATTAGATGTTTGACCCTCATAAAATTTATTCTCATAGATATTCCCATTTATCTTATCTCAGTTCTCAATCCCCCCACTAAAGTGCTAAAAATATTGATCATATTTACAAATATTTTCTTTGGAAAGGTACATAGGATAAAAGGAAATTCCACCTTGTTAGTTGGGAAAATGTGTGCAAATCCAAGGTAGCAGGCAACAAAAGCATTCAAAAAATAGAATTCCATAATTTATCTCTTGGGACCAAACTTATATGGGGGATTCTTTCCACTCCCAACTCCCTCAACAGCAAAATTTTATAGATCAAGCATCTGGGATCTCATGACCCTTTGGCCATCATTACTGAAGACTCTCCCCCAACTGGCTCATATATTTGGAATTTCTTACTCAAATACAGGCCCCTAATTTCAAATCATGTATCTTACATCATTAATGATGGCTAAAATTTAGTGTTTTGGGATGACTCCTAGAATGGCCACAAATTGCTTAGTGAGTACAGAGATTAGGAAGATGCTAAAATAATTCTTTCTACTCTTTAGGGCATCAAAGTCATAGACTATCTTAATCTAATGCATCTAGATCTTGGGATGCAGGACATATGGAAACCTTTGGGAGCCACATCTATTCATATAACCTAAAATATCCTTCTTTCCACACTTTTGGATATAAAGATAGTTTTCATCAACACTAAAGAAGATTTGATATGTTGGATGGGAGACAAATCTGAGCAGTGTAATGTCAATTTGGGATACAAATTGGCAATTTTTGAGGAAGACAACTGCCCTAGAACCAAACTTTTATGTTGGAATAATATTGGCCTTCAAAAATCAAGGGCTTTTGCATGGCTAGCCTCTCCAAACAAAATTATCTCTCAAGAATGGTTAAAAAAACTAGGGTGGTATGGCCCCTTCAAATGTTATCTCTATGGTCAAGATGAAGCGATAGTTGACCATATATTTATTTTTTGTCCCTTTACAAAAACCTATTGGGATTGGTTGTGCTAGAAGCTCAACTAGTGTTGGGGTAAAGGTCGTTCACTTTTGAAGGTTCTATCCTCATGACACATCGAAGATGAATGTGACACTTTTTAGGCCCTATGGATTATCAACCCAACTACTTTAATATGAATCATTTCTAAAGAAAGGAATCAGAGGATATTCTATGACACTTGCACTCCTTTACATTCTTTCATTTTTAAAATTAAGGTCTTCATTTATAAAATAATTTCAACTCGAATCAAAAGATGCAACCCCAGTCTTTCCTTTTGGGATATGTTGATCTGTCCCAACTGATTACTAGTCAAAATGCCTTTAGTTAATAGCGTAAATATTTTAAGAAATAAATACCTTATTCATAAAGGTACCAAGTGGATCCCACCTATTGTTGGGGTTTTACAAATGAATTTTAATGGTGCTTCCCAATGAAACTTGGGAGCCTTAGGAGCGGGATGTTGTATTCATGATTATTTGGGATCATTAGTTCAAGAAATGTCTACCATATTGCTCGATGGCACTAATAATGAAGCTAAAACATAGGTATTTATCTTGGGCATCTAGCTTACTTTCTAGTGTGAAATCAACAAAATTATTATTAAAGGAAATTCTATGGTAATTTTAAAGGTCATTCAACAGTATCAAGGAAGATCTTGGTGAATAAAAAACATATTAGAATCAGTATGGTCTCAGTTAGATGAATTCAATTTTTAGACTTCTCAAATTTATTTCAAAGAAGTGAATAGCATGATAAATTTATTTCTAACTAGGGAGTGGACCAAGTTGATGCTCAAATCATGGATAGTGAGGTATCTAGGTGGCTAGGGTTTGAAATCTTTGATCACATCTCTTAGTGATTGGAGCCCTCAGTGTCACATGATTGGAGCCCTCTTTAATCTTTATCATGATTGAAGAAACAACATATTTGGGCACCCAATCTACATGTTTTTTATCCTATCTCTTGGTGATTAAACCTTCTTTAGAGCCTAAAATTGTATCATAGTTTAGCTTCATGGGGATCTAGTAATGCTTATCCTAAAAGAAGTGGGAAAAGATTTTGGCACTCTCTACTATTGGGAAGAAGTGTCTGGTTTAATCAATGAATTTGACACATATGGATTTTTTGCCCATTCTCATTCCCTATTTATGGCTCAATGCATAATATGAGTTGCTATCAAATTTTTGAGTAGCTTTTGGCTTTGGATTTACCATTTGTTATTTTGACTGTAAATCATTTTTAGCCCTTTTTACTTCATTAGGGCTTTTCTTTTGGCTTGTTTTTTATCCTCTGCCTTACCTAGATTTTTTTGGGATGGATCTCATTTGGTCTTGAAGTCTCTCTAAATTATTTTTTATTCTCTTTATATATCAGGTAAGGGATCATTTTCCCTAATTTATCAAAAAATAAAATTACTAATTAGACATTAATCACTCTAACACTCCCCTTAATGTTAAGTGGAGATAAATTTCATAATCACCTCAAAAAAGGAATTATATTATATACACAATTTAAATATTAAAAAACCTTCATCATGTTAAACACCACATTTTGAAATAAAAGGAATTGTAATCAATAAACTACTCAAAAGTAAGTTTAGGCTAGCATGATCGTGAGACTACATCTCATCACTAAGAATATTTAGAGCCTTTTATAATATAAGGACCTCCTTTACAAAGTAAGTTTTTATTTTATTGGGGTACAAAATTAAAACTTCCACATAAAGTTTACTTAAATCACATAACTTCTACATGAAGTTTACAATACTTTACAATGATAAGAAGTATAGATAAAGAGAAGAAACACATGGCCGTTATGAAGTTGCATTTTCATGCAAACTCTCCCTTAATGGAAACTCCAAGAGGCCCAACATTGCATGAAACTGACAAAACTTGGTAGCATCAATTAGTTTTATAAAGATATATGCCACGTGTTCATCTGTAGGATAGAACTGTAGATCAATATCACCATTGAGGACTTTTCCTCAGATAAAATATACATGAACTTCAATATGTTTAAATTATTGGTGTTGTGCACCTACACAAAAATTAAACACATATCCAAACATAGATTCATGATAGAATAATATGGTTAGCATCACAATAACCACATACATAAAAATATGACATATAGTTTTCTATGGTAAAACACATTTTAAAACAATCATGTCATATTTTAGGTAAACAAGTTCACTACTTTGATTACAAAGTTAGTGAAAAACATAAATTATTGTATGCAATTTATTATTGGACATCTCTAATATTGACAAGATGAACGTCCCCAACTATCATGCGATGCACACATACAATAATTTACTAATAATATGATACTAAGTTTAACCAAACATTAAATATAATATTAGTAATAACTCATTTTATCATTTGATTTTTATCAAAAAAAATCAAGTTTAATATAATTCAATAAAATATTTAGGTATAATCTCTCATACATCAAATATGGATAATTTTAGCATGAAATGCCATCATCCAATCAACAATATATGAGACTAAAACAAATAATTTTAGATATGTATGAATAGAATTCTTAGTGAAGTAAATGATGAAAAACCAATAATACAAAATCTATTTACACTTTGTATTTAATAACATACCTTATTATCAAACGAAGCATATAAGGATGTTAGCATAAACAATCAAATGATAAACCGATAAAATAAGAGTATCTAAGCAAATGAAATAAAAAAGATCCAAAGTCATTGAGTGTGATCTTCTTACCAAATGTAACAACTAAAACATGATCATTTTGTTAAATTAAACATGATGTTATGCATATAATATATTTCAATGCTAATTGAATTGAAAATAATATATATATATATATATATATATATATATATATATATATATATATATATATATATATATTCTTTGATTTATCATCTAAGATAAATATACCTCTTGAAATATAATTATAATATGTTGTTTTCAAGAATCAATACTAAATCATTTTACTAATAAATACAATGTAGATGAAACACTATCAATATAGTTATTATCTCCAAAGTAAAAATAAAATAGTTTTATCAAAACAAATGAAATGATATGTGCATACATGTATTGTTGATGTAGAAAAAAGAAAATATTAAGTTGGGATTTTATTCAGAATATGCACAATAGTATTCATCTCTTTGGTCCATAAATTTTTTGGAACATTTGTAGATTGCAACATGTTCTATCCATTTCTATAATGGTGTGATTTTTCTTTTTAGTAATACTATTTTGTTGAGGAGAATAAGTTGTTAATTCCCTTTGAAAATCATAATTAATACAAAAAAATCAAACTCTTTACTAACATATTCACCATCATTATCATTTCTTAATCTCTTAATAGAAAAATTAGATGCATTTTCAACACTAGCTTTTAATTCTTTGAATTTAAACAACACATCATATTTCTTTTTAATTTAAAAAACTAGATCATTCTAGTGTAATAATCAATCAAATTAACATAATATAGAGAACCATTAAAATATAAAACTTCAATAGGTCCATAACATCACTATGAATCGATTTTAAAGGATGAGAGGAATTCGTATCATGATTCGTGTGTAAGGGGTTATTATGTTGCTTACCATGTAAGTAACCCTCACAAGTTTCATGATGAGAGGGGATAGAAGGAATTATAAAAATAAGATTATTTTCATACATATCATGTAAACTTATAAAATTAACATGTCATAATTGAGATTCATTCTTACTATACGATGAAAAAAACATGCAAAAGGAAAGAGGATATATAAACCATTCTTTTGAACAGCTTCAACAATTAAATACCTAGATTAATTTCTAATGGAACAAATATCTTTAAGTAATATCACAATAAAATTATCATTTTTAAGTTGAGAACAAGATAGCAAATTTATTAAAGCTTAGGTACATAGAAAACATCATTCATAGTAACATTTAAAAACTTTGCTTTTCCCTGTTTAGTTCCTTCTAAAAATGAATTATCTCCTAAGTAAATTCTTTCAAATATATCTCTATAATCACATAGAATATTAGATAAAAAATTCATATGGTGCGATGCACAATTATCTAAAATCCATTAATTTTTATTTGAAACAAATAAAGTAGTATATAAAGCAATAAAATTATGATCTTGATTGTTATTTTGATTAGAGTTTTGATTCTTCTTCTTGTTTTGATTAAATTTCTTCCCTTTATTATCTTTAAAATATTGATTGTTAATTATATCCTTATTTTTATAACAGGTTTCCTTTCTATGATTAAATTTACCACATAGATTATAATTTTCATTAAACTTAGGTGTATGATTCTTATTAATTACCAGATTTATTGTTCTCGTTTGAGCTAGAATTAGGGTTAGATTTATGGTTCTTACTGTTATAAAAAATAGTATTTAATGTGAGAATTTCTTGAGTATAATTCTCTTTAGAATCAAAATTTATCATAATTTTCTCTTCTTGAATCAAGAGAGAAAACAAGGTGGTAAGATCAAGGATATCTTGCTCAGTTTGATACTTAGAATTCAAAATTGAAATGAAATTTCTATACTTTTCATGAATATTTAACTGAATGATAAAATAAAATAATTGATCATAATCAAATTAAAATTATATCCATCTAACTAAGCTTTAATATTTTTAATTTTATCAATAAAATTCACAAATTTCTCATCACCTTTCATAAGTGTAGTTACCAATTCAAGGATTGACTTAATAGTTTTTGAGAGATGAGTGCCCTCATACATGGATTCAAAGAGTTTCCAAACATCGCTAGAAGACTCATGATTACTAATGTGGATAAGGGATTCATTCTTAACACTCTGCAAGATAATGGACATAGCTTCTTATGATTTCTATTGAAACACATTGGTAAGCTCAATGGTTACATGTCATCTAGAAGGGGTTTTTTCAATCTCAATGATAATATTCCACAACTTATGGGTTATAAATTCATCTTTAACATGAATTATCCATATATTATAGTTATTTTCATTAAGCATTTAAGAATTATCTAAGGAAAAATGAGGTGAAGCCATATCTTCCCTTTAAATAGGGCAGTAAACAAATGCTTAAAATGAAACCTTTCAATGTGAATTTTAACTTAAATTGATAGTAAAACAAATTTAAATTGTAAATATATAATAATTGTTCAATTTAATGCTATACAAAATAAAAAATTATGAAATATTGTGACAAAATAGGGTGTCCAAAAATATACTAATGTAAGAATAATTTTAAAGATTCTTTTTAATGAGTTTTTATACTTTGATCATAAAATAAAATAAATCATAAGTTAAATTATACTTAATCACATAATTTAAATGTCAATCATGCAAAATTTTGATTTAGAATTGCACAAAATTAGGTGTCAAAAGAGTCACACTCAGAACGACCACCTATACACTATTATTTAAAAAGTTATAAAATTAATATTATAACGTTTCAAAACACAAAATGGACCACATAGATGTGTCCTAAAGGTGCCAAAACTTAGGGATCGACTAATTATAAAACTATGTTTAACAAAATATTCATTAGGTCGAAATTCAAAACAAGATTGATAGGTTAATTAGGGTTTAGACACGTGAAATATTGGCACACAAACCAAAAAATAAAATTATTTAAAAAAATTATTTGACCAAGTGAAAAAAGATTAATTTTAAAGGGTTTTAAATACACGGCCACCCTATTTGTAAGTTTTTAGCAAAATTATTACCATCAACCCTTGTAGAACTCTTTATTGAATTTTTACATGCATTAGACAATATTTAAATCCTTTTTTAACTATATATATATATATATATATATATATATATATATATATATATATAGATATAGATATAGATATATATATATATATATATATATATATTAAATCCATCATACATGTAAAAAAATTAAATTAAATGTAAAAATTTATTTACTTTTTTAGTAAAAAATAATTAAACATTGGTGGGGCTAAAGTTGCATGAAAATTAAATATTTAAAAAATAAATTATTTTTTAAACACTTATTGAAAACTATATGAAATAAAATTGCCTATAACACTCATCCTAGAGAATAATGGCACCCAAACAAAAGTTTGGATTTTTACAACACCCTGAAAGGCTACAAGAGACCTCAAAAATTTGTCAGTCTTCCTAAAATCTTGATACAAGGCATGTTAGACCTTTAAAATAGAATTTTTGATAAATAATTCAGTGTTTTGAATTTTGAGGTAGAAATATGGTGACCTTATAGAAGCTTTGGAGGTCCCAGAACCTTGTACAAAACACCAAAAATCTTAAAATTTGTTTTAATATTTTAGATTTTTAATTATGATAATGAAGGAATTTTAAAAAATTGATTTTGACCAAGAAATCATTTTTTTTTATTTTTTCAGGTTGATAATGGCACCCATGTGTGTAAGGAAGAATTCTCAGATCTCTAACTAATAGCTTCATGGTTTGTGGTAGTGTTTGCAAGTACAAATGAAAGAGATAAAGCCACTAAGCCCAGATAATAAGAAACTAGACCTCTCAGATATTAAACCAAAAAAATCTTCTTTCTCTATGCCATACACAAGTTTGAAGGAGGCTTTTAAAATAATAAAAAATATCTTTTAAATTGGATAAAATCTCAATTATTTCAACTCAATGCAATTTGCTTGCCAATTAAATATACTCATCAAGTTCTGAAACCATGTAAGAATTGATAAACCAATATATAGGATCTAGATATGAAATTGATTAACAAAACATATAAATCATTATTGAATAGTTGACACAAAATACAAGTATTTACCATGAAAAAATCTCAAAGAGGTAAAAACAACCCACCAATGTGATATTTATATATTTTAAAAATTTATACAAACTTCTCTTTCTCACTTCTTCACACAGTGCTTCACAAAACTCGTAGGCTTAATAAGTTTGAATATGATAAAAGTTTCATATTCGAGAGATGATTTCACAATAGGGTAAAACCCTATTTATATTAAAATATCAAAGGAGGTGATCATTATAAAAATAATACATCCATCCATCCTAATAAATTAATTAATTAAAATATTTTATAAGTATTAAATAACCATAATAATATTAATATTAAATAAACATCTCTGACGAGTTTATTGTCAATGCCATGGGTTTGCCCTGTGCTGGTGCAAAAAATTTCAAAGACCAGTCCAAGAAATAGGAATCTATGCAACATTTCTTTCAAACTAACGTCATGCAAACTGAGAAGAAGGGCTTTCCTTACACCAACCTACCATGATACTGGCCTGACATCTACCTTCAGGTCATGAGATACATTACTCTAGAAGATAAGTACACCATGATTTTCTCACACCATTTCTTATTGCTTAATCATTTCATCAGTTTTAAAATTATCCTCCCTTATTTCCTTCTCAATTTTTTGGAAAGCATCATCCTACTCCATCAGGTTAACAACACTAACCCCATTCTCCATCAAGGTTTTATCCTTTTGCTTATAAAATATGGCCAGACCCTTCTAGGTTAAAAAGTTCCCCCAAGAGGATCTTCTATTAAGGAGGAACCTATGGGGGGATGCCACCCACCTCTTGAATGTTCCTCCCCAAAACATCTTATCCAAATCCCCACCTGATAACCTCTGACTTAAGTTATTATTCATCCCCAAGTCCAAACCCATCAAAATTGGGTTTCTCACCTCCTTAGACTTAAATTATGTAAAGGTTGGCCTATGTCCCTAGTGAACCCCATTTGGATAAGTTTCAAATATATGACTATATAAACATATTCAAAACCATTTTTTTAGGGAGGATGATTCCACATTGAAAGGCACTAGAATCATAATTTTACATTAAGAGAGAATCACCTGTTTCTCTCAATATTCTTTGCATACATCCCTAGTTTCCCACACCTCAAGTCTGAATACATATTCCAAGTCATAAGACATAGTTAAGGCATTTAATCACATTAATATTGCACTAGCATCTATCATATTACACCAGTTATTCACACACCACTATAATATGTGATAACTACATGAAGTATGATCCCTCTTTAGAGTATTGGTATGTAGGTAGCGCTCAACACATAGATCATTGAGGTCTTTCCCAACTTCAACTATTGACCCCTTTTTCCCCTTGATTTGTATTGGTCTTCACATATCAAAGAGCTACAATTTTTGAATGAAAATTAGTCGCATGGTGGTCTGCACAAGTGATCATAATCTCTCACACCAAATATAAGTTCTATAAAAGAAGATATAGTGAATCTAAAAACCTTGCTTTTCTCACTATAAGTGGATAAGAGCATTGTCAGAGTGGATATGAGCACCACCCCTCTAGTGTCCAACCCAGGGAATTATTTTCTATCCCTAGATCAAGTGTTAAATCCAAAATCTTAGTCAACATACCTTCACACTCAACAAATATCATCTTTTGATTACTCCCATAACATTATTTTTTAGCTAAGTCTTTGTTTCCTATTTTACTTTGTTATTTTTTAGTAAGGTTATAGATTTGCATAGTTTCAAATCAGTGAGTGCTTGATATTTATATATTATTCCCTCTAATTTTTCATAGTAGTTTGTCATCTAGGGTATTATTATCCAAATTTTGATAAAATACAAGTATGCAAGATAAATAAATCAATATAATAGTTGTCTAGATGTCATATTTGAAATAGAAAATATAATTAATATGAGTTTTCACTAGTTTTTATTAAAATTTCTTAGGATTTTTTGTATTTATAAACTTATTGAATTCATATTATGGACCTATTGGTTCACAATCTAACATAAAAATAGGGAATATGATAGAAATGGGCCCACACAACATAAAAAATAAGAAAGGGCCAAAGGGCCTACATAAACACATTGACCACTTTTGAACTGATTTTAGAGTAATTAGACTACTTTCAAAATGTTTTAAAAATAGACATAATCTAAAAATAGTAAAATAAAAGGCTGAATAGGGATACCTAAGCATAGAGAAACATGGAAGAGAGAAAAATTGAAGAAGGATAAAATCATATGAGCACATTGTATAAAGGAAATGAGAATAGAAATCAAATAAAAAATATCAATAAGTAACTAATATGAACCAATAATCATATTATGACCAAAAAACCATCATTTATAAAAAAGATGACCCGTGATATTCTATAAATAAAACCTAACAACACATTCATGGACCTAATTCAACTCAAATATAGTTGAGGATCATGATCCAAAAAAATTTAAAAATCTATGTGAAACTCCATTTTCATATTAAAATCAATCGAGATATTTTGATTTTTTTTAAAAGTTTTCACTATGCATTCAAAAATTTGGTGATCATTTTACAATCACTTTTGGTTTATCTTAAAAATACTTTCATTCAGTCTTTCTATGGTGTGATGTGTAGGATTATCAAATATTTTATTACTAGGGGTTTTACTAAGCATGGACTTAGTGTTGTAAATTATACTTCCATGGAGATCTGTCGTACGAGAATTAAAAACTCCAAATCCATCTTAATGCCACATCTTTCTTTTAAATCAATTATTTTATCTTTTATTTGGGTTATTTTTTATTCCTTGAAATTCATATTACTTGTTTTTATCTCTAGGACATTTTCAAAGATTTTCTAACTCTTTAAACTTATATACAGTCTGAGACTTCTGCAGACTTTTTTACACTTCCTCAGACTCTTTTACAATTCCTCAAACTTTTTTGTAGTCTCACACTTCCTCATAATTCATCACACCAATCCCAAGAAATTTGTAACCCCAAATAAATTTCAAGGCATCAAAACTTCAAGTTAGTGAATGTAGAAACACTTCATGACTCTGAATCAATAGTGAGTTGTTACATGTCACACTATAATCGATCACTTAGTATTGGACTTAATCACATTAATTTTGAGAACTCTATAAGGTCATTTTTACTCCCTGACTTTGTAGGAATCTCAACATGACATGCATCACATTTAAACATCTACATAGTTAGAATGAACCATGAAGAGTTTGGTGATCCCAATAACTTCATGAATTTGATCTACTAAATAATGTTCCACATAGACAATATTCATTGGTCATGGGATTTTAAACAATAATTAAAATATTTATTCACATTTGAAACACTATTAATGTGTCTAATGGGTGTAAACCTTGTAGGTGATTGAGCTTAAATTTGAGCAGATTTAGGTAACAAACATTCTATATAGAACACACTGAATATAACTCAGTATTTATCATCACCCTAAGGAAGAGTGATGGAAACACATGGATGACCAGGATATGTTGTGAATAAATCTATAAATAATAAGGACAAAATCAAATGATAACAGTAAAATCATCTAAAATAAATACCAAAGGCCACATTCCTCAAATGTGCACATATGATGCGAATAAATTTAATACTTAAATGAGGAAGAGAGAACATCATAATTTAGTTTTTATTTTATTTTTCATAAGCCAACACTATTATTTTAAAGAAATAAAAAAAAAACATAGCATTCCAAAATAAATTAGGATATTTAAGAGCTGAGTTCATTTGCATTCAAGAATTCCACTCTTGATCAAGACACAAAGTGATAACCAAAATGGATTTGTTTTTCTCTCCTTATTCAAATTGAGAGTATATTGACAAAATTTTCATTACTTATATTTTTTATTCAAGCATTATAATTCTATTTTCAATGAATTAGATGAGATATGAGTAAATAAATACAATGTAAGATCCTCTCAATATGATAAACTATTATGAAGCCCTAATTTCCATTCAAAATTTGGGTCTACATCAAGTAGCTTCTAAACCAGAGGTATTTCTATGCATCGATATCTTCTTTAATCTATTTACTATGTATGCCTTTTGAGATGACATGGTTTTATAAGCCAATATTAAAAATAAGATATCATTCATACTAAGGGAGGATTTCAAAAAATATTATAGTTTACCACCCTATACATTTATATACAATTAGATGGTGGCCTTAGAGTGATTCGTTAACCATGATATTTGAGAGACTCTCAAATGACTAGTAGAAGACACTAACAACTATGTCATTATGGAAGATATTGATGTTTTCCCCATCAATTTATTTATACCAAGGGTTAGAGTGGGAATGGCATTAATGAACTAGATATATGGATCCAGAGATAATTCACATGTCAACAATCTTTAGGTCCCCTACTATCCATGATCATAAATGATAAACAGGTTCTTCCCTAGGGGAGGTAATTTATTATAATTTGAAGCAACATGTATTGTTATTTAAGCGAGGGAATAGTTTTTACATGAATTCTTACCTTGTTATATGACTTGTGCCATAGTGAAATTTCAAATTCCATAATTCCCTAGATAGTCTATATGTTCACTAACCCTCATTAATAAACAATTTTCCAAACTATATGTGTTCAAATACTATAATTTTATCAAACAGATATGTACATTTTATATCCACTAATATATTGGTCTATTAAAGAGATAAGAAATCCAAGGCTCTCTGAAGAAATGAGAAAATTAATTTTAAATATGTTAGTTTATTAGTATTATCTAGATTTCATATTCATTCAGATAGAGGGAATCTTAGTGACAAATTTAAAATTTTCCCACTGTGTGCCACTAAAATTGTTAGAATATGAGGTTGATTAGCAATTGGTTACATGAGTGGGTAGAAACTGCAAAAAATAAGAGACAATCTTCATGGCCTCTTACACCTCTTAGGATAAGGAGTTTTTTAAAACATGGCTAGCCCTCCAAGCACTAGCTACACTTTGATCCTCATTCAATTTGGATGATCATGACCTAAGGCCATGGGATCCCACAGGAAATGTGAAAAGGCATATATACATATTTATGGTAAAATATTATGTGGTATATAATCACAAAGTTTACCCACTTAACATAATATTCATGATTTCAAATAATGATGATAAGGTTAATGCCAAGATTAGATTTGTAGGATTGGTTATATCTCAGCCCCAACAAGATCAATCTCAAATGGAAGGGAGGTATGATTCCTAATTTAATTTATAGCAATCACTGGTGACATATCCCACTCTTAATAAGAGAGTTTATCAAGGTTTGTCACCTCCTTCATCCTCTCCAAGGATGATTGGGTTTACTTTAGTACTAAGGTCTCCACCACTATCTCTTAGTCACATTGTTTCACATAGCCTTTTTATTATTACACTAGTGTGATCAATTGTAAGGATAATTTAAACTTTGTAAACTCACAATTCCACTCCTCCAAGCTCACTTAAGCCTCTAACACCTCTTACCCAAGCAAAGAGACCTCCAAATATTAAACATGTTTACACCTAATACATGTTGTAAGCCACCCTTGGATCTCTAGGTCAAAATTCTAATCCCAAATAATAATTTAGACTATAAAAATTGCATTGCCATCCACTATGAGTTTAATAAATCCAACCACCCTTCCATGGGTTGCAACATTTACTAGAGTTTCATTCACATATTCTCCTTCTATGATGACTTCAATTTATTTGGATAAAAAATTCCCTCCAAAATACATATAATTACAATTATACCTCCTACCCAAGCAAAGAGACATCCAAATCCTAAACACGTTTACACCTGATACATGTCGTAAGCCACCCTTGGATCTCCAAGTTGAAATTGTACTCCCAAATAATAATTTAGACCATTAAAATTACATTGTCATCCACTGTGAGTTTAATAAATCCAACCACCCTTCTAGGGGTTGCAACATTTTCTAGAGTTTCATTCACATATTCTCCTTCTATGATGACTCCAAAATACATATAATTACAATCATAATCACATAACTATACACCACAATCCTCATTACCATCAATGGATCCCTTGACAATTTTACCCACTTTAAATGTGGTTGTGATGTCTAGTTTGCCTAGTGTCATCTATTAGAGTGGCCGATAATTTAGAATTGGTCTAAATAGAATCAAATGCATGAAGAAATTACTTATGTGTAGTAGTGAAATCAAACATGATTCATAAGAATCTTTACTTAATAATCAAAATATTTCAATATTAACATTAGCATCATTAGCCATAAAAGCTTTAGGAAGATACATTATATAGGTTAAATATAAACATGTCCTCATATCCTCTTGAATGTGGGATTATCATTCACAATGACCTAAAAAAAATTGAATCAAGCTAAAAAAATTATATATGTAACATTATTAAATGGAGTAAAAACCTACAATAACACCCCCCTTAAGCATAGCTTAGGTGGGTAGTAGAATTGAGTCCTAGCACAAAGGCATGATGAGGTACCCAAGAAAATATAAATGACCCCCTAAAAAAGGATGCCCGATCTTCTTGATCCCCAAGAAGATCCCACAAATGAATATACTTGCTATCAGTGAATGGTTTGGTGAATATATCAACAATTTTCTCTATTGTCTCCATGTAGTAAAGATTAATGACTTGTTCATGGTTGAGCTCCCGAATGAAATTTATGTGAATCTCAATATGCTTGGTTGTTGATGGAAGACTGGATTATTATAGATTTGTATTGTGTTTTTGTTATCATAAAAGGTGATTGTTGGTCATCAAAATTAAATGCCAAACTTAGTGAGAATTCATTAAAGATAAATAGCCTTGGTGGAAATATTAACAATTCTTTTGTATTCTACCTCTATAAAAGATAAATAAATAGTATTTTTCTTCTTGTTTGACCAATTAATCAGACCTGAACCAAGGGAGAAACTATATCTTGAAGTAAACTTATGATTATGAATATCTCCATCCCAATTTGAATCTATATAACCAATAAAGTAAACATCAATGCCTAATCCATAGTGAATCCCAAAACTATGATTATCCTAAATGTAATAGAGAATCTACTTAACTATTTTCTAGTGCAGCTCATGTGGTTCCTACATAAATCTAGATACCATGTCCATTACATATAAAATATTAGGTCTAGTGTGTGTAAGGTAGATGAGACTACCAATAAGTTTTTGATATGAAGTAACATCAACTAAAGGAGATGGATAATTAACCTTAGGATTCACACCAGATAAAAAAGGATTCAAAGTTGTCTTATATCAAGCCATGTTAAATAGTGCAAGTAAATCAAGAGCATACTTGGATTTTGCAATATTAATCTTGGATTTAGACTAATAAATTTCAATTTTTAAAAAGTAATGCGATAATCCCAAGTTAGTCATTGATAACCTATCAAACAAATTAGTTTTCATTGATGCAATGATAGATAAAGAAAACCCTATCATCAATAGGTCATCCACGTAGAGAACCAAAATAAATAATGAATCATCCTAACATAAAATGTAGACATTTGGATCAAAATGGCATTGGGTGAACCCAACTTAAGGAATAAAGGGGTCCATCTTGGCATACCAAGATCAAAGAGCTTGTTTGATGCCATAGATAGAATTATAAAGTTAACAAACTAAGGAGGAATCTTTCACAAATCCTTATGGTTTCTCCATATATATTTCCTCTTTGAGGTCATTATTACCCAAAATTGGCCACCATAGGTTAGTATCATTCTAAAAATTGGTCATAATGCTCTTAACTTTGTTGATATCCATTTGAAAGGTTTTGTCTTTGTCATGGTTGGTCTCATAGTGGTAAGCATTGTGTTTTTCCTATTACCTTTCAAAGTCCCTTAACGTGGTCTATTCAAATAGTGAGTCAAAGCACGTAGTCTTGTCATCAAGTCACTCAATATGGTCATATGTAAAGCATTTAGCAAATATTAACGTAAATTTGGAGAAATTAAGGTAATGATGGTTTATGGTCCTATGCTTATTTCTAGCCATTCCTTGTGCAAGTCTTCATTGTCAAGAATCATGAAGGTTTAATTAAGTATAAATGTAGTTTGATAGGATGGAGTGGTCATGCTTCAAGTAATTAAATGTGGTTCTAGGTCTTATAGGTCTGAAAGTCAAATGCAATAACACTCCCAAATTCATTTCACACCTTGCCAACGTACCATAAGGCTTGCCAAGTTAATTCAAGGTCAAATATGGTGATTTTTACATTCAAGAGACAATTATGAAGAATATATAAATTAAACATGTGATGTGGTGATAAATGGTAAGAGATTGTCAGCTTTGGTAGATATAACACATTTTTTAGATGATCTTCTTTCCCAAGAGATAGTTTCAAGAGGATTCATGAGCTTGAGAGGAAAATCATATCTCATTGTAACAATTTTTAAGAATGGAAAGTTTCATCCTATATTCCCCAAGTCAAATCCAAGATCATTGAAGTTTATAGGCCCAATCAAGGTAAATAATGCATCAAACACTTCATCAAGCCCTTGATAAGATTATGAGGGTCAATTTCAAATGTTTAGTATGTGGTGGAGAGAGAGAGTTGGAATCAGAGCTATTAGGAAAAGAAGGGGATCATAATTCCCTTTTAGTTTTTGACATTGGTTGTCTGATTAAGTCTCTCATCTTTATGAACTATCGTTAAGAGTCTAAGTAGTCAAAAAAATTCCTATCCCCACAAGGTGATTTTTCTCTTTCTAAATCATTTTGGATTTCAACGAAGGCATGTAAATGATGGATAAGAATATCTTAGTGGCTATGTCATCTTCTATAACATAAAAATTGATGCATGTAACCATAAACCAAACCTAAAAATGTAAAAAAAGTGATATGTTTATTAATTTTGAGATGGCATGCAGGGTTATTAAAGGTGTGATTTTATTAAAACATGGAAGTGGTTATGTTTGAAATGTAAAACCTTGTAATCAAATTTATCAAACCTCATTAGACATATTCAGGATCATCCATAATCAAAAATGTTGAGAAGACAGCTAGTCATGCATACCCAACTTGGTTATGATAGGTCTACAAGGATAGAATACAGTTCATTAGCAAGAAGATGTTGGTTTCACTTGAGAATAGGTATTTAAATGAGCCAATTAGACTTTATATTGTCTCCAAGATCATATAATATCATAGCTATGGGGAAAAGGACCAAACCACTAGCAAGGATTCAAACATGTTTGGACTTAAAAAATGCATCTACATGCTATTAATAAGGTAATTGATCTAAGGAGTGAAAAATTTGCATGGAAAATATTTTTGAGGTTGAAACCAAGTGTAAGGACATGGTAAAATATGTCAGAGGTGTTTAGACCCCTTGATATAAGGATAAATCACCAAATAAGGGTTAAGACCTCCTAGAAGAAGGTATTAGGCATATGACCCTAGAAGAGCAATATCACTATTGAGTCTAATTATTAAGGAAACCAATAGAGTAAATTGGTTTCTCACTATAGTGATGTTTTCCTTGATGAAAAGTTGCAAGTGGCAGGGTGAAATCCATAAATTTGAGGCTCTTGAACAAGATTTAAAGTATGAAGAAAGGAGTAATATGGTTATAAACAAGAGTGAGATTGATGGGGAATTTTTAAGATGATTATATTGATTATACAAACTCCTTCCAGACCCATCAAATCCTTTCAATACCATTCATGGTTAAGGTGGCAAAAGAGGATAGATGTATACAACTTAAGAGGATTGTGCCAAGCTTGAAAGTTTGGTATGAGAAACTCTTGGAAAAAATTGAGTGGTTTCTCATTGTAAAGTCCTTTAATCAAGTAAAATAAACCTCATATTGTCCTCAAGACTCTTCAAGGTCATAGGAGGTAGGAGAGTTCAAACATGTAACAATATTGCAATAGGTTTTTAGGTCTAGAATGCTCACATATAGGCTTGCACTCAGGAATGTGAAGGATGAGTGAAAATTTGAATCAAAATTGGGGCTTGAAATATCATGGAGGGTGTAATATACATAAGAGGAGGTTTTAGGAGTGTTTAGACTCTTTGTAATGTGTAGATATCATCAAAAGAGGAACATTAGGGTTAAAATAATAAAACTACCTATAAACCCTCGATATAAACATAAGTAAGAGTATGGGGAGTTAAATGAGTCAAATCCTTTGGTAAATCATATAAATACATACTAAGGTATGGATAATATATCAAATAAGCATTACAAGTTAGAAACAATCAATTTCAAGACCTTTTTTGGTCAAACAGACCTCTAGAATAAAAACCTACAGTCTTACCAAGATTAAAAAGGCATCTTCTTTACATTGTAAGTATGTCCACCAAGTGCATGGGTAAAAATGGTTCTTGTAGAATTTTGTAGGTCCCTTACTCCAAATTTGTAGCATTTATTAGTTATTTAAGGCCATATACTCTATGAATCATCACTAAAAGGATAAAACCCCAAAAACCTTTACAAAGCACACCAAAATCTTGTTGAGAGAGAATGTTATTTTAAGTGATATTAATGCACACTTTTGGTCTTGAAAAAATGAGTGAGAATTGTACCTTTCTGGAACACCTTGTAGGTCAACCATCTTGGCATGTGTGGATAAAAAAGGTAAATGGCATAAATGTATAGTTACAGATGTATTTTTAGGGTTTTGAGTATGTATAAGTATCTAAGCCAGTTGAGAAGGATTTGTAGGCATAATAAGAGGGCTAATGACTTTCCATAATCCATTATAATAGGTCTCCATGATGGTATGATATGCTTCTAGTCTTTAGACTAAGCCAAAATGAAGATTGGACCTTCTTATTTGCATACAAGACTGAGTTGCAGAATTCTTCAAGGTGATTTGAGGTATGGAAACTTGAAAGGTATCCTTATAAACATTTTTCATCATACCTAGAATACTCTATAGGTTTTGAATAAGTCATTTTAACGGTTATAACAAGTCTAAATTTATAATACTGATAGTTTTATTAGTTCATGATGATTGAGAGACTTTGTAGTAAGTGAACATGCTTTTGAAGACCTTAAGAGACCTTGAATATGATTTATAAGTTGAATTTATAATATATGATCTTATATAGGACATATATGAATTGTATGAGTTTTTATGGGTGTTTTAAAGTAAGGACTAGGTTTTAGCCTATGAGATAGGTTTGTCTTCATGATACTCTTGAACTTTAAGTCAATCTTGACATAAATTTACAAGTATTATAGACAAAAATTTGTAAAAGAAGATGCTAAAGAAAGTAATAATGACATGTGTCAAATAATTATATTATAACTACCCCTCAAGAAGTGGGCTTGTAAATCATCACCTAAAGAGGTCAATTTCAAAATGTCATAGTGACTCATTGAAGTAAGACAAGAGTTCCTACACCACCTATAAGCATATCATCATCAAATATGATAACACATGTTGATGAAGACATTATTGGATTTTTATTCTTGCTCGTAACTACCTACTTAGTGCTTGGCATCCATCATTGTTTTTCTCCATGTCTTTTCTCTCTCTCCTCTCACATTTATCCTATGCATACTACCTTAAATCACATTGTATGCATCCTCAATACGAGTATGGTGAATCCCTACTCAAATAAACACTTATACTTTTTCATCTAAATTGAATCTATGTTTATTTCTTGTCTTCTTAATATTACATCTAGTGTATTTCCATGGTAGTTTGATGAATGTTAGTGATAGTATCTATAACTTCCTCTCATTTTTCATATTTTCTTACCTCTTTTCAATTTGTTAGTCATCTTAGTAGGTCATATGAAGTGTCACATGGTCTTACAATGGCTAAGTGTGGAAAATGTTCATTAGTGTCACTTAGGAGACCTATTGATAATCCCTCTTGGTTAATGTATCATCCATAACCTCCATATATAAATATTTATGCTTGAATACTGATGTTGGGTTGTGCAATAAGATTCAATTCTAGTTCATGTTCTTAGTGCAATATAGGCAAGTGGAGGATACTAGTTTTGGTGCATCACCTCATTTAGTTTGTAAATTATCTCTCTCCCTTTTTCTTGTCAATTGAATAGGTTTAATAATAGTTTAGGTGAAGCATAAATGAAGATAGCCTATATCTAGAGACTTACCTCATTGGTTAGGCCATAGATACCCTAGAGGTGTCTCCATGATATCATCTAAGTAAGAAGGCTTGAACAACCTTTTTAGGGTACAATTTAGATTGATAATAGTCACCACAAAGAAAGGCACTTCACATTCATTTGATGAACATCCTAGTGATGTGTTGTAGATATAACAAGAGTGAGTCAAATTGAGATCATTTTGGAAACTAGGGTGAATGCCTCATTGTATTCAATGTTAGGTACCTGATAAAAACCCTTTGATACCAAACATATTTTGAACTTGTATATGGACCCATCTATTACAAATTTTTTTTAGTAGATACACCTACATCGAACAAGTTTTCTTCCCTTAGGAAGAGGGAATAAATCCCAAACGTTGTTCCTTAATAAGGAACCATATTCCTCTTCCATAGTAGTAATCCACTCAAGAGTGTTTGATGCCTCATAAAATGGTTGTGGATCAGAATTAGATGCTATGAAATCATATGGGGTACCCTATAATTATGAATGAATTTTCATGGTGTTTGAAGGATCTCAAACCCATTGGATAAAACTTTATAGTGTTTGTCTATCCCAAATAGGACTAGTGCTTAAAGATTCAATAGGATATTCCTCATCCTTAGAAGATATTTTGGGAGAATGGAGTGAGTCCTTGTCACTCCTCTCATCATCATAACTAGAAGAAGAATATGGATTAACAAGAATCTACTCAAGTGGATCTAAATCATTAGAATTGTCATCAAATCTAATGTACCTAAGGAATGGGGAAACATGTCAAGTGAGAATTTGAAAGCACCCTCTTGAAAATTAACACTCATATTAATGAAAAAATCATGAGTGGTGGGATGGAGAATTATCAATCCATTAACACCCTCAAGATATCCAATGAAGATGCAAGGCTGACTCTGAGGTTCTTGTTGTCACTTAGATTTGCACCATTTGAGGAGATTCCTAATCTATCCTTATCCAAGTGGCATAATGGAAACACCTCTAGGCTTGTGGGTATCTTAAGGATGAGGTGAATCTCTAGATAGGGATAGTTCCCTTGATGTTCCACTTTGGATCACAACTACACCTAAACTTTGGGTGAAAAAAAGGAGAGAGATAAATGAAAGCAAACTATTCTAAGGGAGGTGATACATAAAATAATATTATGACTTCCAACCAGCAGCATGTTACACATGAGAACAAAAGACTAACCAAACATACACTCCTTCAATCTACATCTTTTCACATCAATGTTACATTATGAAGTTATGGATGAGTGTGTAAAACTAGTAATATTAGATAGGAGGCCTTGAATGGAAATAATGAATAGACTAACTCACTCAATCCTTGAAATTTCCTATAACACTTCACATGCCCTACAATAAAAAGCTTTCCAACTACAACTAGGATGAAAGAATGAGACAACATGCTAAGGAATCCATAGTCTTCACTAAGTAAGATCCAACATTCAAGTATAACACACTATGAATAGTCATGAAGAGGTAAAAAAATAGTATTCTTATTAATCAAATGGTATACAAATGAGTAGGGCTTCATCATACTCAGGTGGATAATAAGTTACAATGGCCAAAATGGCTAGTTCTTATAGAACTTGAGAAAGAGAGAGGAGAAGAGAGAATTTCAAGGGTCAAAAAGACACTTGTCAAGATGAAATAATCATTTAATTATGTATGATAAGATTATATGGGGTGAATAATGTAAGGTTAAAAATCATAAGTGTCCATATAAGTCATAAAACTCATGAAAAGTGGCATGAAACTCCTTATTTTGGCTCAAAACATTGCCTTCATGATTTGGACCTGTTTGAACATTCCAAAATTGATTAGGGATAGTTATGATGATTGGAATTAAGGGAAAGGTTTTTAAACATGCCTCTCCATGCATTGGTTGTATGCTTTATCCTCTAGAAACTTTTGGAGATGAGCCATCATCATCTACAGTCCAAAAAACTCTTCTTTCATGCACCCTACACACTTGGCCTCCAAAAAGGCATTATTTTTCCATGAAAATACATGGTATGGGTGGATGACACCTGTCAAGAACCTCCATATCCTTATAATCATTATGGACACCGTAAACTTAGCTCACTTAATTTTTTCCACCCTTCTTACTAGCTTGTCCATTTGGCCAGTTTAGACTGGCTTAGATGAGAGCTATTATTTGCATACTTATAAGTTTTTATAAGGAATTAAATGTCCATATGGAGGTATTAAAAGTATTAAGCTTTCCTCTAAAGTTTTTTTCATTTCTTGGAACATCTTGGAACCTACACATTGCATAAAATAGTCAAAAAAACCTATTTTGCACTCCATCCATATAGTTTCATAAAATTAATATTGATGAGGATTCTCTTGAGTGAGTAATCTATAAGGTTAAATCATCATCTTAGTCAAACTAGTCTATTAGATCAGATATCCAACTCCATTTCTCCAAATTGGTCACTGGCAAGGGTTTAGGAGGGTTTAGGCTTATTTTACTCTCTTAAGGTTTGCTCATAAAGATGTGATGTTGAATCTACCAAAAAAATTCACTAGAACATATTTAAATACCTTTCTCAACTTTCCATAAATCTTTATATCCCCATGCACAACCTATAAAAATATATAAGCAACCAAAACTAACCTATCGAGCTCTTCCTTCCATTTCTTGCAGGCCTAAGAGACTTTTGAGCTCAAAAATGGAGTTATTGTGCTTTATCTACAATTTAGGAGAAAAATCACATCTATAATTACCTTATGAACATGTTTCAATATGTTATAACTCATATCTAATGCTAGAAGTATGGTTGACTCTTCATTTGGACACAAGGTCTAGCCATGCCTAGTATTCCTGTCTATAAGTTTTAACCCAAAATGACCTTTTTAATTTCTTCATTGAATTCCAATATCTCATATGCATATATTATTTCTCCATAAACATTATCTAATTTTTTATAAATCATCGCTTAGATCTAAAATTGAAGGTGATCTCTTGTTTGTTTTCTAGGCCAAAACCCTGCCCTTGGCTTGACTACAACTCTTGTGGTCCAGAGCATTATATTGTGTTCCATCCTTATGTGAGTTATTTATCATGTTTTTAAATTTTTTTTCAATCTTAAAAAACCTTTCTTCAATGCTTCCCCAATTCCTAGTCTCATCTTTTACCTTTCCTTCCTAGGTTGTAGGTTTTGTGCATGAGGGGAGTGCCCTTTGTTTGAGACAAAATAGAGGGCACTCCACCTGTTTTATTAGATGATGTGAAGATTTAATAGGTATATCCATGTTATGTATTCCATTTTCACCAAATTTTAACCTCTTTTTAGGTTAATAAACCTTCCAACTCTCCTAATCTCTAAAATGGACTATGTAAAAGGTGGATTGTGTATGACAGTAATAGGTTGACTGTATATTGCCTTTGAAAAACACTTTATCTACTCAAAATTCAACATTATATTTTCATGAGGATTTTTTAAATGATATTAATATGTTCTAACCTTTAACCATCCTTCCAAACTTTACATGTTCTTCATATTCTATGCCTAGTCAAAACTGGTTACCTTGTCTATCTTCCTCAACAGTGAAACCTGTAGGTTTCTTGTCACCATTTAGCTTGAGAAGGATGTTTTAAACCTACCTAGAGTATATTTTAATAATACCACACCTTTTTTTTCTCATTCATTTAATTCTTAAGCACTGCCAACACCTCAAAATCCTCAAATTGCTCATTGTTAAATCACAGTCACCTCTAATGGTTGTAGGTGCTCATAGGGTCTTTAAGAACCTATGTAAGATTGTTTTTCATTGATAAGGGTTCATGGAAGTCATAATGGATTTTAATAAGGTGATAATATGTTTTATTTATCATTATAACCCCTTATGTACTCTCAAAATGTACTTTGGACTCATGGATTAAGTCCTTCCTATTCTGACTGTGAAACCCTTCATTAATGACTCCTATAGGTGCATATTAGCTTGAATTAAGATTAGGGATGGTGTTTAAGGCTTACTTTTAATCTATTTAGTTCAAAAACTGAATTTTTATACCTTCACTCACATTGGATTCCCTTAAAACATCACCAAAGCACCAAATCTAGCTCATTGTCTATCTATTTTATTGTAGGTTGACATTTTCCCTAAGAAGGGACACCTGTAGGTGTCCATGAACATTGAAAACCATGTATAAACCTCAAAATAATGGTCTTCATGCCAATTCTCACACCATTCAATCTATAGGACCATTCAAGTGTGAAGATTTTGTTTAGCTTATCAACTTTGAAAACAAAGGGTAGCTCAAACTCAAAATTCTATAGATGACACTGACTATTCTTAGAGTATAAATGGGCAATTTGGGGTCTCCAAAAAAACTAATTTCCATTCCTCATCTGACCCTCAAATATTTAAAAGTATTTTTCCTAGATGAAGGTTTCAAATTCCAGTCATCAAGATGCCTTAAAACTATCTACAACCTTGTCATAAGATACACCATATGCCCCTAGACCTTTATTTTTTACTTTTAGGGAAATAGGTCCCTAAATTAGTCATTTGGTCTTTCGAATGCTCCCACTTATTTGTCTATCAACCTATCCATTCAAAAATGTCTACCATGGTGTTTTCAACTCACCATGACCTCAAAAAAGGTTCAAACACTTATTCCATCACCTCAAAATGGCCATTTAACCCTCTGTGGTACCACCTGTAGCTGGTCATCAACATACACAAGCAGTAAGTATGAGTTTTAGGCAGTATATAAGATGAACAAGTTTGTAAGAACCTTTATGATTTTAACAATAATCCCAATGCACCTTTATCAATCTTAAGATGCTAAGACCCATATCAATCTTTCCACCTCTTAGCATGACATCATCAAAACTCTTGTAGGTGCACTTTAATGGCTATCAAATTGTATATACTATACATGACTACTTTGAGGGTATTTTGTGATACTTTGGGTATCCAGTATGACTTCCCATACCATAATAACATGAAAATCATCCTTTATAAACCCATTTTATCATTAATAATCATGTTCAAAGTTCAAAAACATGGTTGTAACTGAGAATAGGCAGAGAGTTAATAGTGAGTGTGATAAGACTGGGTGTAGAAGACAAGGTCTGATGTTTCAAGGTCCAACATGAAATTAAGGTGGTATTTATAATATTATAACATGTAAAAAATCACATAACATTCCTATGAGACCTCCTTTGAGAACCAAACATTATATAAATTAGGAAAATTGACTGAGACTACACATGGTGGCACCTTCCTCCAACATGGACTAACTTGCCCATAAAAACACCATGAAACATGAAATTAAGTATTAATATCATCTTATAAAGTATAAAACATCCTATGGAGTCAACATCACCAACTGGTTCATACGTATTTGACTAAAATGGATCAAAACCTATAGGGTGTATGAAATAGTAAGCAAAAGAACACAGTCAACTTCATGAGGATGGTTCATAAAACATAAACCACCATTATTTGAAATATTTTAATATAAATTAATTTATCTAAGTGTAATACAAACTCCTAAAATCATTTACCCTAAAACCTCTAGAGCTATCCATACTAAGCACAAACCTGAAGGTCACTTTTGTATGTCTAGGAAAGCAAAGAAGGAGCATAATGGTTTTGGATTTAAAATGAAAATTCCAAATCATGTCAAGAATTTATATGAGTTTGAGGAAAATTAAAATTCTTTTTTTGATCTTCTTCCACATGGAACACTTCCCCATGAGTTGTACAAGTGCCAAATGTTCCCTTTTTCAGTTGGTTTCTTGAATTTTAGTTAAACAGCCTACAAGATTCTCATATATCTGACATCCCTGATAGGTAAAATGATATATTTGATTATTTAAAGTAAAATAGGACACCTGGTCACCTTAGTAACCTTACCACTTGCATTTATAACCTTTAAAATCCCACTAAATGACCCAAAATGACAAATTGACTAATATGACTAAGACCAAGGCTAGGATGACATTAAATGATATCAAATAGCATATAATACACACTGTGACAATATATTAGACCCCATAAAACATCTAAAACTCATGTTTTTACCTATAAGGGTCCTAATTTGACCTAAAAGTTAAATTTGGTTAAAAAATTAGTGACTCATAGGGGTAGTATGCATGTTATACTAACTAGACCAGTAGCCTTATCATTCCATTAGATTTAGGAGTCAAATAAAGTTTGAGAAAAAAAAGAAGACTTTGACCATTGACTACAAGCTTTGATCAAGACAATACCAATGACTACCTCAACCACACAAAATAAAAGACACACATAAAGCAAAATCAAACACACATATGCTTCGTGAGCACTTATGGAATACACACACCAAACTAAACCAAATAACTCAAACACTAACTAACCTAAGATGAAGAATCCCTCCTAGATCAAAGGGGTATTTTTAAAATCTTCTTGCTTCATGACATGAAGGATTTAGTGAGACATGTAGCCTTTTATCCTTTAGTATTGATGCTTCCATCTTCTTCATGGTATTTTCCAACTCTATTGGCATGGTGTTCAACGAGAAAAAAGCATATCTAAATAGGTTGGCTATGGAAATTAATTCCTCTTGTATCCAAATATCCTTAACCTTCTCATATGAATCCTCAATTACAACCTCAAATGGTGATTCAATAAGGCATACCTTCTTGACTTCCATAGTGTTCTCAATAAGATTGGGTTTCTCCTCAGTTACAAGTTCTTCGAGTTTATCAAGGAGCTTTGCATACTCTACAAAATCTTGGTCATTGTCTTCCATGGAAGGATATTTCTTCACATTATCATGTACTTGATCTTCAACTTGGTAAAACTCTTCAAGCCCTGGAAAAAACTCCATTTGTAGCTGCAAATCATCCTTTTCCTCTTTACCATCTAGAACCACTACCTCTTCAATATTATCTTCTTGATGTGTGAAGTCATCAAGCTGGTTTTATTCAATATCCAATTCATCTAATGGTGATTCAAGATCAAGCTGAGGTATTGGATCATCTTCAAGAATAACATCTTACACATTGGTCTCAAGAGAGTTTTATAAGGTTGCAATCTCTTTGGGAAAGACTTGAAATTGTTATCCATCCATAGTAGTACATTTATCTTCATGATGGAAGTGATCATATACAAATTTTTGATAATATTTATAGTCTTATTTAAGGAATTCAAGATCTTTCATCTTCTTCTCCTTCCTGGTGGTGCCAAGTCTAGGCATCTTGAAATCATGTGACCTAACCTAATAAGGCTGCCAAGGAGGTATGTCTTTTTCAAGCAAGAGTTATAAAATTTTATCAACCAAATTCTCCTCTTTAGGTTGTCATACCATATTTCCATCAAGGCAAAGGTTGAGGGGTGAGGACAATATGAAATAGTTATTGGAGGTGGTACATAGAACTCAAAATCAGATTGAGAATGAAGTGTAGGGGATTCTTTTGGAAACTCTTGAGGAAGGGGAGGTAGACTTTGGGATAAATGAACTTGATTTTATTCCTTCCACTTTAAAATCACTTCATTCACATCTTATTTAGCTTGTGGACTCTCTTAATAAAGGGTGGATAGGGTGTGTTTAGGCATAAGATCTTCTTTTAGGTCTAAACCTTCCATCACACCTTGACTTAGTAATTTCATATTTGCCTCTAACTCTTCAATCTGCTTGGCTAGATTCTCTTGGAAAAGTCTCTCTTTAATTTCATAGGCATCATCATGAGGAGGATTACAATAGGGCTGACATGGAGAACAAAAGGTCTCTTGAGGAAGGGTGGGAGGGACTTGCACAGGATCAAATTTTTCTTCAACTCTATACTCCTTATCTAGGCTTTTCTCCTCCTTCTTTCCCCATGATTCCAATATCTTAATCTAGCTTAGGATGTTGGGATTATAAGTCTTTTCTTGAGTTGGTGATGTAATTTGAGGAGTGTGTGAAACATTCAAGAAGCTTGGAATATCCTTAGGCTTGGAATCTCCACCTTGTCTTAACTTGTAATGGCATATCTAGACATCTCTTCTTGAGGTGGGGATGTAATGGAAGAGGTAAATTAGAACTTAGGTTCCACTTATTTTGCTGATAATATGGACTATTACATCTACATATTGGCCAACCCAATTTTATTATCAATATTAGCTTCAAAATAAGGTTTTTATTTTCAACTCTCTCTTCCAACTGATGGGGAAAAAGATGAGTTTGGTAAGCTTGATTGGGCTCATGAATAGGGGTCAAATACGATTGGTATAAATCTTTGGGAAGTGGATATGAATATTAATAGGTTTGGTGAGGCTTACTCTCATGAATGCTTAGCTTATCCTCTAAGGATACAATCAAGCCACTCACATCTAGCATCTCACTTGTGAGCCTTTGCCAATTGGCTCTCTCAATAGGTATTCACTCTCTTTTTACCATCTCTAATGCATCTCTTTCTTTATGAATGAAATGTATAGGAACATCTTGACTATGTCCCTATAGTTTATAAATTTCTAACATATACTTCTCATACCCCAAAAGAGTTTGTTTGAAGGTTGAAATGGATTGAGTTGAGAAGTGGCTAGGTTGACTAGGAGAAGTAATATATTGAGGAGGTTGGATATAGTATTGATGCAAATCATGACAAGGATAGATATAGTGATGATAGGGGTCATGATAAGGTTGTAAATGGTCATATAAATACTGGTAAGAGTCACACCAAGGCTAAACAAAAACATGTTCTTGTTGATAGGGAATGCCATAAGCTTGAAATGTATCACCAACTTGTGTAAAACAAAACTGAACACCAAAGTCAACATTGAAACCTTATTAAAAGAAATAATAAAAATGAAAATTTTACCAACAATATTCAAAGGATAACCTGGGCTACTTAACTAGTTGATATAGCTTTGGAGTCACCATTGATGCTTGGATAGATGCCTCTAAAGGCTTATTATTGAAAGATAACACCAAAAATCTTTCAACCTATTGGACCAAGAGTCCCATCAAACATGAAAAAAAAAAATATCACTTATATTTTCACCCTTTTAAGAGATTCATAAGCTCTCCTCATCCAAGTGGCATAATGGAAACACTTTAGGCTTGTGGGTAGCTTAAGGATGAGGTGAATCTCTAGATAGGGCTAGCTCCCTTGATGTACCACTTTGGATCACAACTACACCTAAAATTAGGGGGAAAAAAGTAGAGATATAATTAAAATAAAACTATTATAAGGGAGGTGATAAACCAAATAAGATGATGACTTCCAACTAGCAGCATGTTACACATGAGAACAAAAGACTAACCAAACATATACTCCTTTAATCTACATCTTCTCACATCAATGTTACATTATGAGGTTATGGATGAATGTTCAAAACTAGGAAGACTATACAAGAGGCCTTGAATGGCACTATTGAATAGACTAAATCATTCAATCCTTGACATTTCTTAGAACACTTCACATGCCCTAAAATAAGAAGCTTTGCAACTGTAAATAGGATGAAAGATTAAGACAACATGCTAAGGAATCCATAGTCTTCACTAAGCAAGATCCAAAATTCAAGTAGAAAACACTATGAAAATTCATGAAGACTTAAAAATTTAGTATTATTATTGATCAAATGGTATTAAAATGAGTAGGGATTTTCCATTCTAAGGTGGAGCATAAGTTACAATGGCCAAAATAGCTAGTTTTTATAGAACTTAAGAGAGAGAGGAGAAGAGAGAAGTATAAAGGTCACAAGGAAACTTTTCAAGCTAACAGAATCAGTTAATTATACATGAGAAGATGATATGGGGTGAACCATGCAAGATCAGAAAGCACAAGTGTCCATCCAAGTCATAAAAATCATGAAAAGTGGCATGAAACTCCTCATTCTGGATCAAAAAATTGCCTTCATGATTTGGACCTATTTGAACATCCTAAAACTAATTAGGGATAGGTCTAATGATTAGAATTAATGGGAATGGTTTCATTCATGTCTCTCCATGCATTGGTTGCAGACTTGGTCCTCTAAAAACTTTTGGAGATGAACATCATCATATGTAGTCCAAAAAACTCTTCTTTCATTCACCCTACACACTTGGCCTCAAAAAAGGCATCAATTTTCCATGAAAATACATGAGATGGGGTGGATTACACCCTTCAATACCATCCATGTCCTTATAATCATCATGAAAACCTTAAATTTATCTCACTTGAAGTTTTCCATCCTTCTCACTAGCTTCTCCACTAGGATAATTTTGAATAGCTAAGATGAGAGCTATTGTTTGCATACTTAGAAGTTTTTATAAGGAATTAAATTTCCATATATAGTTATTAAAAGTCTTAAGCTTTCCCCCAAATTTAGTTTCATCTCTTGGAACCTGTAAAATGCATAAAATAGTTATAAAAATCTATTTTGCACTCCATTTGTATAGTTTCATATAAATAATCCTAATGGGGAGTATCTTGAGTGAGTCCTATTCAATTTTAAATCATCATCCTTTTCAAACTGGTCTATTAGAGAAGCTATCCAACTCCATTTCTCCAAACTAGTCACTAGCAAGGGTTTAGACCTATTTTACCCTCTTAAGGTTTGTTCATAAAGATGAAAAATTGAATTTGCTAAAAAAATTCACTAAAACATCATTCAAGACCTTTCTAAACATTACCTAACTCCTTATATCCCCATGCGCAACCTCCAAAAATATATAATCAATGAAAACTAGCCTATCGAGCTCTTCTTTCCATTTCTTATAGGCCTGAGAGAGTTTTGAGCTCAAAAATGGAGTTCTTGTGATTTTTATACAAGTTAGGAGATAAAACACATATAATTACCTTATGAACATGTTTCAATAGGTTATAACTCGTATATAATGCTATAAGTGTGACTGACTCTTCATTTGGACACTAGGTCTAGCCATGCCTAGTATGCATGTCTACAAGTTTAAGCCCAAAATGACCTTTTTGATGTCTTCCTTGAATTAAAATAGATCCTATACATCTATTTTTTCCCCATAAACATGCTCCAATTTTTTATAAATCATCACTTAGATCTAAAAGTGAAAGTGATCTCTTGTTTAGATTCTAGGCCAAAACCCTGCCCTTAGGCCTAACTACAACTCTTGTGGTCCAAAGAATTTTATTGGGTTCCCTCCTTATATTAGGTATTTATCATATTTTTACAAATTTTTTCTATCTTCCCAAACCTTTCTTCAATTTTTCCCCAAATCTTGGTCTCATCTTTTACTTTCCTTCCTAGGTTGCAGGTTTTATACATGAGGGGAGTGCCCTCTATCTCAAACAAAATAGAGGGCACTCCCTTTGTTTTATCAAAAAATATGAATATTTTAGAGATTTATACACATGATGGAGACCCTCTACACCAAATTTCAACCTCTGATTAGGTTAATAAACCTTCGAACTCTCCCAATCTCCAAGATGGACTGTGTAAAAGGTGGACTGTGTATGACAGTAATAAGTTGATTGTTTATTACCTTTAAAAAACACTTTCTCTGATCAAAATTTAGCATGATAGTTTCATGAAGATATTGTATATAATATTAATATTTTATACCCTTCAACCATCCCTCCAAACTTTACATGTTCTTCATATTCTTTGCCTAGTTAAAATTGGTTACCTTGCCTATCTTCCTCAACAGTTAAAATTGTACATTTCTTATCACCATTTAGCTTGAGAAAGATGTTCTCAACCTCCCTAGAGTCTCTTTTAATCATAACACACCTGTTTGGGCTCATTCCTTTGATTCTTAAGCACTTCCAACACCTCAAAATCCTCAAATTGCTCACTATTACATCACAATCACCTCTAATGGTTGTAGGTGCTCATAGGTTCTTTAGGAACCTACGTAAACTTGTTTTGCATTGTTAAGGGTTCATTTAGGTCATCATGGCTTTGAGGAAGGTGTTAATAGGTTTTATTTATCATTATAATCCCTTCTATACTCTCTAAATGTACTTTAAACTCATGGATTGAGTCCTTATTCTGACTGTGAAACCCTTCCTTAATGACTCCTATAGTTGCATATTAGCTTGAATTAAGATTGGACATGGTGTTTAAGGAGTTATTTGAATCTATTTAGGTCACAAAGTGAATTTTTATACCTTAACTCACCTTGGATGCCCTTAAACATCACCAAACCACTAAAACTAGCTCATTGTCTGCATGTTTTGTTGTAGGTGGACATTTTCCCTAAGAAGGGATACCTGTAGGTGTCCATGAACATTTAAAACCATGTATAAACCTCAAAATAATGGTATTAATTCCACTTTGCACATCATTCAATATATTTTACCATTCAAGTGTGAATATGTGGTCTAAATTATCAACTTTGAAAATAAAGGGTTGCTCAAACTCAAAATTCTATAGATGACACTGACTGTTCTTAGAGCATAAATGGGAAATTTGGGGTCTCCAAAAAACCAACTTCTATTCCCAATATTCACCTCAAATATTTCCAAGTCTTTATCCTAGATGAATATTTCAAATTATAGTCATCAAGATGCTTTAAAACTATCTGCAACCTTCTCATAAGATACTCACTATATGCCCCTGGACCTTTATTTTTTACTTTTAGGGAAATAGGTCCTTGAATTAGTCATTTGGTCTTTTGAAGGTTCCCACTTATTCATCTATCAACCTATCCATTCTAAAATGTCTACCATGGTGTTTTCAACTCACCATGACCTCAAGAAAGGTTCAAACACTTATTTCATCACCTCAAAATGGCCATTTAACCCTCTGTGGTACCACCTGTAGGTGGTCATTAACATACATAGTTACTAATTCTGAGTTTTCAGTAGTATGTAAGATGAACAAGTTTTAAAACACTTTTATTCCTTCACCAAGCATACCAATGCACCTTAATCAATCTGAAGAGACTAAGACCCATATCAAGCTTTCCACCTCTTAGCATGACATCATCAAAACTTCTATAGGTGTATTTTAATTGTTTTCAAATTGTATATATTATACTTGACTACTATTAAGGTCTTTTATGATACTTGGGGTATCCAATATGACTTCCCATACCAAAATAACATGAAAATCATCCTTTATAATCTCCTTTTATCCTTCATAAGCATGGTCAAAGTTCAAAAACATGGTTGTAACTGAGAATAGAGAGAGAGTAAATAGTGACTGGGTGTAGAAGACAAGGTCTGATGTTTCAAGTTCAAACATGAAATTAAGGTGGTATTTATATAATTATAACATGTAAAACATCACATCACATTCTTATGTGACCTCCTCTAAGAACCAAACATTCTTCAAATAAGAAAAATTGACTAAGACTGTACATGGTGTCACCTTCCTACAACATGGACTAACTTACCCATAAAAACACCATGAAACATGAAAATAAGTATGGATATCATTTTATAATGTGTAAAACATCCTTTGGAGTCAACATCACCAACTAGTTCATATGGATTTGACCAAAATGGAGCAAAACCTATAGGGTGTATGAAACAACAAGCAAAAAAACATAGTCAACTTCATGAGGGTGGTTCATAAAGCAAAAGCCACCATTATTCAAAATATTGTAATGGAAATGAATGTATATGAGTTTAATACAACCTCACATAAGTATTTTCCTTGAAACCTCTTGAGTTATCCGTACTAAGCACAAACCTGAAGGTCACTTTTGTATGTCTAAGAAATCAAAGAAGGAAGAGAATGCTTTTGGCTTAAAAATTAAACTTATAATTCATTTAAAAAATTTATATTAGTGTGAGTAAGATTAAAATTCCCTCCATGATCTGCTCCCATGTGTCACACTTCCCCATGAGCTGTAAAAGTGTCAAATGTTCCCTTTTTTAGTTGGTTTCTTGAATTTTAGTTTAATAACCTAAAAGATTCAAATGTAACTAAAATTCTTGATAGGTAAACTGACCTCTTAGATACTTTTAAGTAAAATAGGACACATTTGACACCTTTTTAACCATGCCACTTGCATTTGTGACCCTTAGAAACCCACTAAATGACCCAAAATGATAAATTGACTAATATGAATAATACCAAGGCTAAGATGACATTAAATGACATAAAATAATATATAATACACCCCATAAAAATATATTAGACCCCATAAAACATATAAAACTCATGTTTTTACCTATAGGGGTACTAATTTGACCTAAAAGTCAAATTTGGTCAACAGTTCCATTACCTTATATTTATTCTTTGAAATGTGGGCCATAACAAGAGATCCAAACACTCAAAATGATTATTATGGGTTTTCACTAATTCTAAGATTCAAAATGAGTGACTTCCATCAATGTTTTATGAAGAACTTAGTTTTGGATATTATAAGCATAGTTGATGGCCTTGGCCTAATACTGAGGTGCAAGAGACTTAGAATAGAGCATACAGTTGGCCATTTCATTCAAGGACCTATTCTTGCACTCTAAAAAACCATTTTTATGAGTAATATATGGAACTATATGTTTTAGTTCAATCCCTTCTGAAGTGCAAAATTATTCAAAATAGTTATTCACCACCATTATCAATGTGAAAAATCTTGATGGCTTTACCTAATTATTTTTTTAAAAGTGCCTTGAAGTCTTGAAAATCATCAAAGACTTCATATTTCTACTTAAGAAAATACACCAAAGTATACATTGAATAGTCATCAACAAAGGTGATCATGTATTTAGTCTTTTTGAATGAAGGTTTTGGAAATGGGCCAATAATGTCATTATGGAAAATCTCCAGTATATGTTTAAATCTCTATGATTTTCCCTTGTCATAATTCTCTTCAATATGTTTACCAAGTATGCAACCTTGGAAAAA
The DNA here is from genome assembly GCA_037957365.1 of Torreya grandis. Lineage (NCBI taxonomy): Eukaryota > Viridiplantae > Streptophyta > Pinopsida > Cupressales > Taxaceae > Torreya > Torreya grandis. The sequence goes on along the minus strand of JARHVA010000282.1, from coordinate 3,064,229 downwards.
TCTATTAGAAAAAATGACTCATGGTAACCTTAAAACCATGTCATGATGACTGAATTTCTGTAGGTAGTGATATTTGAGATGGTTGAATCACTTATGCCATAATTTACTCACCCCATAGTGCAGTAGAGGATTGATTAAGAGTAAAATGTGAGAAACTATACAATCATGACTAGTGATTTATTTTCCCAAATGCAACAATGGATTCTTTGTTTTCTTCCCTAATAACTATTGAATTAGGTGTAAATTCAACCCTCTTGCTTGAACTGATGTGAGCGATCTGATAAATAGATAGGAGATTGGTGGATTAAAAGGGAACACATAGAACATCATGAAATGTCCCATCATTAACTTCAATAGATCCACTCCCACTAAATTTATTAGAAATATAATCACCCAATAAGATGGAAGGCATTGAGGACAATAACATGTCCTATGACAAAACTATGTGGTGAAAAGCACCAAAATCAATAACTAATGTGGAAGGTTGGGATACAACTGTAATAAGTAGTTTGCCCTTATCTTTGCCATTTTTACTGTTATTAGCCTTCAAAGACTCAAGTGCTCATGAACTCTAATTAGAATACTTAAGGACACTGATATTATGTTTCTTGAGCATCTTAGTCAATAAGTCAATATGTTTCTTCATGAATTTGTAATCATCATGCCCAGATTTCTTGTAATAGGCCCATGTGAGTCACTCTTTCTTAGATTTCCTATCTGAAGAGGACTCTTTGGATTATTTGGAGTTAGCATCATATTTCTAACTCTTTCTTTGTCTAGGTCCTTCTTTTTAAGTTTCTTCTCCTTGATACTAGAAGCCTTTTTATCACGACTCACAATTAAGGCATGTTATTCAGAGGACTTCAATGTACCTATTTAAATAAGTTTATCTTACCATGAGTTAAATCAATAGAAAATTCATCCAAGGACAAAATGTTCCATGTAGATCTATGGGCCCACTTGGTAGCATGGAAGGTAAAAATGAATAAAGAATAGTTGAAAACCTAATTTGGAAAGGATGGAAAGAATCAGTTGATCATCCTTTTTATTGATGCCACATAGTTTTAACTACAACCTAAGTGATTTGAACTTTGTGAATAAATCTTGTATCATATCAAAATCACTTGGACTCAAATTGATGAGCTCATTCTCCAACTCATGACCCCTCATGACATAATGCTTCCTCAAGAGTATTTATAATGTGGTCTACACTTTATTTGGAGTAGTTTCAGATTCAACATGAAAGAGCAAGTATGGAGACATAGACAAGCATGATAGACCGTAGCCTTTGTCACTTCAGTTGTACTACTTCACATGTGATGTCCCTATTTCCACATCATGATTAAGCATGTATTGAATGCCTTTAGTAAATATCCCCATAGACTAAAGAAATCCATTTAGGAAATTATATTATATTAGTTAATTATTAATTGTCAAAATAGAGCTTTTTATCATAAGACAATTATTACTTAAGTAATAGAATATTTGTTTAAAAAGTGGTTTTTACGACTAAGGTTCTTAAATGAATTAATTAGTAATTAATTTACCTTAAATTAATTTTAATTACTATTTTTATTAAGGCAACTAATTAATATATTATTTGAAAAATATAATGTTGACATGGGAGCTAAAACAAGGAAAAGAAAAGATTTTCTAAAAAGGGCAAGCAAAGGCTTATGATGTATTTTATCTTCCCAAAGTGGTTCACCCCCTTTGGAAGATATAAATACAAGGTGAAGACTACAATGGAGGATATGTTGAATTTTGATAATTATTTTTCATGCTTGAAGAAACTATTTGGATGCTTGCCTAATATAAGTTCATTATTTCGATGTTGATCAATCTAAAAAAAAGTGTCCTTTGACACCACCTTTACTAAGGAGATCTTGTTCTTGTCCTAGAAGTGAGGTAAATAATTTTGAGGGGTTCTCATGAAGTTTCATGAGAATTCTGAGGTTCATCTCTTTTATGATTAACCTCGCTTAATATTTATCCTATTTTGACAAGTGGAGCAAACCACTTTGTAAGCTTGGATGGAGGGTTTGGAGGCCTCTTTTAGTCTATTGTATGCAAATTAAATATTCTAATTTTATTTGTTAATTTTTAAAATGTTGGCATGAGGTTTCAAGGATTTTCATGAAGGTTTTGAATCCCTAAATCAATATAACACTAAATAATAATTTTTAGAATTATTATTTAATATTTTTGACAAGTTTTGAAGACTTTTTCACTTGTGGAAGGCAAGATATTGCTCTACTATTTTTATAATAATTTTTTTGTACTTGATGAGTTGGTAAATTGGCTTGGAGAACACTTTTTGGCCATTTTTATACCCAAAAATGTTCACTATAATTTTCTAGTATTTTTTGGCACTTATGGCAATTTTTGGTAAGGGTTTGAAGCAGAAAATATTCTAAACAATAGTTGTATTTTTGGAATTAAAGTAGAATTTTTAGCCATCATAAAGTGGCATTTAAGCTTCAAAATTTTGGCAAAAAAGGTACTTGTTTTGTGTATTTAATTTTATGACTATTCCTACAAGTATTCAATTAATTTTGGGACAAGTTATTGGCTGAAATTCATCTTTAAAATCCTACTATTGTGACATCTAGGGCTTCTAGGGCTTAACAAGGGTTTTTTGAGTTTATTTTTCAAACTAGATTTGTTGATATCATTTTTAGAATTCTAGAATTTAGGAGAAAACCCCTTTTGTATGAAAATATCCCATTTGGGGACATTACAATGGTATCAGAGCATCAGTCTTATCTACCTATGAGTTGGTTATTGGATGCAAATAGGTAAAGAGTTCATAGTTTATTAAAAGAAAAGAAAAACTATGGGGGACCAAGAGAATCAAGGGTTCTCTTGACAACAAATTAAGATATTGCAAATATTTATCAAAGAAAGCCAAAAAGATCTTCAACAAACCTTGAGTATACAAATTCCAACCATGTTAAAGGATACTACTATTCTAAGGAAAAACCACCCCTTCAATGGAGAAGGACATTTGAATGATAATGAGAGGGTTCCTATTAACCCCCCTCATAAATTATTCAAGGCTACTTTTCTATAGAAATAACTAGTAATAGAGATGAGGACACCAAGGGAAGATATTTTTGAGATTCATCAAAAAGAGTATACAGCCCTAAGCTTAGCCACGCAAGATCTTTTATCTTTTTAGGATTTTTGTGAGATGAAGGAAGGAACCAAGCCAAAGGTTCCTAATATGTAGCCTCGGAGAGATTTACAAAAAAGGTTGGGTAAGATTTCTCTTCCTATTTTTGATGGTATTGATAAACTTCTTATAAGATCTTGGTTATAGAAGTTGGAAACATATTTGTCACTTAACCCCATGTTTGAGGAGGAGGCTCTAAAATTCATCACCCTATATTTGGAGGGTATTGCTCATGAGTGGTGGTTTCATGGCCTAATCACACAAGGCCACGGATCTATTACTACCATGGAGGAGTTTGGCAAAAGAATCATGGAGAGATTTTATAGAAAAAAATTAGAAAGACATTTTCATGAGTTAGCACTTCTCAAACAAGATCATGATTTTGAAAGGTATGTTGTTGATTTTTTAAAAAATTCAGTTATGGTACCTGATATTGGTGAGAATAGGTTGATTATTTTATTTGTTGAGGGATTGATTGAGCCTTTAAAAAGCTTGGTTAAGGATTTTAACCCTCTTTATTTAGAAGATGTTATCGTTAAGGCTTTAGATTTAGAATGTTCAACATACATGGGTTATGAAGGGCTAAAAGGGAAACCAAGGGTAGCCACTTATTCGTTATCTAAAGGGGAAAATATAGGGCAGACAAGGACTAATTTTAGTGGGCAGCAAAGACCACAAGGTGGGCATCCCAAAGCACCACCAAATGAGTAACAAAAAAGCCTTTTTCACCATATGTGCAACCTCATAAATCATACCCTATAACAATAATATGAAGGATAATAGAGACGAATTAAGAAGGCAAGGCTTATGTTTTACTTGCAAGAATCCATGGACCAAAGGCCATCATTGCATGGGCAAAAAAAATGTATACTACATTTAATTAATTGATAATGATTTAGATTTTGATATTATTGATACTAATGATGGGCATGATGATAATGTATTTGATGAGCATATGTATGAAGATGACACACAAGATATGGGTAGCACTCTTGCTACTCTTTCAGGAGCACCAAAGTATATTTCTTTCAGAGTAGGAGGAACTATAAAAGAGGACAAGGTAATCATCTTAATTGATAGTGGTGTTATGCATAATTTCATTGGAAAGAATTTGGTAGCTAAGCTTGATTTGATTGTAGAATACTTCACAGGGTTTCAAAGTAACCATAGTAGATGGATTTTCTCTTCCTTGTACCAAAGAGTCACCAAACTTTCTATTACTTTGGGGGACCATTAGGTATGTGATGATTTCTATGTAATTGACATTGTAGAGATGGATCTTGTTCTTGGAGTCCAATGGTTGCATTCATTGAGAGAATTTACCCTCAATTATTAAAGTTTAATGCTCAAATTCAAGGTGGGTGTTAAAAAGGTAACACTTCAAGGTATGGTTAAGGGGTCACCTCAAATTGATTTTATGTTCAATAAGGATTTACAAGAAGATGCAAAAATTTGTTCTATGTATTTTATAACAACATATTGGAATTAGTTAATTACCATGGAATGTGCTAAAAATTAGTTTACTAACAATTTATTTGAGGAGGTGATTATTGTTGATAAACGTAGAATTATGGGTGGCCTTATACTTTACAAGAAAGGGTTTATTTGGTACCCAAATCCAAGGTAAAGCACATTATTTTAATGGCTTCCCATGACACTCCTATGGTTGGCCATCAAGGGTAATTTAAGACCTACAAACTAGTAAGGGAAAGCTTTTATTAGAAGGGCTTACAGAAAGAAGTTCTCAAGTACATTCAATAATGTTTTGTATGCCAAAAGAATAAAAGTGAGCATGAATTTCCAGTAAGTCTCTTGCATCCCCTTCCCATTCCTTCATAAAAATGGGAGAGCATCTCTATGGATTTCATTACCAGATTACCCATGGTTCAAGGTAAAATTTATTTATATGTTTTGGTTGATAGACTTACAAAATTTGCTCATTTTTTTCCACTTTCAACTAAATACAATGCTCCTATGATTGTTGATGTGTTTTTTAAATAAGTATTCAAGTTGCATGGGCTACCCAAAAACATTGTTAGTGATAGAGATAATAGATTCATAGGTATATTTTGGTAAGAAATTTTTAAATTGATAGGTATTGAGCTCACTCCTAGCACCAGTTATCATCCACAAACTGATGGCAAACAAAAATTGTGAATAAATGGTTGGAAGAATATTTGAGGAACTATATTTGAGGGCAGCAATCAACATGGATAAAATGGTTGCGTATGGTTAAGCATTGTTACAACACAACCTTCCACATGTCCATAGGTATGACTCTTTTTAAGGAACTTTATGGTTATGATACTTTTTCTTTCACTGATTTGGTAATGACAGATAGTAGAGTGTCTAGGGAAAAAAAACTTGGTACAACAAAGTTACGCCATCATGAGAGCACTAAAAAATAACCTACAACATGATTAAAATTAATAGAAATTATATGCAAATTAGCATAGAGTGTAAAGGTCATTTAAGGTAGGAGATTGCATCTTTTAAGGTTACATCCCTATAGGCAATCTTCCCTCAAACAAAGTGGTTATGAAAAATTGAAACCATGATTTTATGGGTCATATAAATTAAAAGGCAAGGTGGGAGAATTCGTACATGAACTAGAGATTCTAGAAAAGGGTAAAATTCATAATGTGTTTCATGTTTCTTGTCTCAAAAAAATTCTTGAACAACATACTACTGCTTCTTTAGAGTTTCCCCCATTAGATGAGGAAGGAAAAATAATATTGATTCTAAAATCTATCATGGAGGTTCATGAAAAGAAGCTAAGGAATCGAAGCATCAATGAGTATTTGATTAGATGGAAGGATTTGCCACTTGAGGATACTACTTGGGAAGAAGAAGAAATTTTAATGCATCCAAATTTGCAATTGCTTGAGGCCAAGCAATTTTGGTAAGGGAGGATTGTGATGTCCCCATTTTCACATCATGACTAAGCAGGTATTGAAGACCTTTGGTCTATCTCCCCATAGACTAAAAGAATCTTTTTAGGGAATTATATTTTATTAGTTAATTATTAATTTTTGAAATAGTGATTTTATCATAAGATAATTATTACTTAATTAATATAATATTTATTTAAAAAGTGGTTTTTACCACTAAGGTGTTTAAATGAATTAATTATTAATTTATTTACCTTAAAGTAATTTTAATTATTATTTTTATTAAGAAAACTAATTAATATATTATTCGAAAAAGAGAATGTCGACATGCGAGCTAAAGCAAGGAAAAGAAAATATTTTCTAAAAAGGGCAAGCAAAGTTTTATGACGTATTTTATCTTCCCAAGGTGGTTCACCCTATTTTAAAAGATATAAATACAAGGTGAAGACTACAATGGAGGATATGTTGAATTTTGATAATTGTTATTCATGCTTGAAGAAACTATTAGGATGCATGCCCAATATAAGTTCATTATTTTGGTGTTGATCAATCTAAAAAAGGTGTCTTTTGACACCACCTTTGCTAGGGAGATCTTGTTCGTGCCCTAGAAGTGGGGTGATTTACTTTGAGGGATTTTTATGAAGTTGTGTGAGGGTTTTGAGGCTCATTTATTACATGATTAACCTTGATTAATGTTTATCTTATTTTTGCAAGTGGATCAAACCACTTTAGAAGCTTAGATCAAGGGTTTGGGGGCCTCTTTTGGTCTATTTTATGTAAATTAAATATTCTAATTTTGTTTTTTTAATTTTCCACATGTTGGTGTGAGGTTTGAAGGTGTTTCATGAAGGGTTTGAATCAAAAAATCAATAGAAAATTAAATAATAATTTTTAGAATTATTATTTAATTTTTTTTATAGGTTTTGAAAAAAAAAATCACTTGTGGAAGGTGAGATCTCACTCTACTATTTTTTTGCTAATTTTTCTGCACTTGGCAAGTTGGGCGATTGGCTTAGAGGGCATGTTTTGGCCATTTTTATGCCAAAAAAGGTTAGTTGTATTTTTCTAGTATTTTTGGGCATTTGTAGTGATTTTTGGCAAGGGATTGAATCATAAAAATATTCAGAATAGTAGTTGTATTTTTGGAATCAAATCAAAATTTTCAACCATCATAAACTAGCATTTGACCTTCAAAATTTTGGTATAAAATGTACTTGTTTTGGTGCATTTATTTTTCTAATTATTCTTTCAAGTATTTAGTTTATTCTAGCACAAGTTATTGGCTGAAATTCATCTACAAAACCCTACTATTATAGTGTCTAGGGTTTCTAGGGCTTAACAAGTATTTTTTTTAGCTTATTTTGTAAAAGGGTTTGTTGATTTTATTTTTAGAATTGTGGAATTTAGGGGAAAACACTTTTATATGAAATTGTCCCATTTGGGGACATTACATCACCTTATTTGCTTCAAGTGTAGGTCATGTTTATGTACCCATAGTGATCTTATGTAAGCCTTTACTCCTAAAGAGGATTTATATTTTGAATTTCAACTCGTGATAGTTGAATGGATTCAGAAGTGAAACTAGAGACTGATCGATTACAGTAAGAAAGTATGTATTGAACTAAGTTTGTAAGAAAGATAATGATATGAAACCCCCATAAATTTATAGAGGTTCAATTTATGGATCTATGAATTTGACTCAAGAGAGGATGGTTAGTATTGTGTTAGTTTCAAAATGAAAACAACATGAAAGAAACACACTAACTATCATAACATCTCTAGGCCTAGACACTAGGGAGAGCTTAGTTAACAAACATGAATAAAACACACAACTAAAATTCAAAATAAATCCTCTTTTACATTCTTTGAATGCTCCAAAATACTTGTTGTAGTGGCTTGTTAGGCTTGTGCTCATGAAGTCCTTGGCAATGGAAGCTTAGCTACCTCCATCTCTCCTTGACACCTTTGGCTTGTGGCTTGGAATCAATTTGGTATGCGAACACTAATTGCAATGGCTTTTGGAATCATTTATGCATTTTAACTTTGAATTATCAAGACTTTGAAGATATTTGAGCATAATAACTTTGCATTAACATAGCTTAGAAATTATGTTTATGGCCTCTCTATTTATAAATTTTTGGAATTGATTAGAATCAACCTCAACCATCCATCCTGAGATGAAGATGTGAGGCTAAGGATTAATCCAATTATGAAATTGAAATTTATAATTATCCTCATCATGACATTGGAAGAAGGGGAAATTAAGAGGCATGGAGGGCATTGATGAGGTATGGGAGGCATGAATCTTAATATTTGTGGCATTTATGGCCTAGAGATGTCTTCCCAAGAAATGAGGTTCCCTGATGATGCAGATATTCAACATTCATTTATAAAAACAAGTTTCCATTGAATTTTTTATTAGGCCTAATTTGGTTTAATTAGCTCTTAAGCATGATTAAGCACTTTGTGCACAAATTACTCAAATTGATCAGAATGCCTTGTTATTGTTCTAAAATTTGACTAGATTAGAATTAGAAGTGAATGTAAGATGCATTGGATCCATTATCCCATTAAAGATGTTACCAAAAAAAATAATGAAGGCACATGTCTCATATAAGAAATTTGATAAAAATGAGCAATCCAGAGCACCTAGGTGCAAATTGGCATTTTGACTCAAAATGATTTGATCAAATTTAGCTAGCCCATAAATTGCATTTCCCCATTTAGTGATACCCTAGCCAAAAGTGGCACTTGAATATGTCAATTTCAACTCATTTAATGCATTTTAGTGTTTTTATGACAAATTGTGCATTTTAAGTGGAAATTGGCCAAAAGCCTAGTTGGAGGTTATCAATGGCCAGTTTTAGGTGTCTATAGTTTGCCCCTATTTACGAAGATATTGAAAATCATAGGCAAATCAATGTCTTCTCAAAGAATTATAAATAGCTTGTATGCCAAAAAGAAGATGATGATTGAAGAAAAAAGCTCTAAAGGGTTTTGGGAAGCCTATGATGATGCCCCCTCGAGGGAGTGATCATCACATTTGTTGATGGATGGTCCCTCAAAAAGAAACAAGAAGAAAGGTGAAATTAACTCATGGTTGAGATTAATCCAAATCAGAAAATGTTTGCATGCATTGATGTAAAAATGATATTGATTTTCTCAAAAGTGGTTATAATCAGGATTAAAAGTCAAAATAATGTTTTGCCTATAGGCGGTTATAATCATTAAGAGGACCTAGATTGGCTAAAGATGATTATGCCCTGGTTAGGGCTAATTAGCACACATAACTCAAGGATATAAACTAGAATATAGATTAAATATGAGCAGGTGCAAAAAATGATGAAAGAGATGAATGGAAGAATAAGATCAATCAATAAAAAAAGATTTAATTGTACCTGCTAACAAGGAGATGTTCATCCTGATTATCAATGATACAACTAGAATGGCCAATGGAATAGTTTGATCAAGGGTAGGATGGGAGAATTTTTAAGGTGCTAAGGAGAAAATCTATGGCTCCATTTATTTTAGACCTTCGTGAAGCTAATTTTTTCTATATCACATGATGTTAAGCTTTATGATAGAACACCATGAAGACTATCCCAAAATATGCATAAGGACCGACTCTCGATCTAATAAACACTCAAAAAAATATACCAATGATAAAAACCATGATGACAATGTTGACGTATGAATATAGATGGACTCAAGAATAATGTGCTCAAGGAATCACCCAACACACATATAGATCAAGTCGAGGCAACAGTGCAAAAAGCAAATAAATAGGCAAGTGAATAAATGAATAAACAAATAGAAAGCCTGAAAACAAAAGCAAAAGAAAACATCCTAACAATGACAATGCCCTAGTAAGGTATATCAAGGATAACTTACTAGGCTTAGATAAGACAAAAGTTTTTGGATTTTGAAATATTATGAATGTTTTTGGCATTTTTAGGTATCTTAACTCGTTAGAGAATGACAAGATACCTACTCACAAAATGGTGAGAGCATTTGGCTTAGGTTGCTCAAAAAATGGTTGTATGAAAAGGGGGACTGAGGTGACCTCAACATGAATTGAGCATGACCCACATAGTCCTAAAATGACCTCAAGTCATAGTAATTCCATCCACACAAAAGGTGAGGAAAAACCAACTAGGTCCCAATAAGTTTTGAAAACTGGTAAATGGCCAATCAAATGAAAATAGTAATGGCAAGGTGATGTGGCAATGCATGATAAATTAGTGTTACCCCTAGTTTATCCATAGGTAGTTATAACTAGGATACAATGGGATAGGTCGATGATACTAATTTGCCCATAGGAAGTTATAATTAGTAGCAAGACTGGTGAGACACTGATTTGCCCATAAGTGGTTATAATCAGGATCACATAAACAAACTTGATAAGATGAAAGATATCTTGCCAGATAATTATCACACTAATTTTATAGATTATATTTTAAACATGGACTTGATTAATTATTGAAACTTGATTGGAATCCCCCCACAAAAGGTGCAGGAAGAACCAAATAAACCAATATCAAAATAGGATTGGGTAGGATGACTAAAAATAGGCTTTGGTCTAGATAAGAATGGAATGATAAGATGTATAAAAATGGTAAGAGGGTTTGCCCCCAAGTAATGGGGTGAATGGAAAGATACACGGCAATGGTAAAATAATATGTAACAATGGAAATGACATGGCAATGTGAAATGGTATGGCACATGTTGTTGGCCTGGGTATGGTTTTTTATTTTATTATTCTTGTTGATGGGGAGATGCACATCCTAATCAACAAATGATACAAACAGAATATTTGATCATGTTAATTACTATCCCACACCTCATCTGAATAGTTGCTTCATCAAGAATTGGATGTCGATTTGGTTATCAAGAATGCTTTTGTGATCTTCGTTAGTCATTGATTTTGATTCCTTCAAACATCGAGACAAGGTATCTTTGTAGCCTCTACAAAGAAAAGTGCAACCATGGATGGTAAACAAGGACAAATAATAGATGGTAGACTTGATTGTGAAATGGAGTGGTAGATGATAATGGAATGTGGAATGGTTGGAAAATAAATGAAGATCAAGACTTTTAGTCACATGTAATGTTGTTGATGCTAGATTCAACATAAATTTGGTTGTGGCAAGGCCGAACTCGATAAGACCACCAAATTTTTCTATTGTTTGATCTTGAGAGTAGCTACCATTTGATTAGGTTGTAGATAGGAAGTTATTTTTATTTAATCTTTGATTTTGTCTTCATCAAGTAGTGAAGAACTTTTGTGCTCAGCTATTGGTGCATTAAAGAGGTTTTCACCAATGAAGTTGTCTTGATTGTCCCATAGCACCTTCAAGAAGTTGTCACTAATGAACATTGGATTTTGACTTTGATTGTCTTCTAATGCTTCCAAAAAAAATTCACTAGAATATGCTGAGTTCTGACTTGGATTGTCCCCTAGTGCCTCCAAAAAGGTTTCACTAAGAGAGTGTTCTTCTGCTACATGAATGTTGTATTGGCCTCCTCGATCTTCTTCAACTGCTATGTCACCATGGATGTAGTTCAAAAAAATGTGATTTCATAGATTCTAATTGACACTTGTGGGAGATGGAATGTCAATGATATGGCTATTTTGGTTGATGGTAATGGCCTGTGAAATGGTAATGGAATGGGGAGAGGCTACACAATCCTCATAAAATATACTAAGATAACTTGTGTTGAAGCTGAAGTACTCATCCTCAAAAATTGTATAAGGATCACAAATGTATTCAAATATATCTTCAAGGCATGCATAACCAATGTTGTAACAACCATGAACATATTATTTTGATGAATCTGATTCTAACTCAAGGGACTCTGAATCCAATGTTGAGACTAATGTTGATTCAGATTTTGATACTAAATTTGATGTCAATTCAAGAATAGATTCTGACTCTAACTCTAATTCTTTATCTAATGGGTAATCTATTACAATGATGTCTAGTTTAATATTTGGTTTTGGATAAGTAATGGCCTATGATGGCATGATGGGCTCTTCTAAGATTGATTTATCAAAGTGAAACTTCTATAGGATGGGAAAAAGGTCAATAGACAACTCCTCAGAGAATGGATTGTCAATAGGATGCTCTTGAAAAATAGGCATATGGTTGAGGTAATAATTTTTTCAAAGGTAGTTATAATCATTAAGAAGTGACTCAGTAAAGACTAGCTCATCAAAGTGAGACTCCTCGACAATTGGTATAGGACAAGTTGACTTATCACAAATAGTTGATTTAACAAAAACATCTTAGATTAATTGTCTCTCTTGGCCTTAGTTTCTAATGAGTTGAAAAATACCAATTTTTAACATAGCTTGGTCTTCAAAGGATTGGATCAGTTGAGGTTTGGATGGGATTGGTTATGGATGAGGAATGGCTTGCAGTTGGATAATGGTAGGGCATTGGAGAGCATGATTGCTTGCATGAGCCAAAGGACAAAGTCTTGAGATGGTAACAATAGGGTGTTGTGAGGCTTGATTACTCACACAAGCCAAAGGACTAGGTCTTATAATGATGAAGGGGCATTGTGAAGCTTGATTGCTTGCACAAGCCAAAAGACTAGGTCTAAGAATGGTAATGGTATTCCTTAGATATTACGGAGCTTGATAGCTCATATAATCCAAAGGAGGGTTAGGGGTAACCGATGATTAGATAACAAAAGGAAATCATGAAACTTGATTGCTCGCACAAGTAAAAGCATCCAAGTCTTCCTCATAAACTAGATCATCCCAATCTTGAGTTGGATCATAAGTTGGTTCTTGACTATGTTCCACATACTAATTTTTACAAAGAGGGTATGGATATGTATCCCAACAACATTATCTATAGTTGGGTCTTCAAAGTCCTCTTCAAAAACCTATTCATACCAATCAAGGTCTCAAGTTAGATTGTAAGTTATTTCATGACTTTGTTTCCATGAATGATTAATATGAGGTGGATATAAATATGTCTCACAAACCATATTAGCATCATTAGGGTCTTGACTAAAACCATAAAAGTCATTTTGTGCAGCCATTCTATCATAATTTTTATTGTAAGTGACTCCACTATAAGTGTAATGAGACATATCCACGTAAATGATGAAAGCTCTGAAAACAAAAAGGCTTAGAGTTCTACAAACTCTAAAAAATGATCCAAAAGACAAATGGTTCAAACTTGGTCCAACTTGGTCAAAGGGGTGGAGCTATATCTCCAATGTGGTTTGAAAGTGGAGTTGTATCTCCAAAATGGTTTGTGATAAGACTTGTCATAAAATAGTCTAACATCAAATGTCAAATGTCATATGCACAAAAGGTCAAGTATTTGAATAAAAACTAGCATGTCAAAGGTCTAGGTCAAAGTGTTCCAAACAAGGTCTAAATTAGGAAAGGGAAAAGTTGAGTTCCTAAGTCTTTTGTCCAAATGTAGAGTCAAAATCTAGGCTCAAAAAAATAGGCATGCTAAGACTTTTGGCCAAACGATGTCAAAAGATAGACTTGAAACAAAGGCTGATCTGATATGATTTAATCTAGCAAGTTTAGAAATAAATTTGACATAGACCCGTCACAAGGAATCAAACATAAACATGATCAGCTGGCATAAGGCATAAGGCATAATACAAAAGGCTCTTTGAGAAATGTTTTAGTCTCCCAAATAAAGGCACGTACAATGATGAGGATAGGCATTAAACAAACAAACCATCAATAGTTTTCAAATTTAGGTAATTGATAAACTAAAGTTATACAACCCAAAAGAGAAAGATCTATGTATCAGCTCCATGAATTGAGGCCTAAATAGAAATCAATCAATGTTTTAATCCAAACTTGACAAGGCTAATTGAAAACTTAATGTTGAAAACTAGAATTTGACCAAACAGGCTAGACAAGATTGGACAGCATGACAACACAAGACAAAGGTCCAAATGGTATACATGACATGGTTTGAAACAAATAGGTTTTGGCACAAGGTGAAACAAGTCTTGAAACAAATTGAGTATCCTAACGGTGTAAGCATGCTCGAATAATGTGATCAATGCTATGTTTCAAAAGACTCAAAGGCAAAATGGTTTTAACATGATTTGGGTAGCATAACACTACCCTTCATAACTCAAATGACACACACACAAAAAATTTTAGCAAAAATTTCAAGGCATAAGTGTGGTGTAAAATGGCCAGCATAACACCTCTTTAGACAAAAGAGTGATGTATAAACAAATTGGTTTTGACATGGCTTATGAACAAACAAACAAATTTTAGTCTCAAAACATACCAAATGAGAAAAGATCCAAAAATATAAAAAGTATAATCATCCAAATCCTAGAAAGGGTATGGAAAAATGGAGACTAAAACTAGAAAGGTTTTGATCATTTTAGGGGAATCAATTACACAATGACTTTCATGCCAAACAATGCAAAAGAAAAGCATGAAAATTAGGTGAACACAACATTGGCTAGTTGTAAAAAGGTTTAGTCCTTTTTACAACCACTACATCCTATTGTTCACTCAGTGTAGTGTGATGTCCAAATGCAGATACATCCCATGTGCAACTCCAAAGGAGTAAGTGAAGTTAATGTTTGGAGATGAAACCCCAGGTTAAAGCTTCTCTAAAGAACTCACGAGAGGTAATGGCGTCCCCTCGCAAGCCAAGTTTGCATAAAAATAAAGAAAGCATGAAATAGAAAGACTTTAGGGTCATTTTCAAGGTCATTCAAACTTTGATGAGTTTTTGGGGAGTGCTTTAGATGACTTTCTTTCTAAGCCTTGGACTAGGTTACTTGCAATAGAATGGCATTTTTGATTACAAGGAATCCCTAATGGGGACAAATGGAAGAGCATACATGCAACATCCCTCTTTTTTCCAAATAAAAATTTAATCTAAAGAACTAAGTAAACACAAAAATATTTGAAAAGGTGAGTTCATTTTTAAGCCCAAATGAAAAATGAGGTGGTGTTCATTTGACCCCTTGGTCATAGTTGCAAACTTTGAAAACATTCACCATAAACATCTAAAAAAAAATTGTTAAACACCAAAACAAGGTTCTTAATTGATTTTTAAGCATGCAAAAGGTGATCTAAACATGTTTTTAGAAAATGTCAAGCTTGGTCTTGCAAAAAAAATATTAGCATGTCTTTTTGCCTTAAAGCTCTTTTAGGTTTGAAATTATGAACTTTAATAGAAGAGCTCTCGGGTCTGTGTTTTAAGAAAAACACAATGATCGACATCGATTATATAACCAATGGCGGTTACATTTTCTAACCAATGATGATTATCTAATCGACATTAGTTATACTAAATTGATGTCAATTTTACTAACTGATGTTGGTTAATCTATCTAACCGATGTCAATTTTACTAGCCGATGTCAGTTACTGTGTAAACTCATGGCAAACAAAAATGGCAAAATAAAGTTATAAAATCAATTTGCAAGAGTTTTAATGGTCCAAATGAATATTTTAAAGCTACAAAATGATCTTCATCATGCATGGGATGTGTCTAGTCCCATCAGGTGTGCCATATGTGAATCTAGGAATTTGACTCAAAAGAGGATAGTTAGTATTGTGTTAGTTTCAAAATAAAAATAACATGAAAGAAACACACTAATTAGAATAACATTTATAGGTCTAGACACTAGGGAGAGCTTAGTTAACAAACATGAATAAAACACACAACTAAAATGCAAAAAAAAACCTCTTTTACCTTCCTTGAATGCTCCAAAATGCTTGTTGTAGTGGCTTGCTTGGTTTGTGCTCATGAAGTCCTTGGCAATGGAAGCTTGGCTACCTCCATCTCTCCTTGGCACCTTTGGCTTGTGGCTTGGCTTGGCTTGGAATCAATTTGTCATGGAAACATAATTATAATGGATTTTGAAATCATTTGTGCATTATAAATTTGTATTATCAAGACTTTGAAGATATTTGAGCATAATAACTTTTCACCAACATAGCTTAGAAATGATGTTCATGGCCTCTCTATTTATAGATTTTTGGAATTGATTAGAATCAACCTAAACTATCCATCCTGAGATGAAGATGTGAGGTTAAAGATTAATCCAATTATGCAATTAAAATTTATAATTATCCTCATCATGACATTGGAAGAAGGGGAAATTAAGAGGCATGGAGGGCATTAATGAGGTATGGGAGGCATGAATTTTTATATTTGTGGCATTTATGGCCTAGAGACGTCTTCCCAAGAAATGAGGTCACCTGATGATGTAGATATTCAACATTAATTTATAAAAATAAGTATTCAATAATTTTCCATGAAATTCTTGATTAGGCCTTAATTTGGTTTAATTAGCTCTTAAGCATGATTAAGCACTTTGTGCACAAATTACTCAAATTGATTAGAATGCCTTGTTATTAGTCCAAAATTTGGCTACATTAGAATTAGAAGTCAATGTTAGATGTATTGGATCCATTATCCCATTTAGGATGTTACCAACAACAAATAATGAAAGCACGTGTCTTGTACAAGAAATTTGATAGAAAAGAGCAATCCAGAGCACCTAGGTGCAAAATTGGCATTTTGACTCAAAATGATCTGATCAAAGTTAGCTAGCCCATAAATTACATTGCCCCATTTAGTGGTACCCTAGCCAAAATTGGCACTTGAATATGTCAATTTCAACTCATTTAATGCATTTTAGTATTTTTAGGTTAAATTGTGCATTTTAAGTGAAAATTGGCCAAACGCCTAGTTGGAGGTTATCAATGGCCAATTTTAGGTGTATACACAATTTTATAAGGCATAATAATATCACCAATGTGTATATCTCAAAAAAACTTGCACTTTCAAAAAATAGCACCCAAAAAGGAATTGTTGGTCGAAAATTATGGAAGTTTGATTGTTTCTTGCTCACAAAAAATAATGATCACCACTTTGCATAAATTTGAAAAAAAATGGTTGAAAAGAGAATTGGTTTAGGCTAAGGTTAAGCCCCCATTAGTAGGTACTAAAATTTAATTTCCCCCCTCCACCATGTGACCATACCATATGACCAAGAGGCTAAGACCTTTTGTGAGTGCTCTCCCCTCCCCATTTGAAGTCCTTATAGCCATCATCAGATTTTTGGACTCCCTTTGCAGTTTCCAAAATTTCCTTTTGGGGATGCAATCTTGTTGTGCACTGGTCTTGACTTTCAACCCTTCCTATAGTTTTTAAACTTTCTCATAGTTCCCACAATGTCAAAGGTTCTCAGAGTTCTAACAACAAAGTTTTGGGGGGGCAAAAACAGTCAGGAGTCATGTAGGTGTTAGACTTACCAAGAATTTTGGTAGTGATAAGACTTCCCAAAGTTCCAACAGTGGAACTTTTGACTACAGATGTATTCAAGGGTTGTGATAGTCAGGGGTCTTGATTGTTGGTGCAACAAAGGCTTCCACCGTCAAGATTTTGGGCTACAAGAGTAATCCAGATGTATAAAAGTCAAAGTCAAGGGTTGCTAATGCAAGTCAAAACTCCAAAATAATATATAGAGACATTGAAGATAAGAGGCACTTCTATAATGGTCAAAGATGGATATTGTTAGATCAATCAAGAATTTTGGTAGTTGCAAGGAGGTTCAAATTTTTTACCAACCACTAAAATTTTAGATTCGATACATATCTAAAAAATCCACCAAAGACTTCCTAAGGATATTCAAAAACCCAGAAATTGATTTTCCCTTGGAGAACCAACTATATGGATTTGTGTGAAATCATCAAAAAGCCTTGAAACCCTCCAAAAATGATAAAAATCAATTGTCGTAAAAGTATGACATATTTACATCTGATCTTAGAGTTTTGATACCTTCTAAATATGATGGTATGGGTCATTTTGCATGAAAATCTACTAGAATAAATATGAACAATAAGTGACACCTTTCTCTTATTCTTTTTCTAAATCTGGATCATTAAAAGACCCCAAAAAAGAGCAAAATCTAGGAAAGAGTGAATCTTCAATAGCTAGGTCAACAAATGGCAGATCTGTAACATGCAAGCTAAAACTCAATATTTTATAATAGAAACAATGGCATTCATCTACCATAAAATCTTTGATACCATGTCAAAGTGGGCCACAGTCAAGGATTGGTCTAGATAGAATTGAATGCATGAAGAAATTACCTGTGTAGTAATGAAATTAAATATGAATCAGAGGAAGCATTACTCAAAAATTAAAAGATTGAAACATTAACATTAACATCATTAGCCATAAAATCTTTAGGGAGGTACATTATATATGTGAAAGATAAACATGTTATCACATCCTCATGAATGTGGGATTATCTTTCATAATGACCTAAAATATACCTAAGCAATCTAAACAACATGTGTAGGTAAAACCCCTTAAATGGAATAAAAATATACACTAACATCATCATCTTGGTCATATCAAATCCAATGAAATATCCATGGAATAAAATGTTTGATACCATCCCCTTGTTGATACTTGAAGAGGATAAGGTTACCTGTATTATATCTATTGCAACCACTTCACCCTTGAAAATATATTCGACTACACAACTAACAAGTCCTCTTATACTTCTCTCATTCCACTCATCCTTGTGTCCACATATTCTTCCTGTTCATTTATCCCTTTTTTTAATCCATGATGATGGCCTTGTCTACACCTCCCACCACCTGAAATATTGCTCCCCAAGAAGAAGAAGATTAGATAGAGAGTGTGGAATAGGTAAAGTCACATAGACCAAAGATGACATTGAGGATGAACCAGAGGTCATATTAAAGTTTGAACGTGTAATGATAAAACTTAAAATAATTACAAGGAGAATCACATAGGGTGTAACTCTTACCTTATGTGAAATTGAAGAGAGGCTCTTTTCATTGACAAAGAAAATGAAAAGGAGAGGCAAAGGAGCATCCAAGGAATATGTAAGCAATAAAGAAGAAATTATTGAATAACTAGAATCTATTGTGAGATATTCTCATCAAATGACAAAGAAGGTAATCTATGAAATGAAAAAGAAGGTAAGAAGGTTAGAGACTAGCAACAAACCTTTTTTCCTTGAGAATATTATGGATAATGTTGAAAAAATCTTTGAATTAATTATTTGAGTCATTAAGACTAATATGTTACAATAAAAGGTTCAAATATATTTGGATCAGATTAATCGAATAGAGACAAAATTTGGAAATATAACTAGAGTAATTAGGAAGGTCATGTTTTGAAGCATACAGATTATGACCCTATTCAATGTAAATATTTTTGAATTTTTGTTGTACATATGTAATATTATTTATAATAATTTTCTAGAGATATGGAGGCCATAATGACTCTGATTAATGGTTGTGCTATCAAGATTCTATATTTTTTCAAGGAAGCCAACATTCTTTCATTATTTTTTCCAAACAATAAGCTCATTGCAGCCATAAATTCGACCAATCAAATCGGACACTATTATGTCTAACTTCAAGAAGAAGGTTGTAGATGCTACCAAAAGAAGTAACAAATAATTTATTAATATAATTACTTATGCCATGGGAAAGATAAGGAGAGATATTGTAGTCAAAGAAACTCTTCACACTCCATTAGAAAATCATGAAGTTTTGGTAACTCAAGTGGAGACTTTGTTAAAAATTCCTATCATCAATATTCCACAAATAGATAAGGATTACCATACATGAACCCAAGTGTTTCAAATTCAATAAGGATTCACTTCCACAACTAGGCATAAGTCCAAGTGGTTTGAAGGTTGTAGATTATTTTTAGCCCTTTATGCTTTAAAAGCATTTCACTTTTTTTTTACATTATTTTAGCTTTAGGATCTATATACAAGGACACATATTGATTACATGCAAACTTATTTTGATTGGATGAGGCAATTCCCATATTGTGTTATAAACACACTATGTATTGAACTTTTTCAAAAGGAGGAATGATTATCAAGACATTCTCGGGCTTATAAATCTAATGGCATGTTCAATGAATTTTTTTCCTCAATTCTAAAGTAACACAGTAGGTATTTTGACTAAATGGATCATTGTATATATTTCATCTATTCATTATGGGTTAGTTAAATTAAGTTATCAACTCATTTGACTATTTATGTGACTAAGCTTTCATTGTCATATTGATTTCATAGTTAGATGTATTGTATGAACAATTCACTATGGTCAATAATATTTCAAAGTAAGGTTATGGTAATTATTCACAATTACTTTCTTATTAGACTCTCAACTATGTTTACCTGACTATGAGCATAAGCTAGATTTGAGTGAATATTAGTTAAAATATATAGTGAAATTTAGAAAGTGATCTATTTATGCTAAGATATGTCTTTGAAACTTGAGAAGCATTCTTTTATGCCCTACTCTTCTCTTTTTTATGTTTGTTTAATCAAGACTCACTTCAGTATAACAGCATCATTATGAATATTCATCTTTATAATAATTTTTTATATTAATAAGGAGGGGCTAATCTAATTGTGGGCGATATTTTCTTAAACATGTAACAATTACATTTCCTCAACCACATTATTTCCACCACTTGATTATCTATAAAACTACATAACTAGAGTGCATTGTGTTACGTTTTTTGACCCTAAAATGAGAGGGAGAATTCCCATTGGCCTAATGGGAGAGTCAAAAAATCACATTAGTAGGTCATTTGGCACTAAAATAAGGGACATCATAACCTTTGATCAGTTTCAAATCATATACTAATTCAAAGTAAACCAATCTGGATGCTCCTGCATGGTTGACTACATGTTTGTCCAATTTCGGCACCTCAACCTGAGATGAACTCTGAAAACCCAAGTCTAACAAAGGTAGACCTAGAGTCTCATGGAATCATTCAATTTCACTTGATGATTAAAATTTTAGACCATTTGCACCCATGACTATTTGGTTAATAGGAACATTAATTAATATCCTAGGATATGTTCATGAACTTCTAAAAAAATAAAGAAATATATATTTCATATTTTTCTCTTGATGGATAAAAAATCGTATAAGAACATGTCACATCATTCATAACCACTCTTAAATTGATAAATGCAAAACATAAAGATGTTTCTTGTAGACTCTTACCCTTCTCATTCCAAGAGGTTGCTTATGACTAATTCTTGAATTTGCCTAAGAATTATATCAATAATTGGAACACAATTTAAACCACCTTGATGGCCCAATTTGGATGAGTAATAGACCCCAATGTCATATACAAATAATTTTCTAGTATGAAAATTGAACCCAATGATTCTATTTGAGTTATTAATTCAAGATTCTAAAAAATGTACACACATATTTCCCCTTCATATAAGCCTAACACTCCTTTAACTCTTGAGATGTCAAAAAATGCATTAGATCCCATGAGTGTTGTTATTATAAGACAAGTTAAAAAATAAATCATTCACCATGAAATTATGTTGAGGCTATCGATATTTAGAAATAGTTAAACCCCTAGGGACTAAACTTTCTAAATATCAATCAAAACGTTCCTTTGCTCAATAATGTTTCAAAAGCTAATCAGAATGTCCAATTGATTAATCGTCTCCAAATTGCTAATGTGTTGACACTGTGACATGTGGCCCCTAAACAATAACTTAGTTTTTTTAATGATAAAAGTTTAATGAAAAATTAAAATCAAGCCTTGATTCCTACTATTAAAAATGCCCAAATTGTGTCACAAGACTCCATAAAAGGGGAAATTGATGTAATATAGTGCACGGTGCAAAAACTCAACAAGAATTTGTAAGCCTTCAAAAACAAGTTGGTAATGTTTATAGGGAAACACTACTCGACACTTTAAATATCATAAATATAACCATTCAACCAATCATCCCAAAAATCATGATCCATCACCAAATTGATTTCATGAGATCAACATTTATGAGTTGGCCTTACCTAATTAGTGTAGGGTGCATAACATTACCCAACATGTTGAATTGGACTGTGTCAAATCCTAAAATGATTTTAAAATACTCCAAAAGTAAACGAAAGGATATGAGGTGGGCCTTAACATTTAAAATTCAACTAGTACATCTAGTCCTTCAAGTACATCTTCAGCACCTCGCATAATATGATGTTAGAGACTTTAAATTCCCCCATTCAAGAAGACAATGAGACTGAATAAAAAAATTTACAAAGTAGATGTTTTTCAATAATACCAATAAAAAACATTACTCATTGATAGGCAGAGTACAGTAACAATGGCTTATTATTGCATCTACTCCACTAAATAACAATGTTACATCCCTTGATCCTAAGGCTAACAATGATCTTCCACTTCAAAAAGGAAGTGATTAATGTCCTTGAATGGATACATAGCCTACTTTCAGCAAATTGGTTAAAACATAATGGAAGACAAGAAAAAAATCAAAGAAAACATCACTTTACATAAGTTGGCTCAAATTATTGAATAACGTGACTTAATTTTGAAAATATTAATTGAGAAAATAGCTTCAAACAAACAAAAGATAACACATGCAAATGTGGTAATTCATAAGACTAAGACTAAGGTTCATCCTTTCCTTCTTATTATTAGTGTTTTAGAGAAGAACCTATACATTGTTTTGGTTAACTTAGGGCCTTCTGCCAATGGCATGCCTATGCATATTTGTATAAATTTGGGTTGGTCTTCATATAAAATAGTGTTTTATTGCATGTCATCTAAAATTCCCTTACACCAATATTGTTTTTTTTATATGAAGCCATGATCTTAGGTTTGCAGTTTGCCTTCAACCATTATGTGAGGGAATTACAACTATTTTAAAATTTTGAACTGCTAATCAATCAAGTAATGATAAGTTTTTAGTGTAAATTATCATATCTCAATAAATACAAGCATATTTCTTGGTACTTAATTGAATCATTGGACGTTTTTAACATAATATCATTCCTAGGGATAAAAAATTAGACTGATGATTCTCTAGCATCATCAATTATGAAATTATTTCCCTTAAATGACTCTAAATTACAGAAAAACTCAACTGAATTAGTTCCTTGTCCATTTGTTCTAGATAATGTGGATAATTTTTAGGTATTTGATGATGACCAACAAATTATTGAATTCATGAACAATTATAATGTATTTGAGTCACATGTGATTGATGAGAAAGATAGGAACTTTTTTTACCAAAAATGAAATTGATGATGAATGAATTTTTTCATTCAAAGAGAACAAGATTCCAAAAGGAATGGTTTCACTTTAGAGGATATTAAACTCAGATACATATCCAAAAAATTCCAAACAATTAAAAACTAGTGGACATGAGTATGCCTTGTTGAACTTAATATCGCCTAAGAATCCGTAATATGTCAACATAGACTTAAGTTATTCAAAGTTTGAGAATCAAGAATTGAAATACCTCCTTCAACATTATAAAGATGTGATTGCATGGTCTTATGAAGATGTTAATATCTTTGATTTGAGGGTTATTACTCATTCCATCCTAATCAAATAAGGAAAAAATACCTTTTAGATAGAAGCAAAGACTAGTCAACCACATCATTGAGCCTATTATTTGTAAGGAAGTTCAAAATATATTCTCTATGAAAATATTTTTTACAATATGGCACTCAACATGGGTGGCTTATTGGGTTCATGTCTGTAAAAAACATGGAGAAATCAGGTTTTGTGTTGACTTTCAAAACCTAAATAGAGTATTAGATAAGGATAACTATCATTTGCCATCATGAGATGAAGTAGTTCAAATGGTTAGTGGATATGAGATTATGTCCTCTTTGGATTGATTCTCAAGTTATAATCAAGTCTTGGTTGACATAAAAGATAGAATTAAAATAGCCTTCACTACAAAATGGTTAACATTTTCTTATAATATAATATGTTTCAGTTTGATTAATGCAAATACAACATTGCAACATGTTATGGACTTTGTTTTCTAAGGTCTAATTGGAATTTGCATAATTATTTACATGGATGATTTAACTCTTTTTTAGCATAGGTTAGAACATGTACACCATTTGAAAAAGGTATCTGAAAGATGCAAAAGGTGTGGCATTTATTTAAATCCAAGAAAGAGTATCTCTAGTGTTACATAATTTATTGGGCCATATTATTACAAAGACATGTATTTTAATTGACCCTAAAAAAGCTAGTGTCATTTTCAGAATTCCACTTATTAATAGCAAAAAAGAATTGTAATCATTCTTTAGAAAAAATCATTTTCTATAAAAAATCATTTCTAGTTTTTGTGAGAGCATAAGACCTCTTAATCTTATGTTATAATAAGATGTGAAAGTGGAGTGGGCATCTTAAGCTAAGAACGCATTTCGATATATCAAAAATACTATCATTCAAGTTCATGTTTTACTTAGTCCTAACTTTACTAAAGATTTTTATATTTATTCATTTTCTTTTGACCACGCAGTCGTAATTGTGCTCACATAGAGGATTGATGGGGATGAACATCCCATTTGCATTTATGAGCACAAATTTAAAGGATATAGAATTGAAATACCTAGTGTTATATAAGCAAGTATATGTTTTAGTCAAGGTAGTGAATAGTTTTATACATTATATACTCCATAATAAAGTTCATGTGATCATGTTGGACCCTATTGTAAAACTCATGTTGGGTTAAAATAAATTCGGTGACCGTAGGGGCAAGTGTATGGCAAAACTCCAAGAGTATCATTGAAGTTAAACTACCCAAGATAGTGAGATGCCAAGGTATCACACAACTAATTATATAGATTGATCCTCAAATCACAGTGATGTAAATGGATGTGACAAAAACTACATTTGATGTTTGGCATGATCACATCATTCACTACTTATTATATGGAACATGTTCCCTAGAAATAAATAAATAATAGAGGATAAATATCAAATTAAAATCAATATCATTACATGGTAAATAAGGGATTCCTATATTGTAATAATTATGAGGGTATATATCTTAGATGTGTGTTAAAGGAAAAATCCAAAAAAAATATGAGCAGTTTTCATAAGAAAATAGGTAGTGGTCATCCCTCTAGTAATACAATAGCTCATAAGATCATTTGAGCAAGTTATTACTCGCCTAAAAAATTTAAGGATGCTCACATCCATGTTATAAATTTCCATCAATTCCAAGCATTTTATAAAATGGAAGTACATGTAGCCATCTCATTATATCCAAATGACCCTTAGTCCAATGGGGACTAGATTTTATTGGTTTCATCAATCCTAATTCCTCTAAATGCCATAGTTTTTTACTAACAACCACTAATTATTTTACATGATGGATTTAAGCAATCACCATGAGGAACAACATAGGTAAGGAAGTTATTAAGTTCTTGGAGGAAAACATAATTACAAGGTTTGGCACTCATTTTTCTCTAGTGTGTGACAATGGACCTACCTTCCAGTCTGTAGAATTTACTAAATGGTTATATGACAATAAGATCACATTAAATTTATCTTCCAACTATTATCCCCAAGAGAATGGAGTAGTTGATTCAACTAATAAGAACCTCATTAACATAGTAAATAAATATGTTGAGAAGAAACCAATAGATTGGCAATATTTATTAAAATATGAACTATGGATTGATAGAACCAGACATTAAAATACACTCAAAGCCACTCCACTTTTGCTTGTTTATGGTCAAGAATTCATATTTCCAATTGCATTAAAGTTGTCAACTTATCAGTTCCTGTAGGAATACATGGAACAAGATGATCAAATATAGTCAAGATTGTTGAATATCATCCAAATCTCTACATAAATTCATTAAGCATCAAGATTTAGTTAAAATATATTTTTTAAAAATATCTAAGGTAAAAGCTTTCAAAATTTTAGACTTGGTTTTACCATGGAATAAATCACATAAGAAAAAGGATCAACATGTCAAGTTTGATCCATTATGGATTGGTATATACCAAATCTCTAAGATATTAGGAAATGACACCTTTAGACTGAAATACTTACAAGGCAATGTCTTATCACTCTCGATAAATGGATGGTACTTGAAGAATTACTTCTCAGTTGTGCTAATGTTGTCATATTTAGATTGAATATGAGTTATAGTTATAGTGTAGTGTAGAAGCAGAGTAGTTAGCTTAGTTGGTTAGTTTTATTTCAAGCATTGTTTTTTTTCATAATTGGATGTGTTTTTCATCATTCTCATAAAAATAGTTTGTTTTCCATAAGTATTAGTCAATACGTTTTGTATAAGATAATAAAGCAGAAAATTAAAAAATAACTTACATCCATTAGCCACTTAGTGATTCCTAGGAAGATCATATTGCTTAAATAAAATATTTAGTCACTTTCATTTGGTTGATAAAATTTGAATTTGTTATGAAAGGTTAAAGATTCAGGAAATTGGGTAATTTTTTTAAAGACAATCAACAATATGCCAAAATATGTTATGCTTTCTCTAAAAACCTGACTTTTTGTTTCAAGATTATCACATAAATTAAGAATTGTATTTGCATTGAGAGATACCCATCATTACACTTTATCACGTTATAGTTTTATCGACACACACACACACACACACTTATGAATAAAATTTTATGATAATCCCTTTCACCTTGGCTACATTGGTTCCCAACCCTTTGCAAAATCAAATATAGAATTACAATCAAAATAAAATAAGAGTATGAAATCTTCAAAGGAAAATCAAAGTTTTCTCCTAGAATGTGATTCGGGAAACTTTCATCAAGGTTATAGACACGTGGATGGAAATAGAGCAAAGCCTTGAATGGAATCCAAGGTATCTATACCCAAGTTATAGATGCCTAACTATAAATAGAGCAATACCCAAGCCTTCCTTCCTCCAAGCCATTCCCATAAAATTAAAAAACAAAAATAAAAGTTTGTAAATGTACCATTCAAAAAAGTTTTTAACCAAATGATTGATCTTGAGTTGTATCAAAAATCCTAGAGGAAAGGTAAGTGAATCACTATACACACATGTATGACTCTTTGTAGATGCCATGACTTAATATGTTATGTAGTAAGACTGAAAATTATGTTTAAATTTTAGCGAAAAATCAAAATTTTCTTACATTACTCATTTGTTTTATTTTTAAAAAAATCCAAAACACTCAGTTCTAAACATTTAATAGTATATTCCCTATAAAATTTACCATTTTTTGTGACCAACGCATCCTCATTTTAAAAAAATAGGGACCCACTCATCAGAATTAGATCTCTATGAATTAGATATCTTGATTTTTTAAATATTTATCTGAGACTCCCTTTTCATGTTAAAATTACTATAGATATTTATTTATTTTTTACAAGTTTTCACTATGTATTAAAAAAAAATGTGATCCCTTTACAATCGCATTTAAGTTATTCTTGTTGACAAGATTTTATGTTGTTGTGCTTTCTTGGATTATTTCACTGACTCCCCAAACCAAAAATGACATAAAGCTCGCAACATTAGAGACATCACCGATTAACTAGTAATTTACCTTTGTGTTTGAGAGGGACATCTCCCTTGTATGGTGTGGATTTTTTAGATTTTGTGTACTTCTGACCAAAAAGTATGAAAAGGTATCAAAATGAGAGAAATGATAAAGCTAGAAATGGAGAAAGAATGAGAATAAATAAAAGGGAGAAAGGGAAACACATAATAGAATAAATGTTGGATAACCTGATTTTGAATGGAATGGAATAGATAGTTCAACAATGGAAACATGTATCTTCAGTCTGGTGAGAAAAACATATTTCAAATAGGCGAATAAAGCACATCAACAAAGGAGTTCCAAGACATAAAGTATTATGGAATGCCTCTGTATTTTTTACTCAAAATGAACACAAAGTCTCATTTTCCTTCTTTCAAACAAGGTTTATTTTAGCATCAAACAATCTTGGTTTAGAATCTTATTTTCAACATGTAAATAGAAATATATAACAATAGATGTGGTAAAAATAAAAATTATTTGAAAGTGCACAATCTTTCTTCAAACTATATTATGTGTATATACAATAAAATTTGTCCTCAAGGATTTCCAACACAAAGTTTGCAAAAATCAAAAGTTTGCAAATAATAAATAAAATACAATAATTTAACATGTATATTCATTCATGAACAACAAAGCATATCTCATTAATGGAGAATATCAAATACCCATAAATCAATAGATTTATGTAATGTATTCCATTCACCATTTTTTTTAAATAACTAATTGTACACAAAGTTGCAACAGTGCTCTCCATGAGTTGGGAGAAGAGAAAATTTTGAACCCTCTTACAATACATTCTAGGCCTTTTATACTTTCTTGCCTTCACAATGTGGTTACATAACTACCTTTTTATTTAAGCTAACTTAAGGCCAACCTAGCCTTAACTTGAGTCTTTCCCTCTTTCCATTTTTATTTATTCTAAGAAACTCTTTAAAATACAATAATATTAAATTAATTTATGATATTTTTACAATATTTATGACTTTGTATTTTGAAAACAATAATTAATAAATTAAATGTACTTTCATAAAATCATTTAATATTTAACTTGGGTTCATCGTGTATATTTGAAATCAGTATTTACAAAAAGTATTTTTGAATTTATTTGAGAATTGAATGAAATATTTCCAATGATAATATACTTCATACATTGGATAACTTGTTGAAATAGCTTTCCAACGGTTCGAATGAGAGCCAAAACGGAGTCTGGATGAAAAAATTATGACCAAAACAAAAATATTCATTTCTATTTGAATTTTTGTGCATCGATGAAACCTTTTAAATATTTATTTGAAACCCCACAATTATATTTGGGACGTTTAGAAAGTTGTGGGCACCCAAAGAACTAACAATAAGATGGAACTCAATCTAATTTGGGTGTTCTAGAGGTTTAACGAACTCAAGAAACCTATCTTATTAACTAAACATTTTGGGACTTCACAACACCCACATAACTCTTTGTCAACAGGGCTTTCACAACTTTTAGGTGCCCGTTAAGTGTTTATGATGAAAATTCATTGTTTTGACCTCTATATAATGGGGTAAAAAATTTGGAGTTTTGACGAAGTCAAAATTTGAGTAAAAAATTTGGATGCCTTAGGTACCACAAATCTCTAAAACTTATTTTGTGGCTCAAGATAGAAAATTTTGGCACTAAGTGTTTATAGTCAAAATTCATCTCTTGCACTTGGTCTACACAATGGAACATAATTTTTGAGATTTCGATGAGATCAAAATTTGGGTAGAACTTATAGGAGCTTAGGGTACCATGGATCTCCTTTTGGATTACCTCTACACGATGGTGTAAAAACTTTAGAGTTATGATAAAGTCAAAATTTGGGTGAAATTCTTGGGTGCCTCTAGTACCATAAATTTTCAAAACTATTTTTTAGGTTCGGGAAGATTTTTTTTGCACTAAGTGCTTATAGTCAAAAATTCATTTCTTGCACTTTGTCTACACAATAGAACATAATTTTGGGGATTTTGATGAAATCAAAATATGCGTAGAACTTATAAAAGCTTAGGGTACCATGGATCTCCTTCTAGATTTGATTAGGAATCAGATATTAGCTCTTTGGAAGCTTGATTTTTTCTTTATTATCATTTTGATGTTGAATTTGATGTTGAATCAGACTAACACCAAACTCTATCATAGCACTTGAAATTATTTTAAAAATAAATTATTTTGAATTTGAATCTAATAATTACCTTGAAAACTCTTATGATCCCTTTGCACATTTAACATACCTCTTATCATGTTCTTGGATAATATCAATTATTATATATCACAAAGTGTTATATTTTGATTCTTGATTTACAAATATCAGTTGTTGAATGTCACTGTGCATAATTTCCCATATGGATTCATCTATGAATAAACCTTTGAATGGATAAACCAAACCTTGTACACTAGGCTATGGATTCACCATCCTTATTTTGAAAAAAATTATTATCCTGAACTTTGATTTATCTCCAATTGCCTATTAGAAGTGCAAGTGGGGATGTTATTGTGAAGTTCAAAATTTCACGATATAAATTCTAAATTACTTTCACGCAGTATTTCTATGGCCATATGGGTAGGATTATTACGCATTTTATTACTAGGGTTTACTGAGCATGGACTTATTGTCACAAATTATACTTCCACGAAGATTCCTTGCACAGGAATCAAAAATTTCAAGGCTATTCACTTAATGCCATGCATTTAGTTTCAGACAATTGTTTTATCTTTTCTTTAGTTAATTTTCAATTCCTCGAAATTCATATTACTTGTGCTTATGTGCAGGCTGGCATTTCCGTAGAATTTCTCGGACTCTTTCAGACTTTTCCGCAGTCTTATACTTCCCATATTTCTTCGCACTTCCATAGACTTTTCTACAGTATCGCACTTCCATGGACTTCCCCGCATAAAGCCATAGGATATGTTGTGAATAAAACCGTGAATAAATAGGGGAAAATCATATGCTAACGGGGGAAAACATCTAAAATAATTGTACCAAAGGCCACCTTCCTCAAATGTGTATGTATGATGTGATTAAAGCTCTCATTTGAGACTAAAATGAGGAAGTGAGAACATCACGATTTAATTTATATTTTAGTTTCTATAACCTGAAGTCATTGTTTTAAATAAGAATAAAAAGCTCATAGCATTCCAAAATAATGGAGGATATTTTCGAGTTGAGTCCACTTGCATTCAAGCATTCCACTCTTGATTAGGACACAAAGTGATAACCAGAATGGCTTCATCTTATTCCTCTCCTAGTTTGACTCAAGAGTATACTAACATAGTTTTCATTGCATATGATATGGGATTCAACCATCATAATTTTATTTCAAGGAAGTAGAGAAGACATAAGTAATTCCAGACAATGTGGGAGCCTCTCAAGATGACATAAACTATTCGAAAGACCTAATTTCCGTTTGAAATGCAGGTAGATACATCGGGCAACTGCCAAATCAAAGGTATCTTCATGCATTGACCTCTTCATTAATCTCTTTACCAGGTCTGCCTTTTAGAGATGACATGGTTTTATCACACAATCTTAAGTACAAGATAACCTACATAGCGGGGATAGATTTCAAAAATTATTATAGGTTATCACCCCTATATTTATATACAATCAGATGATGGCCTTAAAGTGGCTCAATAGCCATGATCACAAAGAGACTCTCAAAGATTTGTTAGAATACACTAACAACTATGTCAATAGGGAATATATTGATGCTTTCCCCATCAGGTCATTTTGATCAGGGGTCAAAGTGGGCATGGCACTAATGAACTGGATATATGGAGTTGCGGACATTGCAATTGTAAACAAGATTTGGGTCCCCTTGCTATCCATGATCATAAATGATAAACAGGTTCCTGCCCTAAGGAAGGTAATTTACTATAATCTGAAGCAACATGTGTTGGGAGTTCTGTAAGGGAAGATTTTTTACATAATGTCTTCCCTGGTGGACGCAACTTATGTCATGGTAAAATTTTAAATTCCATAAATCTATTGATGGTCTTTTCATCTTCACAAACTCCCATTCATAAACAATTTTCCAATGTGTGTACAAATACCTAAACTTTATCAAAGATATATGAGACTTTTTCTATGCACCAATAAATTGGTAGATAAATGAGACCAGAAATCCAATGCTCTCTAAAATAAATTTTAAAAATTGGACCTTATTGGTGTTATATATATTTCAAAGTCATTCAAAGAGAGGGAATCCTAGTGTCCCCGTTGAAATTGTCCCACTATTTACCAACCAAATTGGCAGAACAGGGGGTTGCTTATCAGTTTGTTATAGGAGTGGGTGGACATTGTAAAAATAATAAACAATTTTCATGGCTTCTTACAACTCATAGGATAAAGAGAGTTTTTTGAAAACATGGTCAGCACTTTAAGCACTAGTTGCATATCGTCCTCGTTTCATTTGGATGATCATGACTTAAGGTAGTGAGATCCCACTAGAAAATTGAAAATGCATCTATAACTTAGTGGCCTCTATTGTGAATTCAAAAAAGCCAACCACCCTTCCATAGGTTTCTCTGTTTTCTAAGGTTCATTCACAACTTCTTCTATGATGACTTAAATTTCTTTGGATAGACAAGTCCCTCCAAAATAGGTACAATTAATCTTAATCATAGACCTTTGTGTCGTAGGCCTCATTACCATCAATGGAGCCCTTGAACATCCTACCCACTTCAAAGGTGATTGTAATCCCTGGTTTTCTTAGTGTCATCAGCCTGATCATATAAAATCCAATTAAATATCTAGGGAAGAAATTGTTTGATACCATCCCCTTGTTAAAACCTGAAAAGGCCAATGTTGCCTATAATAGATTTGTTGCAGCCACTTCACCCTTCAAAACATTTGTGACTACACTAGAAATAACTTCCTCTTCATTTGTCACATTTTTTTGTCCATGATGACGGCCTTGTCCACACCTCCCACCACCTCATACATTTCTCCCCAAGAAGAAGAAGACTAAATAAAGAGTGTGTAGTTGGCAAAGTCACAAAGACCAGAGATGATCATCAAGGGAGTACTAGAAAGTTCAAACATGCAATTGGATAACTTATAATAATTACAACAAGAAAAATCACACAAGGTGGAACTCCTATCTTATGTGAAACTGAAAAGGATCTATTTTCATTGACAAAGAAAAGGAAAAGGACCACCCAAGGGATATGCAAGCAACGAAGAAACTGATGAAGACATAATTTGTTGTGAGATCTCCTCTTCAAATCACAAAGAAGGTAGTCGAGGAAATGAAATAGAAGGTAAGAAGGTTAGAGACCAAGACCAAAGATTTTATCCGTGAGAATATTGTGGACAATGTTGAAAAAGCTGTGAATTCAATATTTGAATCATTAATAAGGGTCCATGATGCCAAGTTCAAGACTAATTTGTTACAGTAAAAGATCCAAATATTTGGGTCAGATTAATCAGATTGAAACAAAATTGGGAAATATAGCCCAAGTAATTAGGAAGGGCATGTTCCCAAGCCTGCAAATTATGACCCTATTTGATTTAAATATTTGTCAAAGTTTTGAAAGAATGGTCTAGAGATATGGATGCCATAATGACTTTGGTTAATGGTTGTGCTATCAGAATTCTAGATTTGTTCAAAAAAGCCAACATTCCTTTGATATTTTTGCTAAACAATAAGCTCATTGCAGGCACAGAGATCACTACTCAATTAACCACTATTATTTCTAACTTCAAGAAGGTTATATATGCTAACAGGGGTGGTAGCAAAGAAGTAATCAATCTAATTACTTATGCCACAAAAAACACACAGTTTTTGGAGTCAAAGAGACTCTTCGCACTCCATTAACAGATCATTATATTTTGTTAGCTCAAGCAATCATTATGTTTTGTTAACTCAAGCAGAGAGTTTGTTTAGAATGCCTATTATTAATATTTCAGAAATAGATAAGGATTACCAGACATGTGGTCAACACGCAGTCACTTCCACAACTAGGGATAAGTCCCAATGACTTGCAAATTTTAGGCTATTTTTAGCCCTTTGTGCTTTGAAAGCATTTCACTTTTATGTTGCATGCTTTTAGCTTTAGGATATATTTTGAAGAACAACTTTTGTTTACAAGCAGACTTTTCTTTTTTATATGATAAGTCCCAATCGTGTGTTATAAATATACTATGTATTGAACTCTTTCAAGAGGAGGAAGAATTTTCAAGACTTTAGCAAGTTCAAAAAAATTGGGATGTTCAATGTGTTATTTTGTTTTGCTTTTTCAATTCTAAAGTAACACAATAGGTGTTTTGACCAAATGAATCATAGTATGAATTTTATATGTTCATTGTGGATTAGTTTAATCGAGTTATCAATTGGTTTGATTGTTTATGTGACTAAGTTTTCACTATCATTTTGGTTTCGTAATTTTTTATTATTATTATTAATTTATTGTGATCAACTATCTTTCAAAGTGATGTTATGAGAATTATTCACAATTAATTTCTCCTTAGACTCTCAACTTGTTTACCTAAATCTGATCATAAGCTAGATTTGAATGAATATTAGTTAAAATATACATTGAAATTTAGAAAGCAATGTATCTAGATTAAGATTTCTCTCTAGAACTTGAGAAGCATTCTTTTATGCCCTACCCTTTTCTCTATTTTATGTGTTTTTTATCAAAATTCACTTCTATATAATAATGTCATTATGAAGATTTATTTCTAAAATGGGTTTTTTTTGTTAATTAGGAGGTGATAATCTAATTGAAGAAGAGTTTTTCTTGAGCAGTAACAACTACATTTCTCCAACCATATTATTTCCACCACTTGGTTATTTATAAAATCCAATATCTACAACTCATATCTTAAATTATCTTAAAATGAAAAAGATTATTCTTACTAGCATATTGATTGACTTATAAACTTGCAACATATCTATATGTACAAAATCATATTAATAACATAACAATAATAAACCTTGTACTAAAATTAGATTTCTACACACCTTAAAAAAAGTGCCTCTCTATTCCTCAAAAAATGATGCTCCATTCTAAACCTACTTTTGTACTGATATATGTTCAAATAGATATGTTAAAGGGGATTCTGAAGGATATTTGGCTCAAGATTGGTGATTGCATTTGAAAGTAGTAATTGAACTGTGAATGAGTGGCGTTAATATTTAGATAATGTTTTTCCCTATGGCATATATGGTATC
Organism: Torreya grandis; assembly: GCA_037957365.1. Classification (NCBI taxonomy): domain Eukaryota; kingdom Viridiplantae; phylum Streptophyta; class Pinopsida; order Cupressales; family Taxaceae; genus Torreya; species Torreya grandis. Next base: position 3,029,593 of record JARHVA010000282.1, on the reverse strand, counting down.
TTCTTGCCTGAAGAATAAAGTTTCCTTCGCAAAAAATAGCCTTAAAATGGTTACGCAGAGTAGTTGGTGAAAAGGGGTGGATTATCATCATCAAAATGTTAGTTTTGATTCCTTTGAGTAGTACAAGAAATATGACGTCTTAGCACCATTGACCCCATATGTCTCTCCAACGGAATTTTTTTGTTCCCCCAATATTTTTTTGTTTTATTAGTTTTGTTACTCAATCTGAGTCAAGACTTTGGCCTCCCCTACCTTTGCCAATTAAGGGTGTTTGTCTTTTTGTTGAGAGTGTGATTTGGGGTAATCTTCCTCTGGATGATCACTCAATTCCAAGGGCATGAATTTTTAGTGGGCCCTTTATGCTTGATGAATATAAAAATTGGATGATAGTCAAAAGAAAAAATCAACTTCAAAATGTAGATCTATTGATCATATGATTCTTAGATCTCAATAAAAGGAGGTGGGTGCATAAGCTTGATGCAGACCTTGTAATGTAATTTTTTTGGGGTAGATCATTTGTTACGGTTGATTCGTGCTAAGTTTGATTTGTGCTTAAGGCCAAATGGGTCAAGTAGATTTTTTATGTTTATTTTTGTTTTGGTTAATTATGTTAAGGAACTTTGGCTTTAAAAAAATAGGGTGTGGAAGGTGGATCTTCTACCTTTCATATGAGGTGCGACTTTGTTTTGTTATTTTTGAGAAGTTTTGATGGATGTGGTTGGATTTTTTTTTGGGGGATTAAATTGGAAGTTATAATTTTTATAGTGCACATGATATATTTATTTTGTGTGATAGTTGTAGAAGACATTTGTGGATGTTGTGTTGTTTTTTTTGGTTGAGGGTGGTTTTGTAATGACTTTAAAAGAGAGCTAAGGTGGTTTTTACTTTTTTTTAAATGAATACTTGTAATTGTTTGTCATTAATATCTGATATACTCAAAGTTTATTTATATATGACTTCTTATATTAATAAATGGGTGAGTGATTCTCCAATCTTCTTTTTGTTGATTAAAACAAATAAAGTGTTCTAGCATATTGTTGGGTGAATATTTTGTCGGCCAGCTAACTGGTGAATAGTTCATATCACCACAGCATAGGGAGATTAGTCGGCCCAGTGTGTAGGGTTACTACATCAAAGGTGGACAAATCTCTCCTCTCATCAAGGGGAGGTTCCCTATTATATGTACGAAGCTATATACTATATATATATGCAGAAAGTAAGACACAGGGGTAGGACAAACCATCCATCTCTCTTTTTTCAGAGATGATGCTCACAAACAGAGGAGGAATCCTTGGTAATGGGGAAGGTACTTCTCTTCTTTCAGAAGCAACTTTCAGTCAAGAGCCAGATCCCTTCCTGGATAGTAGAAATCCTGGTGCAATTACAGAAGACACTTCTCTTCTTTCAGAAGTGTTCTCCAGCAAACAGCAAGAATCTTTCTGGTAGTGAAAGGTAACCGGTAACAGGGGTGCAGAGTAACCAGCAGCCCAAGAGTGAAATACAAAGAACAATGGGGGCACAAAGTCGTCCCAAGGTCCTTTACACAGGGAAAGAAAAGACAAACACACTGAAGGCAATTGTAGGGGCACAAAGTCTCTCCACACTTGGTCTTCAGGACACCTTCCTGATCACTTCCACTAGTTCTGCTTGTTAAGTTAAATGGACAAGAATGCTTCTAGGAAACAGACATACGAACAATTCCCTAAATAACACAAGCTATCTGAGCACAAAGTCTGAAAGGTCACTTGCTTTCTCATTCAGATAAAATAATATGAATTACAATCTGAGCTCAAAGTCTCAGTAATGCCTTTCAATTTGGGCAGAGTTTTGATTCTGATAATCAAAAAGGTCTCCTTTACACAAAATAGGAGATTACAATATATAGAGGTCAAGATAGGCTTGGCACATTGTTCCATGGAATGGCCCACGGTGTGCATTCAATGCCTTGAATGCATTTTCAATTTTGTCAAAGGGGCATGATGGAACAGAGGCGGCTGCCTTAACTGTGGCGTGTTGATTCATCTCAACTGTCCTCTTTTGGGTCTGGATTACTTGGTCAGTTTCCTATGATGTATGTGCAGTTGTTCATTTTGCCTTCACTGCAAAGGAGGCAAACAGGTTGCGCCTTCAATGTTTAAAGGCTCGAGAAACCTACCTCAATGTTTAAGGGCTCAAGAAGTCTGCCTTGCAGACTGTCTACCTACCGAAATTAACTCCTGGGTAGCTATTTCGGCCTCTCCCCCTTTATGATATGATTTGATTCTCCTTATTGGCGGTTCTCCCTTTCGCCCTGCAGGTCTTTGAATGCATTTCGAGTCTCGCGCTTAATCCTGCAAAGATCAACAGCTACTTCATTGCCATAAATTTGGCATCCTCGAGTCTGCACTTCGTTTGAAAGCCAACGGCTAGTTGGTTGTCCTAAAATTGACGGGTGCGGGCCCGTCATCCTCCTCGGCAATTCCTTCATGCTTTGGCCACTTGACACTTGGCGCTTTCCGCTTATGAAACATGCGAGGACACGTGGAAGCATCCACTGCTTTGAACGTTACTAGAAACTGTGTCTCGGTAGACAACACGTGGCGGCTTCCGCTGCACTTTGTAAGGGACACGTGGCGAGTTCTGGGCTTTTATTTCCTCGGTGGGTTTTCTATTGGGCTTTCTTTTCGGGTGAATTCCTTCGGACAAAAAGTCTGAAGGATTCTTGCCTTAATCATTATGTCGCGTCCTTTTCCCGAAAGAGAACTATGCCCTCCGCAAGGACTTGTTCATGCATGGGACTATCCTTCGGGTTTTTGCAACGATCCATCTGCTCTTCCCCTGCCCTCCGCAAGGGTTGTTTGTCCTTTGGCTTTGCCTTAGTCTATTTTTCGACGATCTCAACAATTGACATGTGGCAGCATCCGTTGTGAAACAGCGGTCTTTGGAGAGATCCGGGACTCATTTTAGATTCTCTTGGACGATGACACATGGAGCGTTCCACTGAATTTTAGAGTCAATTTATAAAGTGTCCCGGTAGACGTCACTTGGCAGTTTTCGCTCTAGGGCTTTTTTCTTTTCGGGCCTTCCTTTGAACCGTTTTTTCAATTGACCGCTTGAACCAACTGCTCGTTAAACCTTGAACTGTTGAACCTTGAAGCGGTTGAACTTGATGAACTTTTGACCAAGCGCTTAACTCTTGCCGACGACGTTGAACCTTTGAACCCGTTGAACCAAAATGGTTCAAGGTTCAACAGTTCAATGGTTCAATGGTTCAATCCTTACTTGAAGCTGCCGATGGACCCTTTTTGGTTGAACCAGGGCATTGAACCAATCCTGAAAACGCCCAAGTGTTGGAAACTCGCCCCTTTTGATTGAACTTGCCTGCAGATGCCTTTGAACCTGCTGATTTCAAGCATGTTGAGTCCGTAGAAACATATCTGCAGAGTCCGTAGATTTCTGGAAAAGCTCTGAAAAAGGAAGAATTTGAATGCTCAGAAGAATTTTTGAAAAGGGAAGAGATAATGTTGGCCTGCAAGACCAAAATAGCTCATATGTTGTCCCAAAAATGAGTGACATTTTTGGGGACCAACACATATATTAGATAAAAACTTGATAAGTGTTTGATAAATCTTTGATGATCAAATGAACCTAATCACTTGTCTATTTATAGAAAATTGAATTCAAATTTTGGTGAAATTGGTGTGCACGACTGACCTCCAATGACTATAAACAAAAAAGGTGAAAAAGATAAGCGTGTTAACCCCTATTTAAGGATGACATAGATACCTATCCCAGGATCACATAGATAGTTATGACAGGGATCAAGACCATATAAATGTTCCTAACAATGGGTCACAAAAAACCTGAAGTAAATATAAGGATTATATAGAAATGCACAAAAATTGTTTCAAGATTTAAATATTTCTATAACAATTAAATAAGTCCAAAATTTGGACCATTCATTCACACAAAAAAATGCACATTATGTATAAAATAATATGAAATAAATGTCAATGAACCATTTTTTAGTGTCTAATATAAATATAAAAACATATAGTCTCTATATTTTGACAACTAAAATATTTTTAATACATTTCTTTAACATAATCATATCTGACTTAAAAGACATGTAGTGTTGTCTTATTTGTACATAATTGTAATAGACTACATGCAAGAGGAAGATTGTCCATCGATAATGATAATATTTAATTAAAAGTCTAATGGTTAAGTGGACTTGGATAATAACTAAGGATAATCATTAATATAAAAAAATTGACCTAAGATTACCATATGCGACTTGTACTTCCTCTATTACAAGACTCATTCTTATTTTCATTATTTTTACATTTATGTGCTCTAATTTGAATATCTCATGCTTTTTATTTATATAAGTTTTGGAGGTTTAATTTTTTGTTCCAAAGGACACCCAATTGTCGTGGAATTGAAGAGACATTACATTATGGTGATTATTGATTTATGTAGGCACATAGAGTAAGACTCAAAAGGATTGTTAATGTGATTAGTAGGTTGTAGGATTGCCACACTGATGTGCACTCATCAATGTTACATGCATAATCACCAAGATCATCATTGTAACGTGTAATCTCTAAAGCCAAATTTGCAATCATTAGTGTTGCTTTTATGATTGTATCAATAGATTTTGTTTTTAAATTCTTCATGACATTGTTTTTTATCCTACTTCATAAGATGTGGGAATGTCTCTCAAACCACTTTCTCCTTGATAAATCGTTTTGTTTGCCTTGGATTTTTATCTTGTTAAGCATGCTCATTAATGTCTTAGGTTGTATTGATGTTAAGAAGAGCATGAGGTACTAGTGCATTAATGATAAAGAAGTTGTGTTTGATATCTTGGAGAATATATGGCATATGTGCAGGTTAGTGAAGATAAAGAAGAGGTTTTGAGGCATCCATAGATGTCTTGATGAGGATCTGGGGCCTCATATTGACCTTTCAAGAGAGAGAAATGCATCATTCTAGCTTAAGAGAAGCCAGACCATCACTGCATGTTATGGAGATATGAATAACCCGACAAGTTTGTGCATTTATTGCAAGTACTTAGAAAGTCAACCTTGGTCAAAGGTTTTCATGGTGATGTTGTCTATAGTGCCAAGAAGGTACCCTAAAAATTTGGTGTCTTGAAGTCTTTTCCAGCTCAAGTTATACACCTCCAAAGTTGCTCTAGCAGAGTGTGACGTGCCAGAGACCGTCAAGTTTAAGCCTCGAGAAATAGTTGTGTTGAGGTGTTGTCAATGATGTCAAGGTACGAATTGAACGCAGGGTTGCCAAGTGTCGAAACCTCACTCGATCGGATCAAGGATCAACGACATGCAAGTGATCACCCGAAGTCAATAAATCAAAGATTTACAACGTGCATTCAATCACGCAGATGGAGATCTAACAATGAGTACGAAGTCAATAGGTCAAAGGATCCTGAGATTGAACGTGATGATGCCATGTGTCACAATCACAATGAATTGGTAGCAGATCAATGATGAGTGTTTCATCATGCAAATCAAAGATCGACGACACGCGTTCAACTGTGCAAATGGAAATCGACGATGCGAATCGAGTCAATAAGTCAATAAGCCCATGTTGCACGTAAGGCCACCGCATGGCGTAAGAGCGTTAACTGAATGGAGACTGACCGCATGGTACACAGAAGGCACGTGGGGCTACCAAGTGTCACAATCTCAGAAGACCAAATCAAATATTAACGACAAGCACAAAGTCAAGGCCAAGAATGCCCTTGAGGTGGAAAATCACGTTGAGTGAGCAAATTGATGATGTCAGCATTTGCATGTGTGGTAGTGTCAGAAGAAGTTGGTCACATGGGTCTGATCAGTTTTGTGCCAAGATAATATGGTCCAAGTTTCAGGGCATGACTACTTGTGTATCAAAAGTTATGGTGTTGCAAAGTTGGTCTCCCAAACAGATTTCTATGTTTTCCATACTTAGCCAATTTTGCATTAAACAGTGACCGTTGGAATTTGAATTTCCAAATTAACAAAGGAAAACCAACGTTGATTGTTTGAGCTATATCTTTTGATGTAAGATGAATTTGAAGGTGGTATAAAAAACAGAGTTGTAAAGGACTCCAAGGGCTATCCAACAAAATTGATTTGGAGGTTTGAATGGTCATACATTAACATTTATTGTGGTCCAAAGTTGATTGAGGGTTTGACCATCTTCTGCAAGTGACTCGAGAAGGATGTTTGTGTTTGTATTGATGGTGTTTTGATGTTTCAAGGTGAATTATCAATTGGAGTGTTGTAGACTCCATGAGGACCATCTATATGGATTTTGGAGGTTTGACCAATCCACCTTCAGTATGAACAAATACTTAGAAGTTGATTGTTTGCTCGTTCATGATGTTCTTGTGTACAATGCTAATGGTTGAGTAGGTTTTGCATATCCAGCGGGAGTGTAGTGATGGATGTAATCACTTGAAGGTGTCTTAGGGGTCATGCGGAGTGGACCTATGCATTTGAAAGTGGTATTGTGTTCATAATTTGCTCGGTGAAGTGTTAAAGGGGTAAATAAGTCTCCGTGAGACCTATAAGGACTATTAAGGCCTAATTGAAAGGTGTAGTTGCTTAAGGGTCACCCATGGATGCTTTGGTCGACCTATGAGGGTGGTATTGAGCTATGTCTTAGTGTGATAGAAGCCTTAAGGATTAAGGCAAGTCTTATGGCCGACCAAGAAGATGGAAATCATAAACTCTATAAAGAGTAAAATCAAATGTGATGGTTTCTAGAGTTGAGGTGTGAAGGATATAAAAGTGAGTGTGCCTAGTGGATGGATTGAAGAGCAGAGCAGGTTGAGGATTGTGTGCATGACCTATCGGTCATAATTTTGATGTCATAACGGAGTTAATGCAAGTTTTCTGATTGAATATGTGCGAAGAAGTGTAGAGTGATCCAAAAGGTGGTTTTTGATGCATTGAGAGGGTGTGTAAGATTGAAAAGCGTTGATATTCATTGCATCTCCATCAGATTGGCAGGCAATCAGAGATCAAGAGATATTCATTTCTTAGGTGTTGTTGTGGGTGCTCAACATCTAGGGCAAGAGGTGTTTGTCCATCCTTAGGAGTTGGTGCTCCTTCTGAAGTGGGTGCTTCACTAAAGTCTCATGTTTGTAATCAACTTATAGGACAAGTAGTCCATGTGTTTGCAAGATTGAGAATGAATTTTATCTCCCATGAGGGTTTTCCACATAATCCTTGTGTTGTGTGTTTAATCTTGCATTATCTTTCTTGTTCATTGTTATGAATGATGTGTATGCTTCATGAATATATGTGTTGAATGATTAAGGGTTTAAAGAATTTGGAATTGGATTGAATATCTTGGATTACTGATTCACCGCCCCACCCCCCTCTCAATGATTGTACCTCTAACATACATTTGATCCCAATCTATTGAATATTCTCTCTCTCTCTCTCTCTCTCTCTCTCTCTCTCTCTATATATATATATATATATATATATATCTTTCTCTCTCTCTCTCTCTTTAATTAAAGAAAATTCCTTAACGGAAGGTAATAGTTGTCTTTGTTTCTTCTCATCTAATATAGAAGGCTTATTTAAAATATAAGTTTTCACAACATACAACAAAAAAGCATCCTCATGAAAAGAGAGTAAATTAAGTTTGAAATCATATTTACCACTGTGTTCTAAGATGGTAAATGGTCCCTATCTAGGGGCGCTCGACTTTTTTTTTTTTTTGGCTTTTTAAGCTTAGATTTACTCAAATAGTCTTCACTAATATCATAAAGTCTTGTAATGATATTATTGATTCAAGTAGTATGTTGAGGATGGATTTTTTGTTTTGGTTCATCGCACCTTTATGCGATGATCTTAGGCTAAGAACCAAGGTCAAATGGGCATCCATTCCGCCAAATTCACTAGACGCACGATCTCGGCCTTAGTCCTTATATTGTGGTAGGTTTTGCTAGCAGTGAGAATTGATCCTTAATAGACTCTTGGTGAACCAAACATAATGATTTTGATTAGCATGTTAAAGAGATTTTTGAAGATAGTTGATCAAGTGCACCATGCTAGGAAATGGTGCACCAATCCACACTTAAGCTATTGGTGGAAGTCAATCTAGTGTTGGTTGTAAATCTACTAGCACATCGATTAACAATTACAAGTTAATTTAACATTGTACCAATGTTGTTATCAACAAACTAACAAAAAAGGTATTTTATCATTCAACCTCGGTGCATTCCATCAACTTGAGGACACACTAAAACTAAATAAAAGTTTAACAAGAATGTTCTCTTCATAGATGAGTAGTGTGTCTATTGGTTGATAGGCATACCAAAGTTTTTTGTTTTTTTTTAAATGACCACTTTATATAAATGAGTATTGTTTTGTTCAACTCATATACGTACAAACTTTAACACATTTAATTTTAACCCTAAATTTCTCAAATGATGATTGTGTTTTTATGTAGAGCTTTTTATTGATATTATTAATTATAACACCCCTCCGTGTCAATCCTTGGGTAAGGTGAAGGTAGAGACTTTTGACCCTATTGTCCTACAAAATGAAATGGAGTTTGATGTCCCCTGACCTCTTGAAGTGATGTCTCTCTTGTTCCACCACATGGCTACTCTTGCACCCTTTAGTGTCTTGGTTTGCTTCCATGCAACATATATGCTCTCACAATTCAGATTTTTGCAAGGATATTCCTTCAATGAAAGTGGTGTGTATGCTTTGCTATATGCCCATAAAAACCAATACCCTTCCTTGCAAGGTGCCACTCACCTTAGTGCTTTCTTATTTTTCTACTATTGACTAAAGGTCGTGCTCATTTTCTTCCACTATAAAAGCAACTCTTTAGGTTGATAAACATGATTATAAACAAATCAACGTGGCTATCACAAGGTGTCTTTGAAAAACCTACTTCAACCAAGCCTCATGTGCCAAGTAACAGAAGTGTATGCTACATTTTACCATATCTATTTAATCTCAACACTTACATACCATAATCATAAAATTTACACATAGGATTATACATATGCTAAAATCAGTGCTTTATAAATACATAAAAAATAAAAAAGATTTATATATATATATATATATATATACACCAAATTAAAACTCAAATCTAAGTTAACCCCTTAATTCTAAGTATGACAACAAATGCATTGAACAACTTTGAAACTGAAGCACTCTAGAATTAATATCTCAACATGTATATACCATAATCATAAAATTTAAACATCGGATCCCTGTACATATATATACCATAATCATAAAATTTACACACAGGATTATACATATGTTAAAATCAGTGCTTTATAAGTATTTAAGAAACAAATAAGATATATATATACCATATTAAAGCCCAAATCTAACTTAACCCTTATTTCTAAGCATGACAACAAATGCATTGAACTACTTTGAAATTGAATTGCTCTAGAATTAATATCTCAAACACGCACATACCATAATCATAAAATTTACACATAGGATGACTACACATATGCTAAAATCAGTGCTTTATAAGCATTTAAGAAACCAAAAAAACTGTACATATATACCAAATTAAAGCCCAAATCTAAGTTAACCCTTTAATTCTAAGCACAACAACAAATGCATTGAACAATTTTGAAATTGAATCAGTTTAAAATTAATATCCCTCAAGTTAATGCTCTTTGAACAATAGAGAGGAGCATGTCAAAAAAATTGTAAATTTATATTCATTTTCAAAATTTCCCTAAATTTATTGGAACAAATATAGAAATAGAATCCTTTTAAGGTCCACAATCCCAGAGGCCTTGGTCATGGTCTACAGGGTAGCTTACAGCATAGGAGACCTTAGTTATGCCCTGCAAAGTGGCTTACAGCATAGGAGACCACACCGTACTCCCAATATGCTAGAGGCACGTAATTGTGCTTCAAATACAAGGCATACAGACCTTACCCCTGCAAGATTTGAACCTATGACCTTCCTTTTAAGAGCGCAAGTTCTTCACCCATAAGTGAACTCAGGTACCAACAGTATGTTGACTTTTCCTTTAAAATATGCCTATAATACATATTTTTAAATGGAAAAGCCCTCCTCCCCTTCGCCCCCCACAACCATTTCATAAATATTTCCCAACCAATCATATTCTAAATATTTTCCATTCCTTAAAATTTTCCTTACCCTACAGATATTCAGTAGAACAGTGGGACACTCTTAGCTTTAATTCTAAACGCCCATTTTCTCCTCGGCATCTATTGAGACCGATAGCGACTGTCAGAAGTTTGTCTTTAATATGATTTATGCTCCTCAGTTTATTGTGTGTTTCATAAGTTTATTGTGCATTACTATTTTATGACTTTATTGTACATGTAATTGATACAATTTATGCTCATAAATTGGATAGATGCCCATGCATTTCTGTGTATCGGAGATAATTTTATACATTTAGCATATTTTTTAGATGTATATAATCTTCTGGACAAAAAAATCCCAACTTCTAAACCTTTACTCTCCCGTTTAGTACTTTTAACTTTTCGTAGCTGGTAGCTAGGTTGTGGTACAGGGATGATGAGTAAAAAGGATTCTAAACAATCTCGCCACATATCAAAACCAAAATATTACAAAATCTGTATTCTGCGGAGCAATAAACAACATCACTCGTAATCTACTAGCGTCTCAATTTTCAATAGCATTTGGTCCTTCTACAATATAAAATCTTTTAGAACAAGATAATGAAGACTACAATATACAACATAAATAGAGAATACAAATCCTAAGCTGGAGAAAGTTGGGATATCAAACAGATTAAGATATGTACCGCCTAGTATACAGGCAGGATCCAGCACTGCTTATTACGACACAATTCAGATACATGATCAATGAAATGTGGCTTCTCATACTTTCATGATCAATAAAATGTGGCTTCTCATACTTTCATGATCAATAAAATGTGGCTTCTCAATACTTTCATGATCAAACTTGCTGTTCAAAATATATTTACATCGTGCATTTAATACCATCTTGCAAAAGCCAACAAATTGGAATGAAGCAGCGTGCCTTTAAATGGCAGAAAAAATGCTAGTCCTTACATTAAAGCCATCGAGCAAAGAAAATGTCAATCAAAACAATACATCAAGGTTTTTCAGCATCCATTTTATTCCATTACAATACAAGGATTCTTTGTAAGCAAGATATTCTAATGCCTGCAAATACTTGAATGCCTACCTTTTGTGGGTATATCAGAGATGTAAAACCATGAGACAGTAGTTTTTATTGGAGACTAGGTGTGTACAGGTACATGGCTTCAAATGACAGTACCGCTAGGAATCAATGCATCTTTGATAACGGTTACAATGCCATTCTTTATGAAATAACCATCTGTTTCCCTCGCAGCTTCTTGCACGTTGTCCTTGTTAACAATCTGACCCACAAACAGTAACTTCAAAGTTAATTTCGTTAAAAAACCTATGGAAAGGACATAAAAGAAATCTTCTTTCCAAGATGCTAAGGACAAGAAAGGGAGGAGCAGTACCTTGACATTATCTCCTATTCGAGCATTCTTGTCAATAATTGCCCTTTTGACATGGCTCTCTCTTCCAATGCCAATTGGGACACCACCTTTTCCCGAAAGCAAGCTTCTCTCAACATCCGTCTGCAATAATCATATCAATCTTAAGGTGAATGAATTCTTGAATTTAAAGTAATACTATCATGGAAAATATGTAAGTCACATTTCTGCGCACTTTATTATGATCACAATAAACAAAGTTTTCTTATCATTGTATATTTCTTGTCAGTGGGAATACATGAAATAAAATCAAATATAAACGAGCAAAGCAAGATAGAAAGAGCATATACTTCATAGTAATCAGCACCCATGAGTAGGGCATCCTCAATAATTGCACCCTCCGAAATCCAAGAACGTAGTCCAACGACTGAATGATGAATTTTGCAGTTCTACAATGCAAAACAATATAATTAGTGCCTTTTGTATACACATAAATGACACTCCCCACTCCCAGATGAGGTGTACCTACAAACAATAGGTGAAGTCTCGACCAATCAAGAGAAAACCCATTCTTAGCTCAGGAAGTGATTCCATATATCGCAATCTCTTAACATATTGCAAAAAATAATTAGGTAATCATTTCCAAAAATAGTCTTGCTCCAAACCCAATGTTTCAATACCAGTGAATAATAGTGAAAACCCATTGTTCACGCAGCAAAAAACTGAAAGTTTAAAGGATGCAATTGTATGGGCAATAAAGTGGAAGATGGCAGCAACAATTCCTATGCTTGGTTTGAACCTTGGGCACACTGAATCTCAGTAGCTTGCAGCAAAATTGAACATATCTGAAAAAATTAAGGTAATGTTAACTAGAGTAATGTTATGTACCTAGGATGCAGGCATATGATATTATGATACAAATGGGTTATAAAGTAGCCAATTGATGGCTTACATATCTCATGTTTAGATAGGACATACCCAATGCATAACTTGCGTATTGGTTCAAATAGGTAACTTGTGGAATATTTTATAACCAGAAATTCGTCAACCTAGTATGCATTGGGTGGGTTAAGGGCTTACCCAAACTCTAGTGTTATTAAATGAGAGATTATATATAGAGCCATCTATCACTATAATTATCATGGATTATGGATCATTTCTATTTAGTAGCGAGGATAGAATAGTGTAACAGATTTGGATCTCATAGAGGGATATATTTGGAGTGGTTCCTTTCTGAAAGAATATTCTAAGGTGCAACGCTACCTTGAGGACATTTCTATTTCTGAGTATATTGGATATCAGGGTACATTATAAATAGATACCCACCTTAAATCTTGTATTGTGCAATTCTGTTATTGTTCTGTAAACTCTCTGAGCATTAGGTATTTGGTTCTTAACAAGTGGAGAGTTGGAAGAACAAGTACAAGAACATAAAGAAGTGGAACAGAAATAAGAAAAACATAGAGAAGCAACCTCTATATTTATGCGCCAGCATGAGAGGAGTAGCAACCATGGACAAGTGCAGAATCAGAGTAGCGCTAAGGAAGCATGTCACCATCAAGGACCATCACCTTTCAAGGTCACATATAAATGGATAAACAGTCAAGCAGTATATCAAGTATACACAAATTTGTGGAAGTCTTACTACTTGTTCTCTTCTCATGTTTTGGGGACAAAAAACATTAAAGGGGTTTAAGTGTTAGGATATGAAGGTGGTCGAATGTTGGGATATATCATATAAGGAAGATGGAATGTTATTCACCTAAGGCCATTGTATTATGATGTATATAAGGTTATCGAGCAGCTGACTTGAAGCGCACATAACTCATGTTTAGATAGGATGGGCCCAACAGTTGACCTTTGTAACGGACTGAATTAGTCACTTTGTGAAATAAGTTATATTAGCTTATCAGTCAGCCTCATGTGCATTAGGTGTGTTAAAGGTTTACCCTAACCCTAATATTTTTCGACGAGAGGCTATATATAGAGGCATCTATTATTGTTATGGATCATCCTATTAAGTAGTGATGAGAGTCTACTTGGTTTGGATCTCATAGAAGGAGATATCTTGGAGTGGTTCATTCCTTATGATATATTGTATGGCGTAACCTCACTTCACAAGTATTCCTTTCTTTAGTATGTTGAATATTAAGGCACATTGCCCACCATACACCATACATCTTTTGTTGTGCATTTCGGTTACATTTCACATTTTTATTTATATTGGATACTTGGATAAACAAATACTTCGACATAGCAGTGAAAACGTGCATCTTTACTCTTTAGATATTTGAAAATTAAATGAAGCAACAGGATAAGCTTCAAAATATTTCAGAGAAAATTGCATGCTGAAAGCTATTTCCCGGTTCTGATGAAACTCAGAAAGCAGATATTTCATGTTAATTAACAAAAAGTCAGTTCAAAAGAGATAACTAGGTCCAGCTGTTCATGAAGAAACCCTGAAGGAGAGAAACTAGAAGTATCCCATGTACTTACCAGTACAGAGATATGTACATAAAGTTGGAGGCCCCAAGGAAAAATTTAACGATAAAAAATAAAACAGGTAAAGAGTTGCAAATGGCAGTGCAACCTTTGTCAAAACAACTTATGTTGGGTTATATTCCAAGGTGAAATTCCATTTACTTCCAAATTTGAGATTGATTTTAGGCTTGTGCCCAGGAACATATAGAAAAGACTATATTTTTAAGAGGCAAGAGGATGTCAACACAATGGAGGCCAAAAGAAAGAGCAAGCTGTCTCTACCAAGAAAAGCAGACTGAAAAATCCCCTTGATAGGCTCAAGCATTGGAGAGAGAACTGATAACCATGTCACCTGTTCCATTTATAAATGTGGCATTCCCTCTGAAGTTGTTCACTCGCCATACTACCAAGATATGATTCAAGTAATAAATTGAACACCTACAAGACCTTGAATTTTTAGGAACTACACACCACTCTATTGGTGATGAACATATACAAGGAAAGGTGGTCGGAACCGGTACATTCCAAATTGGAGTATTAGTAGGGTTTCATCATTTGGGATGGTTGTGCCAACTTGGCAATAGGCCATTGATTGATTTGACAGTTATGTTTCATTCAAGGCCATATTCATTGAAAGCAATGGATGCTACAGCCCAAGAGAACATTACCTAAAAGCTAAAGAATGCCATTATTGGAGCATTTCATGGGCCCTAAACACAAAGTACAAATTAATCAGATACAATTCACAATCACATAACAAAGCCACCCTACTCATGAAAAACAGAAGTGACCATATCTTCTGAACTCCATACGTGGTTCAGAGTTTAAATCGTGCTTTAAAAGTAAATTTCTCTAAGTCCTATAAACAAACAATCATCTCCTAGAGAAGCATGTATAATGGCACGCACATTTTTTAAGGAACTAGCTACTTGTAGGGTTCCAATATGAGCAGGACCCGCATACATCCAATGGGCTAATTTCATAACTTAGACTTTATTTCAATTTGATTTGTGTTCCCATCCTGTTGGTAAAATATTTGGTACTTTGTCATAAATCCAGATTTCACAACACTATAGGAGACAAAATGTCTCTCCTCTATTATGAGGGGAGGTTCCCTTTATTGAAAGCAATAAAAACTAATCTATAGTATGTACTGTATTTACAAGTTAAATGAGGGGGTTTTGTTGACATTCAACTGAAAAGAAAATTGGTAAGAGAAAGAAGGTGAAGAGTGATGGACGAACAAGCAAACGCAGATTTCATTCAACCATGTAACAGAAGAGAACTAAAAGGAAGTAAATTCCTTTAGGAGATCAAATGCAATTGGTGCTTGGAACAAGTTATACATTAAAATAAGAAAAATACACACCTATTAAGAAAAACGAGACAGTTTTTGTATTTCCTTAGTTCATGGACAAAAGAGTGAGCACAAAGTTTCCTTCTTCCTTTTCAAGATTCACAAATTGCGGACATCAAAATGCCCCTTTAAAATAGTCATTTCTTGTATTTATAACAAAAGGGAATGGGGTGACACTTCATATTCAAAATGACTCTTGGCATTCTATTTTTTGTCCTATTCTATCTTTTACAATTTTCAATTTTACAAAAAGGAAAATATGAATTTCCTGAAATAGAAGTTAGACAAAAATAGAAAAGAAAATCCATAGACTTCACTAGGGAGCCTTTGTCAGTGTAGCGACTGGTGCTGAAGAACCTGATGCAACTGAATAACTTCTGACTTGCTCTTTGTCTCAAGCAGCCTTGAATTTTTTAAACTTCTTTATTGCTTCTGTAACATCATGACCTTTCGAGACTACTACATGCTTACACTGTGTAATCCATCTCTCAAAGACTAATAACATTGCATTTGGAATCTCTACCAGTTCAGCCAGCTGATTATTCATTTCTTTGATTGAGATGTGAATCTCGTTGATTACAGTCAAGGATGTTGTACTGAAAGAGTTTTCTTTGAAAAGTTCTTTTATAACTTTCTTGAATTGCTCATTAATTTCATCCACAGTATGCAAAGTGATTGCATCTTCTTGGAACATGTCACAATGAATCTCATCCAAGTTAGAAGAGATCAAATTCTGCTTTTCCTTTGCAGTACTCATCTGATCCTTTAACTCTTTTATCACCTGGTTCAGAACCTCATTCTTTTGGAGGATACATTCATACCATTTATAAGAAGACTCATCTTCTAGTTTCTCGAAGATTCCAACTTTGACCGTCACACAGTATCAACTCCAATCATTTCATGAATGTCTTCTTTTATATTCTCTCATATACTTGGCTCGCTTGTGTGAGCTTTGATTTGTTGATTTATGTCAATGGCTTCTTTATCAATTGTTGTAAAGAACTTCATCGCCTCCTCAATGTATTTCATTCCACTTATCAACGCTTTGTTCACCCAAGCCTCCAAAGTCTTGCCATACAAATTGTATTTGTTAATTGTGGCAATGGCTTCCTTGCTTATGCCCAATACTTGAGGAGCGTCAATCTGAGGTGTTGTGGGCGTGTCAACGGGATTGAGAAGGTAGTTGACGTACCCTACTAACTGCTTGATTTGGTCTTGGAGTTGCTCTTGAGTGAGCTAATTCTGTTCTGATCTTTTGATTATTCTTTCGGTAGTTTCCCTCAAGTTATGAATGTCACTCTCCGTGGTTGCCTCTCCGAATGATATTCTCTTGAAAGTATAGTCACTCACGTTCATCTCTGAGACATCCTTCTCCACATTGGGTTCTACAATTTCAACAAATTGAGCGCCAGAAGGATCTAACACCAACCTGGAAGTAGTTTTAGCCTTCTTGGGAGGAGTCTTGAGGAGATCAACTACTACATCGAAGTCAGGGAATCCTGCTTCCACCGCCCTCTTTATTTTGTTGAGTATTGATTGCATCCATTGGAATGACATAAAACTGAAAGGAGTCATTTGAGTTCCAATTGGAGGAGGTGTGCGCTACTTTGGAGTAGCAGCTTCAGGGAGAGGAGGAACACTTGGAGACACTGAAGGGGATGAAGAGCTGCATCAACTTCTTTTGAAGGTTCCTGTTGTGTTGCATTGGTGATAAGAAGAGAGGGATCGTCAAGGGGAGCAAGAAAGGACTGCATCATTACAGTTTTCTTTGCTACCTTCTTCCTACCAATTGCAGGACTCTCTTCATAGGTTTTTCTTGCTTGTTTCCCTTGCTCGTGGTCTTCGTCATCACCATCTTCAAAACTTGAAGAGCTAAGTGTTTCAGTTGTCATGTTAGCACTGCTCTTCTTCGGAGTTGGTGCAGGAGCCTGCTTAGGAGGAGCTAAAGTATTTCCCTTTATAGAGCTGCCTGCTACAGTGATTTCGGCCAACTTCTTATCAAACCATTTCTTGGTTCTGACCCATACTCTCTGGGTTCTCCCATGCACGTTTGTTAGTTCTCTTATTGGCCAATTTATGGTGGGGAGGGGAGTAGCTGCAACTCTATTTGTGTATTCGGGGTCAATAAATTCAGTCATGTCATCAACCATGCCATCAGGAACCCATTCTTCAATGAATGCTTTGATTTGATCTATAGTCATTTGGCTCCACTCTCGTCGGACTGCCTCCTATTCATCTGAACAATCTGTCTAGTTGTCCTCCAAGTGAGGCAGGTATATAAGTTGAGCCAATACTAGCATATGATCGAAGAGTGAATTCAGAGATGGTCGATTCAATGGCTTGGGCATTAACTATTGTTTTGCATGTGAAGTACCCTAATGAAATAGGGAATGAGACACCCAAGACGTGTCTATCTCTACAGCATTTATGCGTTGTGCCCAATTGTCTACACAACTCTATCAATATGATCTTGTCATTTGCTAGTCTTCAGAGACTCAGTGGATAGCCTTCAAAACCACCAACCTAGATTTGCCCCAATCTTCATCCAAAATTTGTACTGCCCTCATGGTGAATGCATCGTTTACCCTTGTGAAATGTTTATTGTTTTCTATTAGAGTCAGCCGAGGAAAACATTCATAGCCCTGTGTGGTGGGAGTAATGCTCCCATGTTGTGAGAGCCCTGGATAGACCATTTGAGAAGCCAAAGAATACACGAGGTAGCAGGTCATAAAGAATTCTTTTGTTGATTGCACATTCAACAGCGGGTGATGTAAGGAGTCACTGATCATCTCTCCCCAATCGATGAATTGTTTACCACGATAGATGATGTTCATTGGTATGAACATCCAGAGGTGGAAACTTTTAATATCTTCATTCCCTACTACCCAATTTAGGGGGTCATATCTGAGAGCTATTGAAAATCCGTTATGTAGAAGTTCTTGGGCAATTTCGAGACTCTCTCTTATTCTTCAGCCATGAATTATTCATAGCAGTCAAGCATTTGTCTGTATCTTTGTCCTAGTATTTCTGTCCCTTGGTAATTGTCACACTGACAACATCTTCAGGGACTAGAGTTCCACCGCTTGATTTGATCTCGCGAATTGATGGGTCATAGTGTCTCGCATAGACGAACACCAAGTCAAAACATTGAACTGAGATTGGAAAACATGTTGCATGGGGAAGACCACTCTCTGCAAGCCATGTAGCCAATGTGCTTGGATTTTCTGAGTTCAACTTGTGGTGAAATTCCTCTAGGTCTACATGTCCAATTTGGGACTCATTGATCTTGGGGATGTCGTTGTCCAATACCAACAACGACTCATACCCCATGTATTTATACTTCATCTTGGTGATTTCTAGGTATGCGAAAGCGGTTTCACAAGTGAAAGCAAGAAGTTTGAGTGGATATGGGGGTAGGAAATGCTGGATTGGTTGGAATGAGTGGGAAGCAGTGGTCATATGGCAAGCTCTTGGAACTGGTGAAATGATCTCCAAATGGGATTCCGGCAAGAGAGGATAAACTCTACAAATGAGATGAATAGTTGTAATGGTCCTACAAATTTCCTCGGGATGCGAAAAAAAATCGGACAAAGCCTCGCAAGCAGGGAGAGAATAGGGGGCAGAATTTTCAACCTCAAATCAAAATCACTCGAAAAAAATGAATCAAATGAACCTTAAGAGGGCATATATAGGCCCCCAAATGGCTCGGCGCGCAAATGGTTGGCCATCAAGGGCCGCTTGTGCCTGAGATGGCCAGTGGGCTAGCCATGATGCCTCCACCAACATGCAGATGCAAGTCCACGAGGGCCAGCCTTGACGCTTTCGCCAACGCACGGGCGCGCCTCCGCTTGGGTCAGCCTGTCGATCACATCCGTTCGCAAGATGCGAATGCAGGCCACAGGCTCGCATTTCGCGTGGTGACAAGAACGGTGAGGCCCAGTTGGACTCGCATGGGACGCACGAAGCCCGCCCTGTGCGACCCAAGTGTAGGGACACCCGACACTTGCGCTAATGCGAGATGTGAAGACGTGCTTTGTGTGTTTTGCTTCTTTATACTTAGCTAAATTTTTATTTTTCTGCCAATTTTTCAACTTCTTACTTGATTCTTCAGCACAAAGATCGAGGTGTTGTTTCGACTCACGACTGAAACTTGTGTTGATAGTTTTGGGAACAACACATCTTACACCATAAAAATATCCAAAAAAAGTGTGTGAAATAGGCAATAATACAAGATTACATTGCTGAACACCAACATGTGAAGCCATGTATAGACAGAAATCAAAGCTGCAATTATTTTTATTAATGGTTTGAGAAATCATATTTGCATCCTCCAATGTCATGTTGAATACATTGCATGAGATGAAGGCTTATCTAAGTGCTATGGTGGCTCACAAAATGTAGCAATAGTGGAGACAACGAACATAGAAAATGCAATTTGCAGTAGACTTGTCATTCATGATGAGCATCGAACAACTGAGTTTTTTTCTTTAACAAAAAAGCCAATAGTTGATTTGCTGCAGCTTTGTCATACATGTGTGTTTATGTTTATGACAGAAAGCACTATGGACCATAATGTTTTAAAGTCTTTCAACATGTTGCTGATGACAAAGATCCCGATTTATATGATACTATAGAGGATATCACTTATTAGCAGAAAAGAAAAACACCCTCAATGAGGCTACACGTGCAATTCATTATAAAACTTACCACAGTTGTGAATATAAGAGAATTGAAAAAGACCTTGATGTGGCTACGTATGTAATAAATAATATAATACTTACCATTATGACACATCCCTCACCAATAACACTGTCAGTGACATCTGCATCAAGCATCTTTGATGGTGGCAAAAATCGAGACTGGGTATAGATTGGAGCTGATCTATCATAAAAACTGCCAAACGGAATAAACTTTCAGAGGAGATCTGATGAGAATAACAAGATGTCTCTTGTGATCCCAGCATAATGTTTGAAGACAAAAACGTTCCATTACTGGTCATCAAACTTAAATTCCTGCCCACTAAAGGAAAACAACAATGCTATATTTTGCAGTTTGCCAACTTTCAAAAAAAATACCTGAAGTCTGGAACTGGCTTCTTAGTTATACCCAAATTCGCATTATAAAAAGCCTCAATGGTACCAATATCTTCCCAATATCCATCATATAAATATGCTTGTACCTTCAAATTTTAATCACAAGGAAGAGACATAAGTATGAACATTTAAGCAATTAAGACACAATATACAAGCAATGACTGGAAATAATGAAAACCAACATAAAGAAAGAAAGAATAACATTTGGTCACTTCCACAAAATTACAAAAAAATTAACTAACAATGAATGTAAGTTTAAGAAATAAGGAATGTCTTAATCAGAAAAACTTTATTCATCTTTCTCTGTTTTTCATATTCCTCTTCTTTTATTTAGCAATTGTTTGCCTACCACAGGCGGTGGGTTGGACTGTTGGAGCAATACATCTACGACACCATAGCAATGGAATGAAAAGATTGCATTACGTTATCACCATGCAGGTATAGAGTGTCAAGTTGGTTTACATTTAGAGCTAAATTAAAACTAAGTCTATTTGGACTAGGAAAGTATTCATATTCAGTTTGTTTTTTGTTGAAAACGTGTGGATCTTCTACTGAAAAGATCAACCACAACCCAACACCAAGATAAATACTGCCTGGTTATGTTCAGCCAAAGCAACAAAAAAAAATTTAAGTTATTTAATTTCTTTCTGAACATTTTTTCAACAATGGTGCTGCCCTCCCCCTAAAAAATCTAGATGAAGTGATAACAGATCATGAAATATAAAGCCAAAAAATAATAAAAGATTGAACTTTTTCTATGTGAACAACTTAATGGAAACTGATGATTTACTCATATAAAAGCACTGTGAATTGGGTCTGAGAAGACTCTCTTCCAATAACTTGTTTTACTTGACAAAGGTGCCAAGAAACAAATTGCTTGAGAATCCATTGAGCTAAAGGTAATCCAGTGAAATGGAATATCCTATTAAGTTTCTAAGAGGCATGTAAATTGAACATAAACACTCAAAATTCAACTTCCTCCATGTTCTTGTTCGTCAACAAATGAAATTGTGTTATGGTGTTGAAGAGTTTAACAGCTTATGCTGGTCGCATGACCTGCCCTCTAGCTAATTGTTACATCCCCCTGCATTTATTTGACACAGAAATGCCTATAACAATAAATTTTCAACTCAACCAGTTGCTTTCGCAAGGAAATTAGTCACTTTTTTTATTGAGCCTAAATGTAAACTTCCATGAATTTGTTGTAATTGAGTGCATGCAGGATGCATAAAGGGTATGAATGGTAACAAATATCCAACAAGAGGCGAGGAATTCACTGTTACAGCCCCCTTTTCTGTCTCTTTTCCTTGGTATCTGCACTGGGGACTTGGAGAAGTGGAATTTGCCTCGCTGATGGGTCAACTTGGTCTTGAGTTAGCCTATTGATATACAATTAATGGAAGTGAAAGGGGGCTGAGGTCATCCACATCAGCCCTAATTTAATTAAATAATTGAAAACTTAAGCAGGTAAGCCAGCCAACGTAAGCAGATCAAGCAGGATCGTTGAAGTGAATATTTTACTAAGTTTGACTGCATTTGCCTTGATATTATCACAGTTAAAACATTGTGAAAATAGCATAGCTACGATGTCATGATTGATTGTGTGATGTCAGACAGTGTCATCCTCTTCCTCTGTGTTCTGGCTCGGACGTCCTTCGTGGTATGAATGCTGAGATATCTTCCATTGTATTGAAAATATAGATAATGGTTCCACCATGAACTGAGGGCTTAGCCTGTACTGTAACACATTTAAGCATTTATAATTTGCTTTTTTAAGCCCAAAGTTCACATGTAATGGTCAGTAAAATATATTTGACTCAAGAACAGCTCTTCTATTGACCAATGTGATAGAGGAACACATCCCTGAGACCAGGTAACAGGGTGGGGAAATTCCCGGGCATCTTTTTGCAGGGCATTCCGGACATGGTGCAGATTCCCCCTTCACATCCACTTTTGTAGGAACGTCCAGGATATCCCCAAACTGTTTCCATTTGAATTGGAGACACTAGGATGTCTCTCAACCAGCAGTGTCACAAGGCTGTCCCCTAAAACATAAGAATGTTTAACAGCAAAGATAAACAAATTAAATTCCGCTAAGTCATGAACTATCCCTTAACCACAAAGTTTCAACACCCTAATAGCTTAAAAATTGAATGCTTGGCCCCAAAAAAAACAGAGCATTTATGCATCTTTGTTAAATGTGTCTTTTGTGTGTTTCATGAATTTCCATCCCATATGCCATCTTCATTTCCCACATCCTTATGCTGTCCCCCAGAATTTCGTTTTACACTCCAATGGTCTGCAAACAAAAGTGCCCTCATTCCCCCATCCCCAAACCTTGGTTTAACTTACATGTTTACTCTCATCCAGCATTTAAACATTGGTGTCTTCGCACAAGTCCAGATGTTACTTTTGACAAGAATATTCTTTCATCTTAAATAATATTGAAATTATAAGAAATCCAAACTTCCTTTCAGTACCCCAATAAGTATGAATAATTCCAGTTCCATCTATCAAAAGCAACTTATGATGATCATGTTCTAAAGATATGATTTTACGATGACCCTAAGTTTTGAAATTACCTTGCTATGGATGCACATCTAATTAATGGATTTCGGTTTACTTTCATAAGGATTCAAGATTGTTTTGTGGCTAAATTTAGTTTGATAAACATCAAAACCCACTTATATCCTAAGAGAGATAGTATTGGTTTGATTATGTATAAATCATTACAACCTTAAAGGTACACTCAGACAGAACCGGATTCATTCCTTCTTTATCATTCAAAAGGGAGTTTATATTAAATTATGAAGAGGAGAACCCTTCAAAAACACTGGCCTGCTTGAGTCTTGCAAAGCCCTGGGTCACTGTTACTTAATAGCATTCAATGAATGTCTAGAGAGTATAAGAGTTCAGAATACTCGTGCTGCTAACATAAGCCATAGAGGATCTATGGCATTCCTAAGCTAGTATTTTTTTGGGGAAATAACTTAAACATAGAAAGAGGGGATGGGGTGAACTGGGAACGGGGTAGTTTAGGAGTGGGAGGTATGTGAATAAAGTGCTCTGTCCTATTTTAACATTAGGTTGGGTGTGTTAAATAATGGGATATTGTTAAACACTATGTTTGGTCTTTGTGTGGTCGAGAATAAATGGAGAATATCGGTGGGCAATATGGGATGTGTATATAGAATTTTATTGTGGGGTGGGGTGTAGGAAAAAAAAGGTACCTATGAATGTTGTCACAAACAAGAATGTTGTCATAGTAATTCATGCACATTAATGATATTTATTTATGTATTTCTTTCTTTCTTCTTTCTTTGTGGCCATTAGATTACACCTATTATTTTCTTTCATAATGAATGTGAGCTAGAATAGCAGTGAGAATATAGATTGAAAATCACAATTGCTTAGACAAATTGGAGCTTTGCTTTATGCTTAGGCATATTCCATAAAGTAAGTACCATTTTTAACTCATTAATTTGTATGACAACCTTTAAACATGCAATAATAAGGCCTTGGCACACTTCTCGTAATGAAAGCAGTTTAGATCCTTAATCATAGATAACCCATTTCTGCACTTGCTTAATTGCAGAAGATGATCGACAAACAAAGGAGGAGCATGCTTACCTTTTTCATGACAAGATTTCACCAAGACTGGAAATCCAAAAACACATTGAAATGATACTATGGACCCTGGAGTATCAATTAAGAACAATAATCTAGCTTACATCTTCCAATCACCTAAGAGGAAAATTGATATTGCCCCTCAGTATGAACTTTAATTAACCAAGAAGGAATGGAAAGAAGCCACATGGATCAACAAATGAGAAATGACAGAGTATGTAAACTATGATGATTTTCAAAAAAGTTAATTATAATCCGAGGCCACTCACATTATAAGTATCACCGTGACAAATTCAGGAGTGCTCTCACAAAATGAAAATGTATCTACTCCAAGTAGTGATGCTGAGAACATATATTTCCATGACAGGTTTTCCTTATCATGTTCATGTACTTCACTTGCTGGAGAGCATTTAGCTCCATATTATAAGCTAATCTCCATTAAGATACAGGTGTAGTTTTATAGGCAAAAAGTTTGGCTGGATTTTGCATTAATCAGAAGCTCGTTTCTTGTTATTGTATCTGTATATATCATAGATGGTTACTGACTAGTTTGCATGAGAATTTTGGTGCGCTGGCCTCCCATCAAATGATATATTGTGGTTTGGGAGGGGCCGTGGCCAAGCCAAGATTATTTCCTGATGACCCCCTTAGCCTTAGAGCACTTTGGGTACCTTAAATCGCCTCATGCGTCCTACTTTTGACTTCACACACACTTCTCTCCACACAACTTTCTAATAGCTCATCCTTATCCAGTCTCTTCCATCCATTACACTACCCCTTAGCCTAAGGAGACATTTTTGGCCCTAATCAAATACATCACCCAGTCCCATGCTTCCCATACCTTATCCCAATGAGTTCAACATGGCTGAACTTGTTGTACTTGCACCTTCGGGGTGTTTGGAAGGGTTATAAGTGGGAAGCCACTAACCCTTCCAATTTGGATTCATACCAACATCATCTAGTGCTCGCGAACACTATTCACACTTACTTGCACTCTTATTACTCTTAAAATCAAACCCTCAAAAGTCTTATCAAACAACTTTGTCACATCAGGTCTAGATCTACAAGATAGGTCTTCTTGCGACACAACCGAGCCTCCATACATTTATTTCTCCAAGGAATCCCTACACACCTGAGGATTACCTTTCGCCTCTTCCTCCCAGAACTTGGCCTCACCTACCCACCTTGGGGGAGGCCAACATGCCAAAACTAAATTTAGACATAGGCATTTTTGGTAAGATTATTTCATTAGTCACATATTATATATTTGTATATTTGTATGCTTTGCCCTAACCTTTTGTAGGTTATTGAAGTCCCCTGGTGCATCAAGAGGAGCTACATCTTCTATAGACTCGCACCTTAAAATTGTACACGCCTATCTAACCCTACTCTCTATTTATGCCTTTTGAGTATCGTAGAGATACGTATATTTGAACGGTGTAATTAGCCTTGTATTGTCCCTTCATCTATTATATAGATTAGGGAACTACCAGTTCGATTGCATACATTTTGGTGAACCCAAAGCGAACCCTGCTTTTGGTGGGTTTCAGACCTAGACACGTTCACTCCACCTTCTTCCTTTTCGGGTTCTTATCTCACCCTCCCACCCTTTAACATGTTTGACTCTCTAATCCAAAACCCTATATTATAACCTCAAGTGGGAATTTCCCAATAACAATTCGGAAAACTGTGAATGCCTCTTACATCTAGTCAATCTCCTATTTAAGACAATCCAGGTGAAGACAACCCCAACAACACAACCATTGATGAATCTTTATATAACCCCATCAGAGATTCATGCAAAAATCCTTCCCCACATCCACAAGATGTCATTGACTTATTGATTGAATCACCATTCTTATATAGCTATAGCAAAGACCACATAAATAACATTCTGCAACAAGAACAATGCTTCTTGGCCCAGCAGTTTACCAAGTTGAAACAAAACATCATAAGTAAATCTGATAGTGCAAAAGCTATTTTTGTGACAGTTTCAACTCTAGTCGAAATTTTCCAGACCACAACTTCAGCCTCCAATAGAAATTCAAAACCTCAGCAAAACATTATGATGGGTCCGCTCATAACCGACAAGCAACACCTACAGATAAACAGGATCCAACAACATCTAACAAACCACTTCTGGACTTTATGGATAAACTGCTTCAGAAACAGACTTCTTTCGAATACTAATAGCTTCAACAAAATCACCTCCAACTGTCACATCTACACCACACCTATGGACCTTCTCCACTGCCCAAACGAGAAACAATGTTCAGAAAATTTGTGATCCATCAGTACGCCTTTTCAAATTGAACCTCTATCACCTTACATAGCAAGCATTGATTAAGGAGGCACAATCCCATCACTAATCTTTGATGGTAATGGATACCCTACAGCACATGTCAAAGACTTCTGCTCAACCTATATAGAATGGATTGAACAAAATCCATTTACTGCGTGTAAGCTATTTAAAAAGACACTGATCAATGACGCCTTAGATTGGCATTCCCAACTCTATCCAGCTTGCATACAAGACTTTGATGATTTTTTTTAGATCTAGACAAGAAATCCAAGATGACACTATTAGAAGATTATCTTAGAGACTATCACGATTAAACAATGGCATAATGAAGCTGCTATAAACCATATAAAACAATGCAAATCCGCAAGTACCAAATCACATCGCAAGTTTCCACAAGGGACCTTAAATCTCAATTTCACCAATGCCCTCCACCCCAAACTCCAATATGAAGTGTTACGATTTAACCCAGAATACTCGAGGAAGAAATGAAACAAGCAAATCGCCAAGATCAATTTCTCTCACGATATAATCCTAAGACACAGAAACACAAGATAGACATGGATATGACCATCCCATAGGCAGTCATATAGTGCATATCAACACTCAGGTTCCACATGTATCCATGCAAGCAACCATTGCGACAGTTAGTTCCAAGTCACTGCTCATCCCAAATGAACCGCACTACTTGGCTGAAGGTAGGACAATACTTCTTCAATGCAATATCAATATCTGTGACCCCTCGTGCAGATTACCAAGATAGTACCACCTAGAACAACTTTGCACTTGGCATGCTGCCTATGGGAACCTTACATCTGTTTGTCATGACTTAATGTTAAGTACGCTTTCAAAAAATCTATTCAGATGAAATTTCAACATGGAAGCCCTCACTAGTGAAAGACATCGATTTTACCCACAAGAAAAAGACAAAATAGATAATCAAGCCTAGCTACAGGTCACTTACAGCACATTCCTACCCCACTGACCAAGACAAAACACCATGACAGCTGATCACATCCCCGGTAATACAGATTTAGCAAGATACTCATGCCACGAAAGCAAAGTTGATAACATTATCTGATTATAACTTACTACGATACATTTATTGATATCAACTTCCTGGAACTATCATTAAGCTCCCCATCTTCCCCGCCTCCATTGCATAAGAAGAAAAGACAAACAAGGACGCTTCATAGAAAAAATCTACTGTCGACTGTTTTGGCCTCAGCCAAATCTGCCTATCAAAAATTGCACAAACAGACGATTTCAACCCCGGTCGAACACATCCAAACTTTGCAAACAGTCATGAGCCACCTGCCAACAACAAATCCTCCAAAACAACCAACCACAAGATCATTTATCCATCAGTATGGAAATTGGGAAGTAATTTATATTAACGTAGAAGGCGGCCTTGTGGAAAACACTATCACATCACCAACTAATCAGGAAATACTAAATATTGAGGCAGAAGACTGTCATTGACATAAACACACTAGACACCTCAGATTCAGACAATGATACAAGAAAGATTGATAGTGATTGGGCATCAAGGAACAATCTAAACACCTTTGATAGTCACATTGAGTTCATCGAGCATGAAGTAGTACATCAGAATGAAGCAGAAATACCACAGACTAATTCAGCCACAGTCAGATCTGTTATAACTGATGATAGCACACCACTGCACTATAAATCCTACTTCGATGGATGGTGTGTTTCGCTACATAATGATGCAGCAATATTGGAATTTCTAAGGGTCAAAGAAACACAACTACCCATATCACAATCATGAACTAATATGCCTAGATTAACCTCCTACCTCAGTCGGACATCACAACCTTGAGTGTTATGTCAACTGCCCAAACTAAATAAACGAGGAACCAACATACCTCTAGCACCACCACACTTTCAAGATGATAACATCATGCATGCTAGTATGGAATATAATTGACATTAACATAGATACTGAAAAAATCCCAAAGATACTCAAACATGGAGCATCGTTGGATAAAAACGTGCAGCAAAGATTCACAAGCATCCTCAGAATACAAGGACATGTTTTCTTGGAATTACACAAACATGCCAAGAATCGACCCCAAAGTAGAAGTACACAACATAGTAAACCATGTTGGCGTTGCACCCGTTAGAAATAAGCAACACAAATTCCCCAAGAAAATCAATGAATCATGCAAAGTGGAAATCAAGATATTACTAGAAGCAAAATTCATACAACCATTGACTACTCATAATATGTTTGCACCATAGTGCCCATTTGCAAGAAAGTCGCAAATGCAATTTGCATGTGTTGTGACTTCCAAAGTATTAACCACATGCGTCGGCATATAATTTCCCCTAATATCCATAGATGCCATCACTGATTCTACTGCCAGATACGAAATGCTTTCACTCATGGACTGATTCTTGGGACATAATCAAATCAGAATTAACCCCAAGGACCGGCATAAAACTACATTCACTGTTTAATGGGGCACCTATTGCTACGTGATCATGTGTTTTGGTCTTACAATCACAAGTCCTACATATCAAAGAGCCATGACACACATTTCATGATCTCATCCATAGTTCGAAATCTCATTCTTGGTGATTTCTCGGGAGGGCAAAATTTGAAACGGATCTCAAATCTCAGGAATTTCTCGGCAACTTTATCGCTACTTTAAAAAACATATAAATTCATAAAATAAGCTTAAATTAAATGTAAAACATTGTTAAATCACATGAGAAATACAGGCTACATAAGCAGTATGCCTACAGTGATAGTTACCATGTTCGAAAAGTTGGGATTGTTCGGAAGGGATAAAAATTCAAAAGTTCGGGATTTTGAAAAAAGTTTGGTTCGGTAAGTTTGTAGTTCGGTTAGGAAATTTTGTAAGTTATAAAAAATAAATATATCATAC
Source organism: Torreya grandis (assembly GCA_037957365.1). Classification (NCBI taxonomy): domain Eukaryota; kingdom Viridiplantae; phylum Streptophyta; class Pinopsida; order Cupressales; family Taxaceae; genus Torreya; species Torreya grandis. The sequence goes on along the minus strand of JARHVA010000282.1, from coordinate 3,000,339 downwards.
ATATTTGTAAAACATAAACATAAATAAATTGATAACACATGATAACAGAGCCCAATAGAGTGTTAAACTTCAATGTTCATTCTTCAACATCATACATATAAAATAACACCAAAAAAAAATGATAAATATAGTCTTAATATTTTTTAAATTTAACACAAAAAAAAAATTAAAGTAAATTATTAAATACGAATAATAATTTCAAATTGAAAAAAAACATAACTAGTAAATACTATAGTAATAATTATATAGTATTTTCTAAATTAATATTACTATTACTAAATTAAAATTATTAAACATTCAAAATTTTAAACAATAAAATAAAAGTAAAAGTAAATTCGAAGTATTAAAAGACAAAAAAAGAAAAATACAAGGTAAACCATAAAACTTACCTCACGCGATGTTAAAATATTATGTCGTTGTTGAGTTGCAAACGCCTAAAAGTTAAAACGTTCTGCCATCTATGGCCTACCGTTTCAGTCTTGAAGCTTGCCTATTTCAGGTTCCCACTTCCCTGTTCGCCATTCGATTCGATTACCACTTACTAGACTGCAACCATGTTCGTCATGTGCCGCAATTTCTAAACCATGTTCGCAGCGATTTCAACTTTCAACTGTGAGCTCCCATATACGCTAAAGCAAAATGGGCCATGGTAAATACTAAACCGTATTAGATTTAGAGTTTTTGATTATTTTTTTCGCACCAAATATTCCCTCGCAAAAACGAATTTAATGAATAAAAAAATTAAAAAAAAACAAATATTCCTTCAAAAAATGAATTTAACCTAACAAATTTGTTTCGCACAAAAAGTTTGGTTCGAACAAATTCGTTTTGCTCAAAAAATTTGGTTTGAACAGTATATGGACTGTGTTCGTAAGAATATGGTAACTATGCCTACAGCCCTATGCACAAGCTACAGTATCACTGTTAACTATCAAGTGTCGACCGATTCACTATTTTCACTTTTAGCTTGAAAATTTTGGGACTCGCCTCAAATGATGCTAAGGCACTAAGCAAGTTGCAAAATAATATTTTAGAATCCAAACTTTTAATGGGCCCCAAACTTCCAAATCTCTGTCGGTTGTGCAAATGAATTAATCATCAATGGCGTCAAGCGAACTGCGAACTACAATGAGGGCACTGTAAAACTTACAACTTGAACTTTGAAGACACCTTTTCACTTAACAGTCTACTCTCTGTGCAAAAGGCAAACGGTGAACTGTGTATTAAGTTATTAATATATAGAATGAGAAAACTCAATAAAAAAATTCATGTGTTTTACAGTTTACTTTTAGCTTTTAATGCATTGACCACTTTTTGTTTATTAGCCAAGAAATAGGGATTTCTTGGCAATTTTTTCCACTCGGCAAAAATCAACAAGAAAAATAGGGTTTCTCGTCTCATGATAAACACCCCGATATCTCGGCTAACAACTATACCATGAGAAATCGCCAAGAATTGAAATAGAAATTCATCCACAAAATTGTTGAATCTTATGTGGATGATCTCCTAGGAAAATCATGCGAAATACAAGTCCTCCGTATCATATTTGATCAATTAAGGAAATACATGGTGAGACTCAACCCCAGCAAATTTATATTCGGAGTAGCTTCAAGGAAAATCCTCGGCATTATAGTTGATCCGTAATTTGGTGGATATTCCACACACAATTCATCAACATGAATCCTATTAAACTCCTAACAATTCCTTGATTGATTAGCTTGTTGTTTGCACATGTAATTGCTTTAAAACATGTGAACAATACATAAATTGGAAATGTTGCATACTTGAAAGGAAACTAACTATGAAAATAGAACAAGGAAACACACAAGAACAAAATTGAAAAGAGTCACAAGATTACCCTGGAGAAACCTACATTGGGAAAACCCCGGAAGAGTAAGGGATCTTCTCCTCTTGCCACTATCTCATTATGCACCCATACAGGTTTACTACATTCTCTAGGCCTTCATGGACGCTCATTATATTTGCAACATGCCCAAACACGCATACATGCTCTACAACTTGCTCACTCACATTTTCCTTACACACTCCCAATTCCAAAACACATACAATCAAGAAGAGCTGCTAAGAGAACAATGAGAAATTCTGCCTCATGGAGGATGGGACTCCACAGTTTAGATGCCCTCTAGCACCCAAGTGAATTCTACTCCATCCATTTGATGGAGGGACATCACATATGAGCTGCACTACTACACCCAACTAAACTTTCCTTCCATCCCCTCTTCAAGACTCAAATCCCATTGAATGAATGACTTCCAATTGAATCCAATTCCGATTGATTGATTACAATGACCCTCTCCATGTACATATATAGATGCGGATCTAGCAAAAAAACAAAACCATTTTAAACATGCTACCATCCAAGGAAGTCAAAGACCTTCAGTCATTTCTAGGTAAACTTATCTCCATTGAACAATTTGCCCCTGAGTTTGCATATAGACTCACACCCTTAAAAGACCTACTAAAGAAGAACGCCAAACTTATATGGACCCTTTTATGCCAAAAATTGTTTGACAACCTAAAAACATCACTACTATCACCTCCAACCCTAAAACTCGCATTGAAAATAAAAAACTTATTTTATAGCTCTTATACACTCGTTTCCATTGGAGACATGCTTGCACAAGAGGATAACAAAGGGGCATGAGTATGTAATTTATTAGATAAATAGAATAATTTGAGACACAATGATCCAATGTTGAAAAATATGCCTTGCCATTGTATTTGCTGCAAAAAAAACTAAGACTCTACATGCTCTATCAAACCACTGTGGTGGTCTTACATTTCAATCCACTATGCTACTTTTTGCAAAAACCCTACATTCCCACATACAAATTTGGCAAATCACTGGCATTGCTTATCGAATTCAACAGAGAAATCATCACTCAAAAATTACAATGCCACAAAATGAAGACAAAAGATACCATACAAAATTTGAAATACACCCAAACACTTCACTCCTGCATTTTGACGAGGCGAAATGCCAAGTTTGGACAAGAGCAGATGTAGTCCTCACAAATCCTAACGGACACATGACCCTATCGCATTTAAACTTGACTATGATTGCATTAACAACATTGTTGAGTATGACACACTACTATTGTGTCTCAAAGCAGCACAATCCAAAGAAATAATTAATTTACATTTCATGGGAGATTTTCAGTTAGTCTGCCAGTAGGTTGGAGGACAATATCAATATACAAGCAAAAGGCTTCAACCCTTCAATAACAAAGCAAAGGAACCAGCAAAAGAATTCAAATTCTTCAACATTGAGTCAATGTGAAGGAAATCAGATGGCAGATTCTATAGCATCTTCAACATCATTATTTCAGATTTGCAAAGCCATATAACAGATGGAACACATATACATGTACCACGTATACCATGTACAAAGGACACCTTGTCAAGTGAAGTATTAGCAGTCATGATAGGAAAAGCCAACACAATGAATATCCCATGGTACAAATACATTATCAGATTTTTAAAGCATCATGCATACTTATAAACAATCATCAAGCAGGGATAGACAATAATCAGAAAACATGCATAGAAATATATGATGGATGACACTTTATATTGCCAAAGTTTCGATGGAATTTTACTCAGATGTATAATAATAGAGTAAACACAAGAAGTATTAGAGTAAGCACATGCACACATCTATGGTGGTCATTTTGGCAGCCAAGCTAGAATCAAAAAGATTCTTCAGATAGAATACAATTGGCCTGCTATGGAAAAGGACGCCCATGAATTTATCATAGAGTTTGGCCCATGTTAGAGCCATCAAAATGTAACACATGCTTTGTATGCAAAATAAAAACACTTTATTAATACTTTTCTTGTTTAGGGCTTGTCGGCGCATTAATCTCCCTACATGTATGCATTTGCATACACCAAGCTTGGGGTGAGCTGACTTCTAGCATTTCGTGAGAGATGTGTCATGGGCTATCCTTCTTACTACCACCTTCATGTCACCATCACATCAATAGATTTGTTCTCCTTAGCCTCCTAATCCTTCCTCTAACCCGCTTTCCTATATTGACTACACACAACAGACCTCATGGGCCTAGCTAATGACATCCCTTAGCACCCCCTATTTTGGTCAATGTCATCGTCCAAGCCGATGATGTACTAAATTTTTCATATGCTGTCCCGATGATGTACTAAATTTTTCATATGCTGTCAGTCAAGCCGATGACATTGGCTAAAACAGAATTTTGACTTCTTGGGGTCCAAACCATATTTATAGGTTTCCCTTCATTTCTCGATAAGAAACATTGTCAATTCGCGTTGCTTGCACTTGCACTTCATCCTTTGGAAGAAGAGGATTTAGGGTTAGAGGAGCGTCTTAAGAAAGACAAGCTAGCAAATAGAGGCCTTGAAGATTTCAAGAATAGGAGTCGCGCCGACGACGTATACCAAGTCTTTGGAGTCTCCAACCTTGGTATACTTTAGGGTTTCTTCTATCCATCTTGACTTCACCTACAACTATCTCTCACAAAGTGCTAAAATCCAAGAGGGAAATTAATGCATTGAGAATTCAACCCAAGGCAAGTACCCTAACCCTAACCTCTTTTTTTATGTACTTTGGCTGATTTGTGAATGTTGTACATTTCATGTATTTGATAGCATAACATATGCTACTTGTCAATTAATTTATTGTTATCTCTACATTTTTATCTATAACTCTTGCTTTATCATCTAGTGACACCTATTACTCTTGCTTTACAGCCTAGTGGCATCATACCTATAGCCCTTGCTTTACCATCTAATGAAACCTTGGATCTAGTAAGATCCTCCACCCTCTTTCTCTATAGAGATTGTATGTGTAGGTTCCCCTTATAGACCCATTACAAACAACACTTGCCTACAGTCTCAAACTGCTTTGTGGATGGACATTATTATGTGTTGGGTTTAGAATGGTCTTCTACCTACTTAAAGGCTTGTTTGTATTGTAGAAGCCCTATTTTAGACCCAATACATGCTCTAGCATGTGCACTCAATCCTATTTCTTTGCCATGGCCATTTTCGATGGGGGAGTAGACTTAATCGGAAAACTTCCAAGGACTCAAGATGGGCATCTTCATAGCTACAGAATACTTCACATAATGGGTGGTGGCCATTCCACTTGCCACTATCACAGGGGAATATATTTCAAAATTTGTATTGAACCAAATCATATGCAGATTTATGATTCCATCAACTATCATATCTAACAATGGGGCAGCTTCACAAATGAGGAAATGTAAGGACTTAGTGAAAATTAACATGTCAAACACCGCTTTACTACTCCTTACCATCCACAATGAAATGCGCAGGCAAAGTCTATAAACAAAATATTAAAAAACATTCTCAAGCGGACTATTTGAGGTTCAAAGAGTGATTGGGATCTAAAGCTATATCCAGCACCATGGGTATACAGAAGAAACATCAAAACAGAAACAATGGCAACTCCATTTTCATTGGTATATGGTTCAAAAGCAATCCTACCACTTGGGGTGGAAATTCATTCTCTATGTATTTCACTACATGACATCATCCCAAATGAGGAACATAGAGAAGCACGAATCGCAGCATTGAAAATGATGGATGAGAAACAGTTACAGGCATTACACCATGACATCCTCTACAAGAAAAGTTTGGCTTGGCAATAACAAGAAAGTTCAATAGCAATCCTTTGAAGTAGGGGACTTGGTATTGAGAAAGAAATGTACACTAAAAAAGGCAAGGAAATATGCAAAGGCTTGGCTAAGCCCATCCATAATCAAGGAAATCTTTGGCTCAGGGGCATATAAGTTGCAAACACTTGAGGGAGTCGACTTTGAAGAACCAACAAATTTAATATATCTCAAGCACTATCATGCTTGATTACATATCCGTTTTATTTCATTCTCCATATCCATTATATCACTTACTTTCATTTGATGCACTTGATAAATACTTCCATACTAAAAGTTGTTATTAAATTACACACTTATGGTTTACTTTCAAATGATTTGTGTTTGTCACTCATATATGATGCATGTACACTCACACTACACAAACACAAACATATTCTTTATGTCGTAGGTATAAGGCACATTGAGGACACTTTTTCTAACATACTACCTTTGCAGGGCTATCACACCTCATATCTAACCCTGCAGATCTATCTAGCATGCTCAACAATTTCAACCAAAATGGAATTCATCCACCACCCATAGACAAGGCCTACACTTTTTCTGGTCTAAACTTGCACAACACGATACAAACGATTTCTTCTACGCGTAAATTCATCCATCACTCCTTACCGAGGCATGTACTCCCTCAAGTCTAACCCTATTTAGGACACTACAGATAGAATGTTTCAACCGCAAAGGAATTTGTCCCTCACTATTTTGTAGGGCCTACTCACCCTTATACAAATCTAACCCTATGACATCCACAACTAAATTCCTCTTCACACCAATACACATGTTAAGCATCTTACAAGTGCTTTCCTCACTGCACACTTCATTCAATTGCAAGTACTTGACAACTAGATATCATTTCAGCATGCCTTGGGACAACTCATGCAACATATGGAGGAAGATTCAACACAAAGCAAGGGCATGATTCAGGGCACAACTTAGGAATCTACGATCTCATCATTCACGCAAATGACTCGGAAAGTATAGGTATGTATTCTCATGTTAGCATTTCAGTTAACTAATCTTATTTCTTTACACTCAGGTTCAACATTCCATTATTTCCCATTTTTTTTCTCAAGGTATCTTAACTTGCTTCACAAGTGAAAAAGCGAAGTACCTTGAGACGGCAAATATCTATATCAGAAATTGTTACTAACTTGTTTGCATGAGAAGTTTGGCACGTTGGCCTCCCATCACATGACATATTGCAGGTAGGAGTGGGTTGTGGCCATGCCAAGATCATTCCTTGATGATCCTTACCCTTAGAGCACTTTAGGTACCTTAGATTGCCTCATAGATCCCATTTTTTACTTCACACATGCTTCTCTCCATGCAACCTTCTAATAGCCCATCCTTATTTGGTTACTTCTAGATATTACACCACCTCTTAGCCTAAGGCGAGCTTTTTGACCCCAATTGAACACATCATCCAGTCCCATGCTTCCCATACCTTATCCCGATGAGTTCAGCCACGGCCGAAATCTTGCCCTTGCACCTTTTGGGTGCTTGTAAGGGTATAAGGGGAAAAACTCTAGCCCTTCCAATTTGGCGATTCAAAACGACATCACTTAGCACTCGCAAATACTACTTTCACCCTTGCACTCTTAGCATTCTTACAATCAAACTCTTGATGGTATCAAACAGCCTTGTCGCATCGAGTCTAGATCCGCATGATACGTATTCTTACAACGCAACCAAGGCTCCGAAAATTCCCTATTGCTAAGAATCCCCGTACACTTGAGGATCACCTTTCACCACTTCCTCCCAAGACTTGGTCTCACCTTGCCACCTTAGGGGGAGGCTAACACGACAAAACTCTATTTAGACAGGGTTTGTTGCTGAGATTATTTCATTACAGTCACATATTATATATTTGTAAATTGCATGCTTTGCCCTAACCTTCTGTACATTACTAAATTCACCCAATGCATTAAGAGGAGCTACATCTTCTACAGACTCACACCTTGACGTTGTATGCACCTCTCTAATCCTACTCTCTATTTACACATTTTTAGTATTCTAGAGATAAGTATGTTTGAATGGTGTAGTTAGACTTGTATTGTCCCTTTTATTAGTATATCAATTGGGTAAATTTTAGTTTGATTGCATAGAGTATCCGCATCTTAACATCATTTACTACATAGCACATCTTACCCTATTTCTCTATTTGATCATCATACACTTGTGCTGAAAAAACAACAAAGGAGAATCCTAGAATACATCCAAACAAACAATAACCATCATATATGAGCCACATTGAAAGTTGTACCACAGTTCATAATGAATAAGCTAAATAGCAATGCACAAGCGTGCTAGCTGTTCTAAGAAAAGAAGATTAAATTAATTTATCTTTGTTTTTTAATGTTGAAATATGAGCAGCACCTCAACAAGTGTTGTATCTTAAAAGCTTAAGAAAGCTAGACAGAAAAGGTAGATCTTACTCACAGCCATTCCAATGGATGTGGCACCTGGTATTACTTCACTTCCAAAGTCATTTGCCTGAGGAAACTTTTCACGCAAAAGCTGCAACATTGCATCTTTGCTAACAACATAAATCCCCATACTAGCTATGTAAGGCATTTCCTTTGCTCGTTCTTCGTCGAGACCTAATATTGTAGTATCCACCTGTGATTAAATCATAAATCAAGAGAATTTCAAATCAGGATATTTCACATTCATGACTGTGGACCTCTCTCAAAGGAAACATCAAACAGAAGACTCCTGCAACTTGGGAACAATTTATTGCATGTCCATTCAAGAGAAAATCAAATTTATTCTACTTCGATTACATTCAAAAGCCAAAATCCTGCAACACAAATATATTGTCCGTGTCTATAAAAGCATTGCTAATATACTAAGGCCTAAATTTTGGCATCCACCTACTTATGTCAGCCTAAACTGGAGAAAAGTGACTAAAAGAAAGTTTACCTGCATCGCCTTCAGCTCTTCTCCTGTGGGTTTCTCTGCAAATTCCACAATACGGCCTTCGCTGTCAATTTTCATAAGACCAAATGCTGTTGCCCGTTTCTCATCCATGGGCAGAGCAGCCACAGTGATGTCTGCATTGGTTTCCCTATGTGCCTGAATGAATTTCTGGTAATCCATTCTATAGAGATGATCTCCAGCCAAAATCAGAAATTCCATTACTGAATGCTCCTCAAATAGCCACAAGTATTGTCTAACCGCATCTGCTGTTCCCTGCAACAAGAAAATATATAAGTAATCATTTTAATATATTTCCACAAGGAATATAGCCATAAACAAGTAAGCTTGTCCCATGTACTTCAATTTAAAGCAACCTAAACTAGCAGATAAACAAATGCATATCACCAACCAAACCAACTCTAAGCAAGAATGCAGACAGTGAGCTGATCTGGTTGTTTAAAATGAATGGTTATAATGATAAAACGGTTAGAAAAGTGATCCAGAATGCCCGTAGAGCTCCTCGCCCTTCTCGCCATGATGATGAAAGTATTGGCAGGGTCTCTTTTCTGTACATTAAACGTACTACCGATGTCCTGGCTAAGATTCTCAAGAAAAAGAATATAAAAGTTACTTTCTCCCTGCTTAATACCATCGGAAACATGTTGGATAAGGCGAAAGATCCTCACAATCCTAAATGTTGTTTACTCTATACCTTGTAGCTGTGGTAAGGTTTATGTTGAGGAAACAGGACGGTCTATACAGGGCAGGGTAAAGGAACATTGTGCTGACCTCACTCACAATCGTGTCCAAAAGTCCACTATTGCTGAGCATTCTCAGAACTCAGGGCATCATATATGCATGGATAGGATTAATGTCATTACAAAAGAAGATTTTTATTTACAAAAAAGGATCCGTGAAGCAGTTGAAATTGAATAGAACCCTAATAATCTTAACAAAGACAAGGGATGGAGACTTATCACCAATTGGAAGCCTATCATTCATCTTATTAAAAATAATAACATTGATCAAACATAACCTTCCCTCGTTGCCCTCCTTCTTTGGCTTTTTTGGTTCTCTCTTGTTGTGGCCGACCCATTGCTTGTTTTATGTTCTTATCCTTATTTATGGTGTTCAGCATGTGCTTTTACTCTCGTGCTTTTCAGCTTTCCTGATGATGGGCCAAGCTCCTGGCTCGAAACGTCGATTTGTGAACTTTTAATACAGTTTTTCTGTTCTCTCACTAATCAAAAGCATGTCAAGCAAAAGCAGTTCATTTTCTGGAACACAGTTGCAGGTTTCCTCTGTCATGCTAGGTCATGAAAGGGGCAAGTATGATAAATACAACTGAAAATGTCCTTCAAACATCTAAAACAGGATATGATTATATGCTGGGCCTAACATACTAGCATTGAAAGACCTATCTTCATTGAAGCAAAGACCAGTAAGAAAAGTTCAAAGTGTTGACAACAAGTAGTTTCAAAGAGAAATGGTAAAGGCATTATGCGCAAACATCATCAAGATTAGCTAAACATACAACCCATATATGAAGTCCCAAACATGTCGTTCAGGCAGTTTAAAAGAGAATATGAGCTAAAGAATGAATTAAAAAAATGTCCACTCTAATCACAACGTTAGAAAAGGCATTAAGCCACTACTTAGCCAGCTTTGCTTTAGCTATAATTCATGTAGGCAAGCAGTCTCCAGAGTGTGATGGGCTTCAAGAAGAACCTTTAAAAGCCATATGAATCACCCTCAAGAATGATTTATAAAGAAGCTGACGAGACTGGTACTTAGAGGAATAAATAAATAATGAAGTCACCAACTTGTTACTTTGGTCATCTGTGGACATTAATATAATTTTTTTTCTTTCTTTCCAAAGAATGTGTGTTATAAAATCATTGGCAAAACTTTGGCTAGGAGACTCATGCTAATTGCCTAGAGGATTGTAAGGCCTGAAAATCAGGGTTTCTTCAGGGGCATTATATTTTAGATGATCTCAGCATTGGTTGGGAAGCAGCTCAATGTGCAGCTAAGGAAAAGATAACATCATGTCATACCCCATTTTATTGTAAATATTGAACAATATTAAATCAATGATAATAGCAATATATTAGCCATTTTTTAGTATTCATTATGAGTTAATAATTTATGTTAAATGTAATTAATAGTGGATTAATTATCATTTATAGCTTTATCATGTTAGATTAGCTATGGGTTATGTTTTTTTATCTCACTGATGTCAGGCAAACTACAATGTGTTTGTATGTGTGGTTGTAGGGTATCCCCCTCGCCAAGGCTGTGTCTTGAAGAGAGTATTATCGGGGAGAAAGTGACAAATCTGGAAGAGGTAGTAAAGGAAAGAGAAAGATTCACACACCACAAATGTTCCTTGTGGGTGACTGTTTATCAGTTTTTTAATGTATGAAAGTGTCATTATCATATCATTGCTCGACTTGATTTATTAGTTTTGCATTGTATGAATGTGTCGCATTATCATCTCGTTGCTTGACTATCGTCTTTTACATTTGTAATGTCTTGTGCTTGGTTGATGGGTCCATTCTCGTAAAATGTTCACTTGTTATAGTAAACTGCATGGTTACCTCCTGATGTGAGTAGTTGTTTGCATTGCTTGTTGGAACATTTGCTTGACTTCGGAATCCATTGTGGTTTCAGGTTTGGCTTGGTGAACTTGTATATAAAACCATACTTTGATTTATTCAACTTGGTGGCATTGTTAGATGATTGGGATCTTTTGAAAACATCGTCATTCTATTTATGATCTTCAAGCCTAAGAGAGATATGAGCTTTTTGACTTGGCTTCATGACAAGGATATGACCAATAAGACCTTTTAGAACCATTATCAACATCTATAGAACTCTAGTGGTTTGATACTTATATTCAATAGCTTGGAGAACAAATTGGAGTATCGACTTTGAGAGTTATCTAAAGTGTATATTTTGATTCATGCTTTGCGTGTTATTGAAATAGCACATAATGTGCATGGGTAAGCAAGGTAATGATAACAACTTGTAATTAGAGCATGGACTATAAGCAGTCAACATGCGAGAATTTAAGGTTTTTAAGTATATTTTGAATGACCATAGGGTCAGCTAGACCCCTTGAGTAAGCTCTACTTTTGGTTGAAAGTGATCCTTGGGTTGGACAAAGCCTACCCCTAGAACGACTTCGGATGGCTATATAGTATTGGGAATGCATTTGGTAATATGTTTTTGGATCTCTTAGTTGACTGAACTGGAGAGGCAAGGGCTTATGCATTAAAGTTGAACGATTCTCTTTCACGTGGATCATGGTGAACGCTACGCCTCTCAGTTGGCATTTAGAGAGTTTAGTGGGCCTTTGGCCATTACCGGATGATATTTTCAGTCCCTGCATGACGGACTTCGTGGAACTATTTTTCTTTGTTCAGCAGAAGTTAAAAAGGGATTTCAAGCTTGTTTTGGAGGGGAATCTGGAAGGAAAAATTAGACATGTATAAAGCAATTTTCAAAGAGTGGTAAAAATACTTTTGAGGGCTATGCATTGGCATCTTCACTTGATTGGCCCGTGAAGGGAAGCGTTTGGATGGCCATCCTCAGTTGTTTTTCTTCTCTATTACCAGTCATTTACTTGGAAATTTTGTTTCCGTACACTTTGTTCATATAAGTTTAGGAAGATTTGTTCATCCAAATGGCTTAGCTTATTATATTACGGAATGAAGCTATGAATAGAAGCTCTGTGAAGTTATATCTTGATTTGGGTTTCTTGTTTCCTTCTTGTGAAAACAGTGTTTTAAGCGCACAGCCCTAATATCTTTTGTTTGCGCTGTATATATTGCCCTAAGGAATGTTGTGGCACTCAGTTTGAAACCATGGTTGATCTATTTTTCTTATGGCTACAAAAATGGCACAGCTCGTTTTACTGCGAGTCATCGCTGTGAGTTTTTAATGTTATTAGATTTGTGCTAATTCTAAACTCTGTGACTTCTTTACGGGTATGAACCCGATGTCTTTTCTTCTCCAAATAACCTCATTACTGTGTCATGACCATGAAGTTTCATGATGTTGTGAAGCTTTACAACTCTTTCGTATTTGATACAAGACAATTATTATTATTTTTTCTGGTCTGTGATTTCATCATATTACTTCTTCAGGAGAATATAGAGCTGATACAAGATTACTACCACAAAAATATGAAGTTAGACACTTGCTGTCATGCTTAAGACCTGAGGTTATTTTGTTCAAGAGTGATTATCTACGGATGTGCTATGACTTGAAACGGATACTCAAATCTGGGGTTATTGATCTTATGCCGTCCTTGTTTTGATAGCAGTTATGGCTTGTTTGATTCTTATTTAATTAGAGCATTTGAAAGCCTGATGGCCTGAATAGGAGGATTTGGGGTGCATTCTTTTAATAGGCTTAGCCCCTAAACCATCTGCATTGGTAATTGTTTTATTTCCAACACAGTAGCATGAATATTATATTAGTGATGAACTGGATCTCTTGTCATCAACAAACATGTTTTCTCCTTGATATTCTTTTGGTGGAGTATTTAATGATCATTGTGTGAATGTATGCAAACATGAGTTGGAATCTTGATGACTCAGTTGGACATGACAGGGAATGTAGACCCTTTGCAGATTATCTTAAGCTTGCATTGTTGCGTAAGGATTCATTATCCTGTCAGGAGAGTACACTATTTTGTTTTAAACCAAGTAAAAGGACTGTACCATGTCCTTGAAGGCAGAATTTGGTTGAAGATTGCACTATTAATGTTTGACTTATTCTTCTTCAATTAGTTTGTAAAATTTGCTGTGATTTATTATCCTTGGTTGTTGCTTGCCTTTTCAACACATGATAGGGACTTTACATATGATCTTACCTGAAGGAAAATACTTGCAACTTTTACATACTCAAAGGAGGCAGAATTACAATTTGATGTGTCATTAGAATGATGCCTCCTGATTTTTATGTTCGTATTTATACATGATTTACATGTTATTTTGAGGCTTTGCCTTTCTATCAATTTGGTGTATAATCTTATTGAGCTGCACATTATTTGGAATCAATAGTACAATATATTTGTCATACATAGACAAAGAACACTTCCAATTTTCATTGTTGTTATAGGCATCAGTGCCAAGCCTAAGTTGAGCATAGTTCGTGTTGTACTTGTTTTGTTGTTCTCTTTCTATGACTAATGTTGGACAAGGAAGTTGGAAAATTATTACATAACTTTTATTGACAAATAAGAATGGGATATGGGGGTATCTCTCTGCAGCATTGGTTGCAGAGTGCAATGCCCAGTATGGGACTCTCTGCAGTCGAGGCTGCAGAGACAATTCCCATACCTGCTTCAACACCTTTTTCACAACTATGTGAAACAAGTTTGCCCTATTCTTTCATGGGTTGAACATTGACTTATATGGTTCTCAGTAACCTTTCTTGAATACTTATAAGGATGAATTTTTTACTCACTTCGATTGTCATTTATGGAATGCGTTGATAGTTGCCTATTATGATTGAGTTAGATGGTTGAAACTTGAGATAGACAGATCTACCACAAGAAATAGATGTGAACTTAGTGAACATATTGGGAACTGAATCTGCAGGGTGTACCAATGATTCTCTTATGACTCAATTATTTTGAGTCGAGTATACAGGAGTTGTGTGTTTGTATGTCTCATTTTGTCTTTGGCCAAAGGATGTGGTACATGTTGATCATTCATCCTATTCATGATGTGTGTTGCCTATGTCTTGCATGTTTTTGTAATAGCATGCCAATAGTGATTACATTGTGGATATATAGTTCTCTCTTGCTTTACTAGCTCCATGTATCTGCTACCCTCGTTGAAAGGTAGGGCCACTCCCAAGTATGAAAGGTGTGCAGGGAAGCACGTAGGATATTGGTTGGTGGTAAAGCACTCCCATGATGCTCCCCCTCTCCTCATTCCTCTTGGCAGCATCTTTACTGACCTATGGCTTCAGCAGCATATTTATTGACCTATGCATTCAGCAGCATCTTTTGAGCCCTCTTGGGCCACTGTTGTAAGTTTGTAACATTACCCTTGATCTTAACATTCAGACTTTTGGAAGCAGTTGTACTTTGTGTACTTATGACTATTTCTGTATGATATCATATCATGAGGTCATTTGATTGGATCCTATGACTGTAATTTCTAATGTAATGAGAGTATTTAGTGTATTATGTAACTATATCAAAGAGATTTAGTGCTTGTGAAACTCTGATGAAACAAATGACTTGTACCTTGGTTGTACCATTATTATGATAGACATGTATGATAACAGAATAAAATATCTCATTATGACCTCTCCATGTATCTATTTTTGTACTTATCAAGTTATTGGGTGTTGTCATTTTATGCAGTTGATCGAGAAAACAGCAAGGATTAAATCACATTTAAAGTAATGCACTTATGTTTGGAGTGTAAATGTACTTCGAGGGACTGTTATAAATATTCTTTTAGACCTTAAATCTTAGACTGCAAATTAGCTATTGATTTATTTGTCATTTAAGTTCAGCTTTTAAAATAATTTGCTTATATAGAATTAACTTCCTGTTTAGTTTGGTTTACTTTATCATTACGTTAAGTAGGTCTAGGGGATCAATCGGCAAATTGATCCCCGACTCTATCAATAAAACCAAAAGCGAATGGAAAAAAAAAATTCCAGCCATTTTCCAGTCCTGACAGGGGTTCCTACAGATCCTGACGAAAATTGACTTCAACTAGGCCTATGATTTTATTAGGTGGCCATCCATTTTGGATACGCTTGGGCTGGGATTCGGAAAGAAATGTACACAAAAGGTGCATATGGTCTTTAGAGATGCTTCAACTAGATTAGTTGTTAGAAACCCTCTCAAATACTTTTACCTCAAATTATCAAGGGTGCCCTCTTACTCCATTTCTCAATTTATAGGTAGCTAGCGCTTTAAGACGTGTTGGATGGGCCAGATTGTCATGTAGCCATGCCCATGACATTAAGATGTATATAAGGGTTACAAAGTAACTAGTATGTGGTTCACATAACCCTAGATTATTTAGGAGTCAAATCAAAAACTTGTTGGTTATGGTTTATCCTGCCCTAGTGTTATTGGGTTGTAGGATATATATATATAGATGCTTCAACTAAAATAGTTGTTAAAAACCCTCTCAAATGCTTTTACCTCAAATTATCAAGGGTGCCCTCTTGCTCCATTTCTCATTTTATAGTTAGCTAGCACTTTAAGACATGTTGGATGGGCCAGATTGTCGTGTGGCCATGCCCATGATATTAGGATGTATATAAGGGTTATAGAGTAACTAGTATGTGGTTCACATAACCCTAGATTATTTAGGAGTCAAATCAAAAACTTGTTGGTTATGGTTTATCCTAGCCTAGTGTTATTGGGTTGTAGGATATGTATATATATATATATATATATATATATTCAATGTCTCACATGATGATACAAGTTTCATACATATATATATATATATATATATATAAATATATATAAGTTTCATATATATACACATGATGATACAAGTTTCATACATACATAGATACATGTATGTATGTATGTATGTATGTAACTTGTATCATCATGTGAGGCATTGATTTGCACAGTGTTCTCTTATTGAGGGATCTTTTAATTTCGATTCTTCTTGAAGGATAATTGTAATGTGAAACACTATCATAGAGATATTTTTTCAGTTATTGAATATTTGAGTACATCAGTACCCTCAAAGGCTCAATATATCTCGTGTGTGTTTTTTGTTAGTTTTTGAAATTTGCATTTGTAGTGTTTTGGATATTTGCAATTGGTGTTAGAGCCATGATCTGGGAAAAGTGGAAGAATAGTTAAGACAATTTTTTCCCAGAAGTGGGTGCCATTGTTCAGCTTCAATATCTCTGAATGCCATTTCTGAAAAGTGGTCATAAAAGTGATGGAAAGTGGTCTTGCAGGAGATGTGGCATTTAAAAGTTGACTTGTCATTTTTGTTATTTGAACCAGAGCCCTGTCTTGCGACATGATTTTCTCTTGCCTTTAGATACCGTCACGCCGGTGCCATTCGGAGGAGAATTTCCATCCATTTCTAGAAAGTGGTCATGATAGGAATTTAACCAGCCTAAAAAAAGATATGAACTCGAGACGCTGACCTTCCAAAATTGTCATTTTTCTGTCAAGAATTTGTGAGTTGGCAAGCAGGAAGCATATCTTCTTCTCAGGCCTGTCTTTCATTCTAAAGCGAATTTTGAAGCACAAATACAGATACAAGAATTAGAGACTCGAGAAAGAAGATAAAGAAGAACCTTGGAATCTCTTGGTTCGTCACCCCATCAACACTGTATGTACCAATACAGGGCACTGATCTGATGTTCCTCTGGCTAATAAAGTTTTAGCTTCATGCTTCATTGCTCAACTCCCCTCAAGAAGAACGAGCTATCCTAGCAAGAATTTGCGAGTTGGCAAGCAGGAAGCATATCTTCTTCTCAGGCCTGTCTTTCATTCTAAAGCGAATTTTGAAGCACAAATACAGATACAAGAATTAGAGACTCGAGAAAGAAGATAAAGAAGAACCTTGGAATCTCTTGGTTCGTCACCCCATCAACACTGTATGTACCAATACAGGGCACTGATCTGATGTTCCTCTGGCTAATAAAGTTTTAGCTTCATGCTTCATTGCTCAACTCCCCTCAAGAAGAACGAGCTATCCTAGCAAGAGGCAAGTCAACTGCTCCTTTAGCAGGGACTCCCTCAGAAACGGGTTTAGTATAGACTCAGCTAACAACTGGTGGAGAAGAATACTTAAACTAGAAGTTTCTCCCTTACTTTTGTCTCTGCTCTTACAAGAAAACTGCTTGGCAAAAAAAGTTTATTACCACACATCCACCCATACATGCAACATCTTACTTGCCAGCAAATGTAGAAAGGACCATATCACACAAGGATTTTCCATGGGCGTGTCCTAGCATGTTGTATGTATATATATGTTTATATGTATAAAAAGGGAAAAACTTGTTTCCAACTGCCTATATGTGCAACCCCTTCTTTGCTTGCATATATATGTACTTTCTTGAGCAGATGTCTGCTTGCCTACATGTGAACATGAAGTAAATCTTTTTTCAGAAAGCATAGCTCTAGCATAGATGTATGAACTGCTCTTGTGCATTTAAACATTAGAAGAACTATTTAACCAGTGCATCAAGACAGGAGATGACCATTTTTCATGTATATCGCCTCAAAGCAACAACATCAGGGAAACAAAGGATGCGCTATTTATACCTGACATGCAGTTCTGATATCTTGAGCAAATTAGGCATCAAATTTGCATGGAAATCATTAAAGATAATCACCAATAACATTGCACTTATAGCTATAACACAAAAAAATGCAAGACAAGCAAACGTGCAAATTGTCGTGGCATTGTCAAAGTAGAGGCTAAACTCTGATAAGAAAAGATTTAATATAATCCCATTCTTTGTATTGGGAGATAAGCCTAATATTTATATCCTCCAGAATTACATAGATTATACTATAGAAGGTACAGCGTATTGAAGACTGAAGTGCACAATGATTCAGTGCCAAGTGCTCACATTCTGTGGTGAGCCAATATATGTGTTAGTAATTATGCCTTAGCTTGTGGCAGATGCAAGGACTTATATGGGGATTCATGGATAGGCTTATAAAAGAAGGTAACATAGGTCCAACCACATGATATTTGTGTAATAAAATTACGATTACTACCAGCTGCCCTTAATTGGTAAGTATTTATAATTTGAATTCGGAAGATTCCTTTCATTATGGTCAAAAACTCTGCCTAATATTCCTTGAATGCTCTCGATATTTGTCTTCCTTTCAACAATTAGTAAGTAATTTCTGATCATAAATGCATATGGTTCATGATTAAGTGATTAGTAGGATACTTGCGCTATGATAAGTTGGGGCTTCAAGCAATGCAAAAAAAAAAATGATGCATATATTGGCATACTGCAATAGTAGAAAATGAGGATAGCAAGTGGCAAACAATCACCCATTGATTGCTGAAACTAACAACAAATTATAGAAATTCAGCTCTACAATAAAAGCAGCATAATTATGAATGTATTTTATGTTTTTTCCATGTGCCATTACATATTGTTATTTTTAAAAGAAACGTGAACTCTTGCTGAATAAGAAATTAATATAATTTAGGTATTTTATGACAAGTAAATGCATATAAGATTTTGAATTGGAAAATTGAATAAAGAAATCATCCAATAAGTCCACATGTGCACCTGAAACCAATTTGGATTTTCTGGACTTTGCTGTGCTGCAAGTACTTCCACAAATCCTTCATTCTTGTAGCCACCCATGTTGCTAGCATAGGCCCGTGAAAGATGGCGGTTGAGAGAGGCTGAGTTGAACTGGGTGAGAACATAAATCTTAGATACATTACTATTTATGCAATTACTAACAGGGATATCAATCAGCCTATAGTTGGCACCCAAAGGAACAGCTGGTTTTGCTCTCTTCTTAGTGAGTGGATAAAGACGAGTGCCAGCGCCACCTCCTAGAATAATACCCAGCACGCTCTGGAGAAAATAAATTCACTGTAAGAACTCAGTATATATGTCATGAATAGTGAAAAACATCAGTATATTGAGAAATTAAAAGAGCCAGTACGCCCAATAAGATTCATGGCTTCTGGATTTCTAGGGTCAAACAGCACCTGGCAGATTAGTTCTCAAGTGTTTATCATTAAAAACATCATGTCCAAATTTAATATAACTGCTGCTTGTCAGAGGATAACATATTAGAAAGTATTTTCTGATTAGGAACCTAGCTAGTTATTAATATTGATTACAAGTCAATGCCTAGAGCCAAACCATGTAAAGCATCTTACCATAAAAAATAATCCACATGAAACTGTAAAGTATATAATATGTAAGTCATTATGTTATGATTTTTTAGAATACCAGAAGTAGTGATAAGGGTATGTGTGCTAAGATATAGAAAGGCGTTCAGAGGTATCAATAATAAGAGTATTCTTTGCTGAGAAATAGATATTTTGTTACCACTAAAAATGTAAATATATAATATTTTCCATCCTTGCAGATGATGAGTATGAATACAACTTCAACAAGCTGAAATCTACCCTGCAGACTCTATGCATGGCCGCACCAGCATGTGACAATGCTTGTGGCATATCGTTCGTGTAACATTAAAATTTGCATTGAAACTTCATCAACTGTTAGATTGAAATTTGACCATGAAGTGGGAAATGGTAACTGAAAACCAAAGCAACCAGGGCATCATGTAGAAGAAAAATAAGCTGACATTGCTAGCTATTATTATCCCTCAAATACAAGACCTTTTAATTTTGGAATAGAACGAAAGATATTGTTCATCATAAAATGAATAACTAAATATAACGATGATGTTATATTATTGTTATTATTGTTGTTGGCATTCTTATATAGTTATTATTATTATAACATGTACTGCCAACATATGCCATATTGGCCATTAAAAACTTTTAATTATTGCCATATGTTCCTAATATCCTCCTCTAGGGGAAATAACAATCATAGTCTATTTGGAAACAACACGTTATAGATGTGAATTGTACTTGGCAAGTATGTTCGGTATCTGTTGAACCTCATGTACGAACTCTTAGTAAGTACGCCCACTGCAATTTCTTTCTGGAGACACCACGTGTTTCCAACAATTCCTTGGTCAGAAAAAGCCAGACACAACTAGACAGGAAATCTTTGGACATGGCCCTTTGTTCAAGGCCAGAATCTAATACGGACAGCATTTCATTATCAACTATTATTTCCTTTCAGCCTAGTGGACAAATAGCTCTAAATGATAAAGGTTGAGGATTCTTGTAGTCTTTCCTTCCTATTTTTCAAGCTTGTTCACCAATGAATGTAAACCAGTAAAGCACCCCTAATACAGCTCATCTACATCATCAGGTACTTCCCTGGGCCCTTCTAGTACCGGTACCTGTCCTGGCAAGGTTCTAGTACCGGTACCTGTCCAGGTACGTCCTAGATACAGCAGCATTGCTGTATGTGGGATATGCTTGCGATAATAGAAGAAGCCAGGACATTTTCAGCCTGTGGACAATTAGCTCTAAATGATAAAGGTTGAGGAATCTTATAGTCTTTCCTTCCTATTTTTCAAGCTTGTTCACCAACAAATGTAAACCAGAAAAGCACATCTAATACAGCTTATCTACATCATTGCATACTGCCCTGGAGGCCCTCCTACCCGTACTGGCAAGGTTCTAGTACCGGTACCAGTACCAGTCCGGGTACGTCCTGGCTTCTTCTATTATCCCAAGCACATCCCACATAAAGCAATGCTACTGTATCTAGGACGCACCTGGGAAAGATTCAAGGTACCCGATTTTCAAATTACAGTCATAATAAAAACATTAAAAACAACACACAACACACAACTAACCAAACCTAAACTTCTATGCAAGAGCCAAATAGTGGAGCTAGTGAGAGTGGCACTACTGCTAGTCCAACTCCATCTGGTTCTAACGAACCCGATTGCAAATTTGAATGCTCTTTATGAAAATCAATATGAGGATTTGTTCGTGGAGTTCTTGAAATTGACTATAACTATCGCTTATTTTCCTAGTTTGAACAGATAATATAAACCTGTGTGATATATCATATGTCATGACTTATTGGATATTTTGTTTATTTTTATATTTTTATTACTTTTTGCATGGGCATACCCAAGCCATACCAAATGCAGGGTCCCAAAACAAATCGGAGAACCGCTATATTGTACCCTAGTAACTTAGCTGCTCATCCAATTTACTTTTCACAGATATCTCCTAGGGCAAGAAAACCATATTTA
The DNA here is from genome assembly GCA_037957365.1 of Torreya grandis. NCBI lineage: Eukaryota > Viridiplantae > Streptophyta > Pinopsida > Cupressales > Taxaceae > Torreya > Torreya grandis. The sequence goes on along the minus strand of JARHVA010000282.1, from coordinate 2,978,862 downwards.
TGGTGTCATGATCATCCTAGTTCCATTCCATATGCAACTTGAAGTAGAAACAAGCATCGCTCAACCATAATAGGAAAATTTAACCTCAACTTTACAACAAACAAAGCTGCTAAAAGAGTACTTATCATGCTAGCATGGCTAGTTCTACTCCAATTCTGAATGGATACCTTTATACTTTATAGAGTTCCACTTGTATGATTATCCAAGTCCATTCTAGAATGTTTCCTGATGATGAATTAGGAACTTGCAATAAGGGGCCAATAAGACACTTTGAAATTTTAGTGGTCGTTTATTAAAAATGTGCCATGGCTTGAATTTAAGCCATTCTTTTTTCTAAAGCAAAGGCCTAGTGCAACATTCTAGGCCATTTAGAATAACCAAGTAAAACACAAGGTATTGTCTAATCACTAAAATGTATCAAAAAATGAGGGACCAAGTCACATTGTAAGTTGATTGGCATGTTCAAGCTCGGGTGGTAAACAATAACATTTTTATTGACCAACAGTTGGCCAATCAAAAGCTCTCTCAAAAACCCCAATCCTGTCACCTATTTGAACCACTACAAAAACAAAGCCAAACTGCTCTTTCAAGAAACAACCATTCTCAATTGCATGTCTCCGGGCATTCTTGCATTAAATACAAAATATCCATTCAAGATCCAACCATTGAGAAAAATCCAATAACATAAGCTCTTGATGCAATTTTTAACTTAGCAGACTCGTGGTGTAAAATTTCAAAAACTGTGAGTTGTAGATTTGTGCTGTTGATGGCCCGTGATTGAGACAAGTCTCTAATACTTGGAAGACTTCTTAAATCATCCAGATAATAATATGATCCTGCATTCTTCTGCTCTCTGTCCTTTGTTGAATTTGGCTTAATTATACGAGGCTTGTAGTTTGATGGATCTCGTCTAAATGTAATATCCAGATGTGACAAAAATAGGTGCATTCCAATCTGCAGTGCACCCCCAAAAAAACTCATAGTTTCTACTACTACTGTCATACAGCATGTGGAAGATTAAAAGAAACTCTTCAAGCTTTAAAAAAGGGAACTTGAAGAAGGAATCAATACATAAGAAGAATATATAGGCTCATTAGTTCAACTGTTATCAGTTTAAAAACAATGTCCAAATTTAGATAACTGCTTTAAGCAAAGAGGGTAACATGTTAGGGGTTATTTTCTGATTTTAGACTTAGCTAATTGTCAATATCATAATGAAGCTATGTAAGGTGTCCTAATGTGACAAATAGTCCAAGTGATACTCTAAATTATATACTTCACGGAAAACTCCAAGAATATAATTCGCATCGAGGTCAAAATGACATGGTCAATATTCCTCGATAGGTACATAGTACAAACCAATTTGGTTTATTAAAAAATGTTAAATATCATCATCATCCTATTATATTAAGTCACTCGCCATATTGAGTTTATTATTTAATGCTAAAGATGCAATAAGGATATGTGTACTATAATATCTGAAAGTATAAATAAATATTAAGACTACCCTCTCTCAGTAATAGATGTTGTGTTGCCAGTTGCCACTAAGAATGTAAATATGTAATCTTTTTCCAACATCCCAGCAAATGAAGAGTGTGAATACAAATTTAACAGGCCACTTTATACCTTGTGCACACTATGCTCGGCAGCAATTCTGACATTTTTTTTGGCACATTGTTCATGTAAGGTTAACATTTGCATTGACAACTTTATCTCGTTAGATTGAGATATGAACAGGGAGTGGGAAAAGCTATCTGACAACCAAAGCAGCCAAAGCTTCACGTAGAAAAACAATAAGTTGCCCCACTAGCTAGTGGCATCCCTCAATTACCAGATCTTTTCATTTTGCAATAGAATAAAAGGTACTCTTTAACAGAATCATGGGTAGGCATTGCAGATATTGGAATATCCAGAATGATACACATATCTCCTACATCTCAAACATTTTTTCAACCATTCCTCTTGGAACTACCTCTAAAGTGCTTTCTCCAAGAGTCCAGAATCAATTATATAATCTGCTGCTCATATCTCCTTGACAACCTGATCCAGCATTCTGTATCAAATAGACCCAGCTTGGAACTCCTCCATCTATCAAATATTCCCACTTGAAACTCCATCTGAAGTGCTTTTCTCCAAAACTCGGAATCAATCACATAAGATGCTACCCATGACCCCCAACCCAACATATCTAGTTTACTTGTGCTAGTTCCAGCCAGAGAAGAGACATCATTTGTGATTCCAGAATGCCTCGCAAGCATTTTCACCTGTCGAAGAAACTCCTCATGCTGTGATGTAGAAAACTGATTCCCTATCATGGTGGAGCTGCAACACCATTTATTTTTATTGATTGCTCAAACAACTAACCAAACAAGATCATCTAAGCCAGCAGCATTCATGAGTCACTCATTCAATGGTCTTTCCTGAAAAAATGCGTGTTGGCAGGACCGAATCAATATCCACACATATCCTTCAAAGGGGGATATGGGGTACCACCCCCATCATTAAAGAACTGGTTCTTGATTCATTCTTGCACATTACAACAGAGAAAGCCTCCAATTGCAGAGATGCCTTCCATGTCACAAATAAGAATATATACAGACGTTTCTTAACCATTGAACCTGATGAGTAAACTCTCTGTAAATTTGATTCCGCCATTTTAGTCAAGGATGTGTTTGTCCTGGAGCACCAGTGTTTTCAGATATATTTCCAGAATATCCATTCAAAGATGTGCCTCTAAACTGCAGTCATTAGACCTACGGTTATTTATAGGTCTAAGCTTTTGGGGCGAAGTTTGGGGTCTACTGGCTGGAATCATATTGTGAAGATCTAGGCTATCATGCTTCAGCATATGACTCGTTGCAAATGGATGGCTCCTCAGTGCATTGTCCAAGCCGAGTTTTCTGCCAAACCCCTCTGCCTTAGGAGTGTTTCACACTTATTTTCTATATTCACAAACTCATATCCTAGGGTGATTCAGCCCCAGACCATGAGGGTACCCATATTATTCCCTCTTTGGGTCCCTCAAGGCATTGACATTGCTGCTATTTTGAGAAAAGTTTCCTCCTTTAATCGATCGGCATCTCTATTGATCATCTTCTTCCATTCACCAATACAGCTGTCAAATAAGATATATACATACAATACATTCAAGTTACTTGGATGAGACATCTCCTCCACAGTTGCTCAGCCCTAAGTTGGCTTTCTATGCTGAGCATTTCTTATGAATGGTAGGTGGCATCATCATTCAGCCCGACTGTCTCCAACAACATTAATCACATGGCATGAAGATTCCCCTTGGTGGGTGTGCTCCCACTGATTATGAGTTGAGACTGACCAACTTATTTTGTGAAGCGATTGGATGTGTTGTATCTACCCCCGCAAGGAAGAGGAGACTGAGTAGCACTTTATTTGTACGTGTCCTATCTACCATAAGATTCAAGGCGAATACCATTGTTTGTACAAGGAGTTGGGTGACTCTTTATCCACTTTCTTTCAATACCCACATTTGGCCCTTTTTATTTGAGACGTTGTCATTCTCAAGCAGAGACTCATATTCAGGACCCCTAGAACCATCAGGCTGATTAGTTCTTTCAGCACACTACATGCATTGGAGTCATTCAACACTTGTTGGATACAACCAATTCACACACGTGTGAACAGATCAGTGAGAAAGCATTCCTCTTTGTATATGACTACCAAAGCATCCCAACCCCCTCAATCTCATCCTAGAGAAAGTGGATTTTGCTTCGTTTTAGCATTGAGGGTCTTCCTTGTGTCCCCAACTTGGGTCACAAAGGCTGACGCACATTACAGGTTTTTTCTTTGCCACCAAAGGTTCATCAACCTTGGATGTTAGGAAAGGTTCTAGCAGGAGTACCTATCTTCCTCCTAAGATTGTCTTGACTGGCCACCTTAAGCCAAGAGATTCTCCTATGCATGTTTTCAAATCTTGCATTGGCTCTTTTCATGACAATAGAATGATATCGTTGGTTATTGGTCTCAAGACTTACTACATACGTGACAATGCTGGTTCTCAGGCCAACTTGCTACAGACATGACAACATTGGTTTTCTTGTCTTGGTCTCCCACTTTGATCTTAATCAATTCCTTGCCTCTCCAATTAACATTCTCAAATTTTCTATGTTGTTTGGAAATGGAAACAGAAACGCTTCTGAAACGTGGAAACGTAGAGTTTCAAAAACTACACACACATGCATATATATAAGCAATGCATATTTTTAGTTTAAAAAAGATAAAACACTTTAAAATATACAGTATTCATTCATTCATTACTTCAAAGACAAAATGTAAATTCAAATCTAGATTAAATCATCTAGATTGTCCTCAAAATCCTGAATGCCACTCCCACTATCTTTCAACTTCATTATTTATTGACTATAAATCATCTAGTTTGTAGGGGCTCCCCAGTGCATCGAATCTTCTTGTGGCACTTTGCAAGAGATGTTCTCAAACTATTCTAACATACCTACATCCCTTCACGAAGCCTTCATACCTCCTATAATGTCTCCTTGAAATATTGAAACCTTGAAATATAACTAAGTCTAAAATCCTAAAACCCTGAAATCTGACTAAGTCTGAAATATGATAGGATCCTTCAAAACCTAGAATTTGCATCATAGCTCCTAGAGGTCTGAACCACTCTCAAACATCTTGAAAGTATATATATAAAATATAACTTAAAGTATAAATTTACATCTAGATGTAAATTTATATTAAATGTTTATTTTTTATATATAGTGTCTAGTTCGGGCTCCTCTGGTCCTTGGCGAGCATGTATACTATGGTTTTAGGGTTTGCTTTTTATTATCACTTTTTTAATTTTTTGACTTTGATTGTTTTTTCCTGTTGGAATCCCTTGGAAATGCTAGGAAACAGCCAAAAACGTCAAGAAATGTCCCAGACATTTTTGGTGCATTTCCCAGACGTTTTCGGACCGGAAACTAGGGGCAAGACATTTCACTGCAACACAGTAAAGATTGTATTAGCTCTTTCACAATGGTAGATAATGATGTCATTGGTTCTTGGGTCCCAAACTTGCAAGAGACAAGTGACAGTGTCAGTTTCACCTTGGTCACATGCTTTGATTCCACATTAGTTCCTTGCTTCATTGATGGATCTTTCCCTCATAGGGCTATTTGTAATTGTATTTTTCTCATGCTCTTATGTTTTGGGCTCTAACCACTTTAGATTTAACCCCTCTTGTTACGCTTACATTTTTTAGGTAAATCACAACCCATTGGTGATGTAAAGCTTAGTTGAGGTAAGTCATTTGTGAATGGTTGAATTTCAAGTCAACTGAGGTAACTCATAGCCCAATGATCGATTTGATGCTCAACTAAGGTTAGCTCAAAGGCCACAGATTCGATTGAATCTTAGTGAAGAGAGCTTAGAAGGTATTGAAATCCTTGATTGAGGTTACTGATGGTGATATTCAACTACTATATGTTGGATTGAACTAAGATCATGTTACTCTTTTATGTTTTGGACAGATGAAGAAAACGAAATTGGTTGGAGTCCCAAGCTAATGATGCCTCACAATGATGAGCATCAAAGGATGTTCATCTTCAAATGCCGAGACCTATTGGGTTTTGATTGTCAACATTAAGTGGTTTTTGTGCAACCACTATCTAAGTCAAGAGTCGTTGTCTTGTATTTTGTAGTGTGAAAGTATCTCAATGTGACAATCCATAACAGTCGAGGGCTCTAGGATCAAAAGAGCAACGTTGCTCGTCCTGACTCGTATCAGAACCCTCATTAAAACCCACTAATGGAAAGGGTCAATCATGGGAACCCTCATTAAAACACAACGAAGAGAAACTAGAAGAATATCATCAAATATTGCTAAATAAAATTCTCATTCCAAAGTTTGTTGGGCCCAGCTAAGGTATGAAATTAATAGCCTTGATAGGCAAGTTGACTCGCTTTTTCCAATCAAACTCTATGGAAGACTAGCTAAGGTATGAAATTAATAGCCTTGATAAGCAAGTTGATTCGCTTTTTCCAATCAAACTCTATGGAAGACTACCAAAAGAACCACTTTGTTGTCTTACACCTTGATGGAAAACTAGACACTTTACATAATGTGGTAGATAGTCTCATTGTGCTTGTTTAATAAGAAAGGATATACCATTCTCTCTTCATCAAGATAACCACTATCAATATTATGTATATAATCTTAGGAGTAATATTTTTGTCTTCTTGTAGAATTTGAACCTTCATCTTGAAGATGAACTAAACAGTCACATAGTTTGCTATTTATATGTATTCTTCCATCTTATTAATGAATGAATACAATTTTGGTTTGCACCAATTTCATTTTCAATTTACGTAGTTCATTCTTGGCCCAACATAGATATTCATTTTTTTTTTCCTCCAATTTACTTCTCCCATTGCAAACTCTTATCCCCAGCTATATCGATATTTGTGTGGGCCGTAAAACGTTGTTACAACAGACCCAAACAAAGCCTTCAACCTCAATATATTGACTCCTGATTTTGACCATACAAAGGAGAGGCCTATGAGGCTTGGCCTTAACGTGAGGGCACAGGGGACCTTGAATGGACCTGCTCTAAATAACATGAGACAGTTGAAGGGATTATGTCTTGCCCAAAGAAAAAGCAGAGGGTTTGTGCTGACAACAAGGCAGCCTATAATTGAAATTGAGCGGGGATGAAAGGGAGTTTGTAACATTTTACAGTTGCTACAACAATAATTATTGAAGTGTTGGAATTGTGCATTGTTGGAAACTGCTACATACCAATTTCTCTTCACGAGTGCTAGTCAAACCCTCTCCACCATCACCTAACATTGGAAACTCCCACACAACAGTTCAAAAGCTCTCCCACACGGCAGTTCGAAAGCTAAGTTCTATTTTTAAGTTTTGGAAATTTATATTTTTTAATGCTTTTTATTTGAAAAAGCATGTATGTTTTTTTTTGGAAGATTAGTGACTTATGAAATAGAATAAATCATTTTGGTGCAAGCATTACTAAAAAATAACTAAAAAAAAATTGAAAACCTAAAAATTGCAATGTATGGTATGTGTAGTGCCTCTAGTTCACATTTACAAATAAAGTCGTTGCGTTTGAACTATTGCATCTCACGTCTAACATAGCTACAACAACAGTGTTTGAGGCTTTGACCCTATAAATCACTGGAGAAAAATAAGAACAAAATTTTTAGTTGCCTCCATCACCCATTCGTCTCTATTATTAAACGTAAATCTTGAAAGCGAGAAATTCCAAGTATATAGGGAAGTTACGCCTGCGTAAAAGAATTTCTCTCTAAATAAGCATCATTGATAAAACGAATCATTTTCACATACTACCTAAATGCCACGTACCACTCTACTCTCATGTGCTTTAACATCTCTTTCACATACCGTCAGGTATATCGAAAGGACGATCTTCTTCCACATACCAACGGGTATATATGAAGAGCAAGCATATCAAAAGGTTTGGTATATTGGCATGGTGATATATAAAAAGGGAAACCTAATGGAGTAATAAGGAACCAATCCATCTCCCCTTTATATCAAAATACATTCAATCAAAATAATAGTTGGCAAAACACTAACCAGGAACGACACATGGTTAAAATGGTCTAGACAAGTTGAGAATAATCTCATCTTCAACAATTTGTGATTCGACATTTGTGATGGAGACACAACCAACTGAACCAAAGCAAAAATAGAATCACAAATTTGGAAGCATAAAAATTTTAAGGCATTGGTCTTGATAAGGATCTCAGTTGATGGAGAAGTAATTCGTAACATACAAGGGTGCAACCCACCATGGGAATCACTAAACAAATTAAAAGATAAGTATGACTTGCATTCAGAATTGGAATACATACAATTGCAATTGAAATTGTTTAGTCGTGAGTTGAAAAATGGTGATGTAAGGAGTCTGGCTTCGGAAATTTGCACAATCAAGCATGATGTTGAAGCTGCTAGAGCAAAAATTGATGTATTTATGATTGGCTTCATAAAAGCTCTTCTTCACACATATTCAACTTATTTAGAGTCTTTGCAAGCAAGTAATCAGTCGAAGACTCATTTTTTATCAACTGGTTGAAAAGATCGTTGAAAGAGAACAAACCTTTGAAAGAGAGACTGAAACCACTAGTGAAAATATTTACTATGCTCATCAAAAGGGCAATTCTTCCGATAAGGCTTCCTCTTCCAAGAATGAAGGAAATAATAGGGGCAAAGTAAGAAATAGAGGACGAGGTGGCAAAACTGGCAGAAACATGCTCAACATCATGAAAAGCAAAATGACAAACAAAACTTGTTTTGCAAACATTGTTGTCTCAGTTTACAAGTGAATGTGTGATTTCCATTAAAGATGAAGTCAACAATGTCTTACTGAATTGAACTTGGGATGATACTTGGATCCTAGATACTGGTGGCACACAACAGATGACTTTCCGAAGGGACTTCTTTGAGGAGTTTCATGAAGAAAGATGTAGTCTGGTGTATTTAGCAAACAGAACAAGTTTGCAACTTGAAGGAAATGTACAATTCGACTCAAGTCACCAAGACTTCCAGATTTCACTCTCTACAATGTCCTATACCTTCCTCAACTGAAATGAAACTTGTCCTTGGTACTTATCCAACAACAAGGCCACTCTATTTTGTTGGATGGAGGTAAAAATTTGAAAAAAAAATGTGATAATGCAGTTTTCTTGACTAGATTTGAAGAATGAAAGTTGTTAAAACTCACAGGTGAGCCTTCAATTTCAAGATTTTTTTCTCATCTTGTTGAAGGAGGAATGTCAATAAGTCTTTTGTGGCATGCTAGATTTGGGCATACCAACTATGACAACATTTGAACAATGCAAGAGAATAGTGTTGTAGGTTTGCCAACTCTGTCCAAAAAAATTGAAAAATGTGAAGTATGCATCTTGGCTAAACATGAAAAAGAACCATTTCAAAAATCAGATTGGAAAACTAAAAGGAAATTGCAACTGATTCACTCTGATTTGTGTAATCTACCAATTCTTTCTGCTAGTGATCATAAGTACTTCATGATGTTCATTGATCACTATAGCAGATTGACCTAGATCTATTTTTTGAAGCAAAAATCATAGGCTTTCAAAACTTTTCAAATGTTTCAAACTATAGTTGAAAATAAAGCACAATCCTATATTGGGACACTATGGAGTGATAATGGTGATGAACTCACATCAAAAGTGTTTGAAACCTATCTCAAGAAAAATGGGACAAGCATCATCTCACAGTGCCTTACACTCCTCAACAAAATGGAATAGTTGGGAGGATGAACAAAACAATGATGAACATGATTCAAGCAATGTTGTATATGAAAGGAGTAAATCTACATTTCTAGACAGAAACAGATCAAGCAGTAGTCTATCTTCGCAACAGGGCACCATCAACAACTCTTCAAATGAAGACTCCATGTGAAGTTTGGTGTGTTCATCTTCCTTCAGTGTAACATCTTTAGGTTTTCAGATCCACATGCTACACATTGATTCATAAGAAGAAAAGAAACAAGTTGGACCATAGGAGTACAAATGCATTCTTTTGGGATATTCAAAATCATCAAAGGCCCTATAGACTATTTGATGAAGAAAAAAAAATCTCATTGCAAGAGATGTTTTCTATGAAACCACAAAGGACATAGCCAGCATTGATCAATAATTGAGTCAACTTGAGAAATTTGCAAAATTTGATGTTTTCAAGCAGGATGATATGGAGATTCCAAACAGTGAGGGGAGGCATGCAATTGGGAATCAAATGAATCTATATTGTCTCCTATAATTGAGAATGAAATTCATACGGAAGAAATTGAAATTTTAAAATATTAACACATGTTTATAGAATAAAAGTCAAAAGATGAAGCTTCAGATCAAGAAAATGAGGCACCAATTGTTCCACCCAAAAAAAAAAATGCCAAAATGGGCTACATAGACATTGAAAGATGTTAAGAGCTAGCGAAGTTGGGAAAACAAGCACTCAAAGTACACGCAGACAAACAACAAACGAACAAGGTCCTAGAAAAGATTCAAGATAAACTATAAAACTTTACCTTGGAAGACCATCCAGAAGAAGTCAATATTGTTTTTGATTCAAAACCTACTTCGTTCAAACACACTGAAAAACTTAATGCATGGAAAAAAGCGATGACAATTGAATATGATGCTTTGGTTAAGAATGGAACTTAAGAGTTAGTTGATCCTCCACTCAATTGTAAACCCATTGGTTGTAAGTGGGTTTTTCAAAACAAATACAAAGCAGATGACTCACTTGACAAACACAAAGCAAGGCTTGTCACAAATGGATATGCTCAAAAATAAGAGATGGACTATAAGAAGACCTTTGCACCAACAGAGAAATGGTTTAATATTCAGACTTTGTTGACTTTAGTAGCACAAAACAGATGGAAAGTTCATCAAATGGACATGAAAACTGCTTTTCTAAATAGTGATCTCAAAAAAACAGTATACATGACTCAACCAAAAGGTTTAGCAATTGATGGCCAAGAATACAAAGTGTGCAAGTTGGTGAAATTGTATAGACTGAAACAAGCTCCAAGAGCATGGTGTGAAAAGCTCATTGAGCACATCTTGAGTATGAACTTCAAGCATTTTGAATTTGAAAATGCAACTCTGTTTTGTCAAAACAATTATATATCTCATTGTATATGTGGATGATCTGCTCCTCACAGGAAATAATGAAAGGTACACTATAAAAGTCAAAGCAGAATTGATGAAAGGTTTTGAAATCACAAATTTAGGTCACCTTCATTATTATTTGGGTATTGAAGTGATTCAAAAATCCAAGTACATTTTCATCACACAACAGTAGCACATTGGTGAAATTTTGAGCAAAATTGAAATGATAGACTGTAAACCACCCAGCACACCAATGGAAGAAAATTTGAAGTTGAAAATAGATGATACTACAGACTTTGAAGATGCAACTAAGTATAGACAACTCACTGGAAGTCTAATCTATGCAAACTACAACTAGACCAAACAGTTCTTTTTAGATTCATGCAACAACCTAGAGAAAGTCACTAGGTAGCAGCAAAGAGAGTTCTTTGATACCTAAAGGAAACACAATTTTGGGCTAAAATACTCCAGGGCAACGGACATCAAACTAGTTGGATATTCAAATTCAGAGTATGCAAGGGATTTTGAAGATGGAAAATCTACTTCAGGTTTCCTGATGAATTTAAGAACAATAGTCATCTCTTGGAAGTCAAAGAAGCAATCAATGCCAACAATTTATTCTGCGGAAGCAAAATATATGGCAGCTTCAAAGGCAACCAAGGAAATGATATGCCTTAGAAGGATTCTTGCAAATTTGCAGGAAAAACAAATTTCATCAACACCACTCATGGTCGATGACACATTTGCAATCCAAATGGCAAAAAATCCAATATTTCACGACCAAACCAAGCACATCAAAACCAGATTTCATTTGATTTGGCATCATGTGAAAGATGGCAATGTAAAATTGATACAATGTCCAACTATAGAGCAACCAATGGATATCTGGACAAAAGCGTTTGGAAGAGAGATTTGAAAAATTTAGAGGCATGTGTGGTCTCACTATCACCCCTACGTACTAAAGGGGGGATGTAATATTATGTATCTAATCCTAGGAGTAATATTTTTGTCTTCTTGTAGAATCCGAACAGTCATCTTGAAGATGAACTGAACAGTCACATACTTTGCTATTTATATGTATTCTTCCATCTCATTTAATGAATGAATACAATTTTGGTTTGCACTAGATTCATTTTCAATTTACGCAATCCATTCTTGCCCTGAAATAAGTCACAAAAATCAAGAGACAAAATCTTTACTTTCATTGTTCATGTTATTAATAAGTTCAATTGTCACCTAGTTTCATCCCACATGTAGAAATATTAGAACCAAAAATACCCATATCTTGGTTGATTGTAGTCTTTAATCAATAATCACCACAATCACATAAACATAGCTTTTATAATCTTCAAAAGTTGGATGCAAAATAATTGATAATTTGGCAACTATATGGTTGTAATTGCATATTCTACATCATAATTAAAATTATTACCACTTAGATAATAAAAAAGCTAAAGGATTAATGTATCTCATACCAATAAGACATACATAAAAAAAAGCACTCAGATATTTTAATGTTAAACATTTTTATATTTTCTCTATATCCTTTGCTGGCACAAGGCCCCCGGTGAACCCTTATGAGTGCTACACTGATCATGGGATTGGCCCTGTCCTATATGTCTTCTTAGAGACGTAATTACTTGCGTCAAGGCTCATATTACCAATGGCAGTCGGTATCAGCGTCAAGGCTCATATTACCAATGGCAGTCGGTATCACCAACTATGATATATAATCACTCTTAATCCATGACATATGCAAATTCCCAAACAATTTTGAATTTTAATTCATTGCATGCAAATTCTTATGCATAAACACCAACACAAGTGAGATACTACAAGAGGCATATGAAACAGAAGAACATCTCAAGCAATGGCATGAGAGACAAAGTAAGACAAGATGTTATTAAATGTTGTACATATAGTGATAATACACTTCAAAGATGGTCTCTTATTGCATATTGGTACATCTCTAAGGCCTGATTTTTACTCTATTAATTCCCTATTTTGGCTGCTCTTGTGTACTGGATGGACCTTGTTTCAATTCTATTTTTGGCATGTGATGCCGAGACTTTTTCACTTTATACATATGTTCAAACGGTGATTCATTATGAGATTATGGCGGTTAATTTATATGCAGGCATTATCATATTATAGTCTCTTTGATTTATCATGTGTAGTTTATAGCCTAAAGCTAGGATGATATGGGATATGCAATGGTTCATGTGATGAACACATTGGTTTACAATGATTACTTGTGACGTTATCATGATAGGTTAATACGATTAGATATATATACATTGTTGATTGGTATGTCATTATTACTCATGCTTGTAGCATGCACATGTGAGTTGTTTGGCCACTTATGAGACTATTATTGATACAAATAGATGGACCTTCTTGTTGATTTTGTGGTGTACATCAGTGAAATATTATCATGTTTATTTGCTTTATATGAACATGTAGCTTAGACCTATTGATGGATGCAATGGGTGTGCAAGATACATGTGTCTAAGAGAATGAAAAGGTTACAAGATGGTCCAATAAATCATGCTTCCACCTCATAAACATTTCACTAGTTGCTTAGACACCAAGATTTATCCTATGGACCTTGGAAATGTTTAGACGATATTGTGTACCTTGCCACCTTCACCTTGTGACTAATGGGGATGCCACAACTTGGTAAACACTTAGGAGACCATGCCTTAAGTTGTCATGTGAACCCTTGTGCTAAGTGACAAAAGGGGTAGGACCAATGCAATTAGATAAGGACTCCTTCCGGATTTCACATGTGAGCCCATTTTAATGAAGTGTGTTAGCCAAGTTTTTCATTCGTAAGCATGTGATTTGGGGTTGGGTCCCTAGAGGGTATGCCTAGGTGTGTTTTGTAGGCCAAAATAAGCCTCTTTCATGCTTAGAACCTTCTAGAGAATGCCTAGAAGGTGCTGGAGGTTTAGGAAGAGGAAAAGAATGCCAAATGAGGACACGTGTCACCTTCTCATTGTGCAAGGATTATGGGTTTTCCTACAATAAGGCTAAAATTTCCTAATGAAGAACTTTTTGACCATTTTGGGAGAGAACCCAGCAGCTAGTGGTGCAAGCTAAAGCAAGTAGTGTACAGAGGTAGGCCTTTGAACCATGAGACTTTGGTATGCAACTTGGTATTTTATTATGGGTTTACAATGGGTTTTTTCTCCTTGATTTCATTGTTGATTCCAACTTTGTTGTTGCCATGTTTGACAAGGTTTTTGTGGTTTTTCATATGACTTGTGAAGCCTTGATTTGTCAACATGGAGTTGGAGGTGTAGGGTATGGATGAATAGAGAGTTTGGGGCTTGTGCAACAAGCTACATGTTGACTCCTATGTCAAGAGGTGAAGTGAATATCTAGACCTCCAACAATTGTAATGGTGTGACTTTTTTTTGGCGTTCGTACGATGCAGTATGGATCATATGATGTGGTACGATTCATAAAACACAGTACGGTTGTACTACACAAGACCCACTGTACTATTTGGCGTGGTTTCCCAAAAACATGTTTCTGGAATCTTCCTTGTTTTTCCTATTTAAAGGGTACGACCCTGTTATTGTGATGTACAAAAATAATTCAAATACAATAAAGGAGAGAGTTGCCATTGTCCCATGGTTTTTCCTGCAAGTTGCAAGTTTTCCATGTAATATCTCGTGTCCCATTGTTCTTTATTTTCATTACTATAGTACATTAAAACTTGTCTCTTATTCCTAACATCCTATTGATTACTTGAATAAAAAGTTTGGGACTTGTGCGCAAGCTACATACCGACTCCTATTGATTATTTAGGCTAGGAGCTTGGGGCTTGTGTGACACGCTGCTTGTTGGCTTCTTCCTAAAAATGGTGGATATGAATATTTGGAAACATTGGAGACATTGTGGTGATTATTTGGTTTTCCTCATCTCTCCCCATGTGGGTAAACCCTAAGGGATACCATAGCGATCATTTTAGATTATGCACATTGTTGCTTTTGATGTTTTGTGGCATATGAGACTCCCCTACTTCCTTTTGGACTTGTGGTTCTAGATTTGGTTGTTTATGTTTAGTAAACCTCTAAATTGGACTCTAAATTTATCCTATCGTGGCTAAACTTGTGTAGTGGCTTGTCATGATTTATGGGACCCCTTGGGCTTGGGAGTTGACTAAGGTGAACTACATTATGATGTCATATGGTTGGGAAGCAAGTTCCCCTTTGTTGTTTTGGCTAGTAGGAGGTTTACATGTCAATACACAATTATTGGAGAAGCTTTGTTGATTTGTGTAATGACAATGATTAAAGTTGTGATCTTGCATACTGGATTTGACTCCTAAAAGGGAGGTGGTAATTTTAGTGCTTGGTCAGGTTCATTATTGAAGTGAGAAAATAATTTTTCTAGATTAAGGATGTTGCTATGCTTTCTAGATTTCATGGAACTTGGTTTTTTATCTTCCGAATCAAGTTGTGGGATAATTGAGCAAGTGTTGCTGAATTCGGTTACTAGCAAAAGCACGTGTATATGTTGATGTATGTAACATTGAATTTCAAAAGTAACAATGTTAACATTAAGAGGAAATTTTGGAATGGTTATCATTATTGTTTCCAAGTTTAAGTTTCAATTTTGGTATTTGATAAAGTATAATCTCATTTTTATGAATGCTTCATTCTAGCACTCTTGGTAGAACACTACAGGTTCCATTCTCTTATTCACTCTTTTTTAAGCAGGTCCAAGCAGTTTTGCCTTTGGTTGAGCTTAGTCCTCCACTTTTTTCTAAAATTCAATGCCCTGTATGTGTTTAGACCGCCACTTTTTCTGATATTCAGTGTCCTGCATGTGTTTAGGCCGCCACTTTTCCAAACTCTATTTGAGTTTTAGGTGTTCTATTTTTGCAATTTCCTCTGTTTTGACCTCTTTTGCCACTATCTAAGGGTTCCCTCTAGACTTTCTCCTTCGATTTGCTTTCACTCAGTTGCCACGGTTCAATCAATAGCCATTGTATCTTTGGCATAGAACCCAACACAAAGCTTTAAAATAAAAATAGCTCATTTGCATCCCTTTGTTGTCTTTTGAATTGGATAAAGGATTGGTTATTCAGAAAGGAAGAAGAATGGAATAGAGAAAAGCATAAACAGAATTATAGAATTCTAATGTTCAAATGGGAATCTTTTCTCTTCACACTACATACATAGATTAAGTGCATTGGAAACAACATAACCTAGCGTGCAAAGTTTTACACAGTCATATGATTGTTAGTTCATATTACTCCACGCTAGTGAATTCTCAATGATAAATTTAGGATTGACGTTGATAGAGTGCAATATTGCTTAATAAACATGTTTTTCCGTTCAATTGATTCTTTAAGGGTTTGATGGAAAATTCCTTGTAGTGGTTGTTTCATGTCCCTCAGCTCGATTGGAGAATCCTTCAGACAATAGCTATTTTTCATGTTGGATCCTTAGTGATCAAGATGGCTCCATAGGTGTTGCATTATCATAACAAACTTTCACTTCTGCCCCTCTAAATGTAATAAGCCTTTGTCTTTCTAAAAGTCTCCCCTAGCTGCTTGGATTCTTGTCCTTTGTGTGATCCTCCAGATGTCCTCTTTTAAAGAGAGGCTAGCTCAATCATTCATACCTATTTGGGTCTTATTGCTATTGCATGGGTGTATGCACTAAACACCCAAGTAGATCACGCTAATGCCTAAATGTCTTGTGAGCTTGCTATTGAATCCACACCTAGCAAGCTAGTAGATGGACCTCATGCTTTGTCATGGAACTTGCTCCCGTTTATCTAGTGTTGTGTGTTTTTACTTTCATTTATCAAAGCACCCCTTGCACTTTTGATAACCTGATGACTTGAGTTGGTGTGTACACTTAAGGCACCCGAGTGGATTGTTGTTAGACCTTGTGACCTGGTGGTTATGCGGGTTGAGTGGGCCCTTGCTAACTTGATTGAACTTGAATCCAAATAACTTGATAATCATATCTACGCACTTGTTGTTCTTTTAGCACCCTTGACTTATGTGTTTTGTATTATTGACCTTGATAAATTATATCGAAAAAACATAATCATGTTTCAACACCACGACTTTTGATAACATATTCTTTAGAGCCTTTAACCTCCTACAATGAACTAAAACTCTTACTTGTACCTGTGTAGGATGGTCCGAGCAAGAGATAGAAGAGCACCTGCATAGACCATGTTGCCATCATATGGTGAGCATCATGGGCTTAGTTTGCACGATAGGCCCCATGCTAGCTTGGGGGACAGAGGCCACTAGAGGGTGCAAGCATGAGACCGAAGACCCAATTAAAGACCTTTTCAGACTCCAACCATCTGGATTGTGGATTCAAGGCCAAGGCTTGACTTGTGAGTCTAGCCAAAAAAATAAATGTCTAGTCATATGAGACCAAAACGGTATTCACCTACTGAGAGGGGCAGTTGAGGTCTGGTGTTAGCATGAAGAGCAAAAGCTCTGTTTGGATGTTGAAGCTATCACTCGAAAACTCTTTGTTGAGCGGTTCAGAGCCCAATATTTGTCAAAGTAATTGCATAGACAAGTGGATGATTTCTATGACTTGTGCTTGAGGGGTAGCAAAGTGGCTCAGCATGAAAACTGGTTTTTGGACCTATTGCAAAATGTGTACTATCTCCAGGATGAGAAGTTACAGGTAATGACATTTATTAGAGGGTTGAGCGCAGATTTGGCCAGTATAGTTCATCTCCTTTCTCCCCAAACCTTACAGTGCCGTGGAGAAGGCCTATTTAGCAAAGGAGAACGAAGGTGTTGACATGAGAGGCATGAAAGCAACTCAAGCCCATCAAGATAGTAGGGCCAGGGGTGTCCAAACACTGCCTAAAAGAGTTTGTAAACCACCACCACCTTCAACTAGACCTCAACAGTAGCAATAACCCCAACCACAATAGGGGGCACAACAAAACAAAGGGCGCGAATGGTAGGCCCAAGGCCAAGGTCAAATTAGGTGGCCGAAGAGACATGGGCATGCACCCACACAAACCTAGCAATTAGGACATGTTGGGCATGGAGATGCCAATGGACATGGGTTATAGGGATCCAGTCCCTATGCATCGACAATAGCGGCCCCACATTGTGATGGTTGTTTTATATGTGACGAAGCCCATTGGACGATACCTCTCTCTCAAAGGATTGTGGACGCCCCAAAGCAAAAGGCAACAACTCCTAAGCAAACAGTAGGTGATGTGGGTAGGGCTCATAGAGTTTATGCAGTAGTTGACAACCATTAGGCAAAGCACCAAGCTACCGTGATTGAGTCAACAAGTATGATCAATGATGTTTTTGTATCCATTTTATTTGACCCAAGAGCATCATACTCCTTTATTTCCCCATCACCTGTAGACCAATGCAAGTTAGTGGCATCTAGGCAAGTAGACCACTGGGAGCCTGGGATGACCACTAGGGCCAGGCAGTCTGTTGGCTCCCTAGTGAGTTCTTGCGTTTTGGACTTGGATGTTTTTACAACCTCATTGAACCTACATGTCCTAACCCTTGGCTCATATGATTTGGTTTTGGGTATGGATTGGCTACAGGCCCGCCGAGTCAAAGTGGATTGTTATGGCAATGTTATTGATTACAGAGATGACCTTAGGATTGAAATTGTTCTTTTGGGGATTCAGAGACCTATTTCACTTCGCATGATTTCTGTTATGCAACACAAGCAAAGCATGCAGAAGGGATGTCAGCGTTTTGCCATCATGGTGAGTGATAGATCTGAAGATCATTTGACAGGGATGACCCTCGATGCTCACCCCGCTCTTTGTGAGTTTGTCGACATCTTTCCAAATGAGTTACCTAGCTTACCCCCACAACAAGATATTAATTTCATAATTGACTTAGTGTTAGGGGCAAAGTCAGTTTCTAGAGCATCTTACATGATGACTACTCCCAAGCTAAGTGAGCTCGAGGTTTAGTTATTAGAGTTACTAGAGAAGGGCTACATCCATACTAGTGTCTCTCCCTAGAGTGCACCAGTTATCTTTGTGAAGAAGAAAGACAGGACCCTTTACTTGTGTAATGATTACCGCCAGCTAAACAAGGTTACAGTGAAGGACCATTACCCGTTATTGCAAATTGATGACTTATTTGATGGATTGAAGGGAGCAAAGGTCTTCTCTAAGATTGATCTTAAATCAAGGTACCATCTATTGAGGATCTGCAGACATTCATAAGACCACATTTCGGACACATAATGACCACTATGAGTTCATTGTACTACTTTTTGGACTAACAAATGCCCCAACTGTGTTTGTGAACTTGATGAATGGTGTATTTCAAATCTATCTGGATCATCTTGTATTGATTTTCCTGGATGATATTCTAATCTACTCTCATGAAATGGAGGAGCATGAAGAACACTCCGACGAAGGTTCTTCAGTGCTTGAGAGAGCACCAATTGTTTAGCAACCTTTTCAAGTGTGCGTTTTTCAAGTCAAAGGTTCAGTATCTTGGGCATATCATCTCGAGCAAGGGCATCTTAGTAGACCCCTCAAGATTCATGCCATACAGTGGCCCACACCCACCAGTGTTACCTAGGTGGGGAGTTTCATGGGTTTAGCGAGGTAATATCGAAGGTTTGTTCAAGGCTTTTCGCACATCATGCAGCCCATTACTTCCCTTTCGAGAAAAAAGAAGAAATTTGAGAGAACAAAGAAGTGCAAGATAGCCTTCCATGCATTGAAAGAGCATCTCGCTAGTGCTCTGATCCTTGCAGTCCCTGATCTTAAGAGGGATTTTGAGGTTTGCACTAATGCCTCTTTGGAGATCTCGGGGGTCGTTCTTATGCGAGAGAAATGCATGGTAGGTTATGAAACATGAAAGCTCAGGACTATGAGCTTAAGTATCCCGTCCATGACTTGGAGTTGGTGGCAATGGTTCATGCACTGTTGAGGTGGCATCATTTTCTTTTGGGGGGACGATTCTTGCTAAAGACCAATCATCAACAATAAAACTCATTTTAACACTTATGTTGAGAGAATGCAATATTTCTTTATAAACATACTTTTTCCTTTATTTCTGGAAAGCTTATTTTGAATCAGACCCCAAGAACACATCCCACTTTTCAGCTGGCATGATCAAACAAATTTTATAACTAAAAAACCTCATTCTGACAACAGTCTTTCTTTAAGTATTTGGTAAAAAATTCCTTGTAGCAGTTGTTTCATGTCCCTCAATTCGACAAGATAAGCCTTCAAACAATCACTCTTGTTCATGTTGGATCCTTAGTGATCACAATGGAATCATAGATGTTGCAATTTCATAACAAACTCCCACCTCAACCTCTCTGAATGTAAGAAGCCTTTGCCTTTCTAAAGGGCTCCCCTTGTTGCTTGGATGCTTGCCCTGTGTGTGATCCTCCATATGTCCTCTTTTGTAGGGAGACTAGTCCCACCATTCATAGCTATTTGGGCCTAATTGTTATTGCACGAGTGTGTGCATCAAACACCCAAGTAGATCAGACTTATGCCTAAAAGCCTTGTGAACCTTTGAACTAGTGAGGGCCTTGTGAGCTGGTGACTAAATCCAAACCCATGAAGCTGGCAGATGGACCCCATGCTTTTTCATGCAACTCACTCTCCTTTATCTAGTGTTGTGTATTCTTACTTTCCTTTATCAAAACACCCCTTGCACTTTTGCTAGCATGATGACTTGAGTGGACATGTCCACATAAGACACTTGGGTGGCTTGTTTTTAGACCTTGTGACCTGTTGATTATGTGAGTTGAGTGGACTCTTGTAACTCGTCTAGACTTTAACCCTAATGACTTGAGGATTGTTACTACACATTTGTTGTTCTTATAGCACCCTTAGACTTATGTGTCGTCAATTCTTGACCTTTGGTAACTTAAATTGGGAAAAAATACCCTTTTTTACCTAGTTTTCTGAATGAATTGTTTTGGGCATTACAACCTCCTCCTATATGCTTGTCCACAACTCTTATACAATACAATTTCCAATATAGGATATACAGTAGGCAAAACAATTATAATATGAAAAAAGCGTTGTATAAAGAAAACACAGAGAAGCAACACGGTTTTTGCAGGCACACTCATGCATATGAGTACCCAAGCTGAATGTAAATCTTTAAGAATGCAAATTCTATTGAATGACCATCAGATGAAACTAAAACTTCATGTAAATAAATTCTAATTGAAAAATACATGATTAGACACATCCTGACATTAAACAACTCTGGTAATCATTCTACATGTTAAGAGTAGAAGACAGCAGCCAGACAGTCAATAGTTCACATTGGTCTCGCACAGGTATTCAGGTTGAGTTAACTATATCTATCATTCCTTGCATGAATCTGGTCTGAAGAAGAGAATTATTTCCTTCCATTGCCTTTAATACCTTGTGGATAAATCATTTTCATCTTAGAAATGCTATCCTCAAACAGCATTCTAATATTCTTTTTATTGATGCAACAGCCCCTTTGTTTTCACCTTGAATCCAAAAATATATGAGCCTAATTGACAACTACAGGAACCTCCCCAACATTTCCCATAAAAATACTGAATTCAAAGTCCCAACTCCCAAACTAAATTTGTTCCCAGAGGAACTAGAAAACATGGAATTCAAAGTGCAGAAAAACCAAATCTAAACTCAAAATGCATATTTAAGAAACTTAAAAGTTAATAGTCCTAAATTTGATTTCTTCAATGTACTAAATACACTGAATTCAGAAAGTGGGAAAAAAAATCCAAACTTTTTCGAATTTAAAGTCTAATTTATTTTCTTCCAAAATTTACTAGAAATCGCTGAATTCAGAGCACAGAAACACCACAGATCAAAACTTAAATTTTATATTTGCAAAGTCCTAAATTTGATTTCTTCCAGGATATCTAAAAAAAGAGCATTCAAAGCGCAGAAAAACCAAATCAAAACAAAATAAATATCTTAGATATTTCAAGTCTTAAATTTAATTTCTTCCAGATTATCCTAAAAACACCGCATTCAAAGAACAGAAAAACTAAATCAGTACTCACGAATTTATTTAATACTAATATTTAAAGTCGCTAAATTTAATGTCTTCGGAAATATACTTTGAAACACCGAATTCAAAGCACATAAAACCAAATCAATAATACAAATTTATATCTCAGAAATGTAACTTCTTAAATTGATTTCTTCGAGCACGTCCTAGAAAACAGTGAATTCAAAGCGCAGACAAAACTAAATCAACAAATCTACGGAATTTAAAGTCATAGTTTACTAGAAAACAGAGCATTCAAAGCATTGAAAAACCAAATCAAAACCTGCAATTTATATCTTCAGAATTCCAAGTCCTAAATTTAATTGCTTCCAGAATTAACCACAAAGCATAGCATTCAAAGCACAGAACCAACCAAATCAAAACTAGAAAGCAATCTTCAAGAAACTCAAGATCCTAAATATAATTTCTCTCATAATGTACTGAGAACAGTCAATTCAACGAGCAGAACAACCACAGGAGAGCTGGAATTTAGGATACAAAGTCAAATTAAATACAACAAAAAAAATCCTTATTAAATTTTTCCAACCATAATTCAAAATCACTAAACTTACCCGGCTAGCATCAGGATCCAAACAGGTAAGCTCATTAAAAGTATCCGAAACCGCCCTGGGCGAAACCAGCGTGTATCTCCCATTGCCGCCCGATGTTTTCAATGTCTGCTTCGAATTCACCAGAAGTTTGACACCGCACAGAGAAGAATTCGAAAAAGAAAGGCTCTGCGGATCACCTCGCGGATAAGCGGGCCTAAAAGAGGTTTCGCGTCTAGTGACGTGAAAATTCGCTGCTGCCGCTGCCGCCATCGTGCATGATGCTGCTGCCATTATGCCGTGGAATATGCGGTCATGTGACAGGAAGTGTGAAGTTGAAGCTGAAGCTGAAACTGAAACACACTCTGTATGTATCAGGTGGCAAGGAAGTGGGGTTTTATAGTGCGGAAAACCAGAGGGGGTTTTGAAAACCGGTCGTGGTTGCGAAAATGATAGCGAAAAACCGGGGTGGTTTTTAGGGGTGAAGGCAATAAGTCATGTGACGATGAGCGGACCGCGTGCTATGAGATGGGTGTTTGGGGATTGGTTCGGCTACCCGAAAAGGCGCATACCAGGTGCCTCTTGTGAATCGGATATTCCACGAATTAGATTTTATTCTATTATTTCAATAAAAATATCCAAGTGGATCACCTAGTCATGCTTGTGAAATTAGGGTAAAATTTAGATTGGTTTGAAATTATGTATTTGAATACAGTAATCGTCACATGCGACTGTAAGGTATTTTTAAGAATATTCGTAATAAAAATGGTCTTAGTTCTCCTTTAAAAGCTTGAACAAAATTTATTTATTCGTAAATGATATTCCGTAAAATATTTTTTTACGTGGAAAATTTTTAATGATATTTATCTTCTTATAAAATAAGAAAAGAATAAGTGTGGGAAACTTCCAATTTTTTTTTATGTTTTTTCACTAATTTAAATTTTTTTTCTTTTTAATTTTAAAAAATAATAATAAAATTTTATTTCTTTTTTTTTTAATTTTAAAAAATAATAATAATTTTTTTTATCTTTCATAATTTTAGATTTTATTATTTGAGGTTTTATTGCGCTAAAAGTTTTATAACTAGTAATTGCCTCGATGGTGTAAGGAATATCAAAAAAGATGCAATATATTGGTAACATGGATGATTGGTAGCAACAAAATAAACTTTGGCACCTCGATCTCTTATCTTTACATTAGCAACATTGCATTGTTGATTTGAGCCACACATAAAAAATGGAGTCTTGTTTCAATCAAATCAACTCTCATGAGTGAAACATAATATTTTAAAGTTATGCAGATAACAAACAATGTTGTATTCAGATAAGTTGAATTTAAAATCATATTTCATTTGAAGCCTAACACGTTGGACAAATATGCATTGCTCTATTGGGTGGTGTGTTGGCTCATTCATATGGTGAACAAATTTAATCTTTCGCTTCTTGATGGTTTTACTCCCACTATCAATAGTCATATGCCAATTCTTTGTAGCAATACAAATGCATCATTACCATTGAGTGGGAAATTATGATGTCAATCAAAATAAATTGTAGATGCATCTTCATCAAGACTCTAATAGGTAAGACCATCGCCACATTATTAATTGTTTGGAGGGCTCCTCTTCATGCAATAAAGCTTGCAAGTTTGTCCACATCAAAATCTCATGAGTGAGACATATTATTTTAAAATTACATAGGTAGGAAACAATGCCTCGTCTAGACAAGTTGAATTTAATGTTTTCCATTGTGAGGCCTTATTTCGCCCAAAGCCCAAAACATCAAACCTTAAATTATTTGCATAGTGTGATACATATGACTTACAATATGGTTCACTACCAACAAGCTACCATTTACATCTTAGATTCATTCATGTGCATTGAGACTTGACGTTTCCTTTAATTGTCAAAAAAATGTTAAGACGAGGTTAGCGGTCATGAGTTTTAAGTGTGATAAGATTACAAATTTACACTCCACTTTACCAAAATAGAAATTAGCATCCCTTCGAGCATAACTTGCGCCTTTGGGACAATTGCTAGTTTTAACCTTTATTACACATCGTGTCAACAAAAGAAAAAGGTTCATTCAACCTTAAAATCCACTTTATGAAATGAATTTTTGATATTACAAAATACTAACAATATTTTTTTTAAATTATTCAATGCACTAATATCATTATAGAAACAACATCTCTAAATGTAATATTATAATATCTAACTTTTAATTCAAAAGGTCGTTGCCAAACCCATACTAAAATCATGCCAAAACACGACTCCCATGTAAACATAAGTCATCGTATAAGTACGTTGTCTTCACGTCACATGCATCTTACACTTTCATTTGCTACCTTGCAAGACTCCCTTACGTGTTGGTCCTCGAAATGTCCCACTTGCATGGCCTACATCTATTTCCACCTCCCTCATCTCCGCACCTCTCTACCCTGTGTTATTCAAGACATAAAATACTCCATCGTCATAAACTCAACGAGCAATGATGATGAGCCAGTTGATTAAATTCTAATGGTGTTGGTCATGGAAAGCAAGTGTTGTCAGACTAAGCTTGTTGTAAATCATTAGAATTGAGAGTTGTGAGAAGCTTTAGACTATAGTAGGTATTGAAAAACTACCTGCATTGAAATATTTGTAATTTTTCCTTTGTAGTAATCCAGTAATACAGAATTCCATTCAAAGGTTGTATGTATTGAATAATTATTGTTTTTCATTGATCTTATGCTGCCAAAGTGTCTCATTGTGATTGGAAATGTGGTGGATGGAATGAAGTCAATCTTAAGCTCACATCAATTTTCCCATTATACTTGTGGAGAAGCAGTCATTAAACTTGAAATCCATCCCCAACATATAACTTATGCGGTGGTAACATCACTAAATTCACTAAACCAAATGCTATAAAAAAATTTGTTGAGTGCAATCATCCTCTACAATTTGGCCCACATAAAAAGCTTTTGCACGATTTGATGGATTGAGTGGACCAAAGGTTTGAAACAAGTTTAGGATTGCAAAGTGGAAAAGACCATGCAGGTTCTCATGTGTTTTAAGCATTCAGGAGCATGAACCAAGTTGCACAAGCTTTAAAATTTGTCAGAACCTTGAAAGATCGAACCAAAGATCAATGGGGCAAGCCTAATGAACCAGACTGTCATCAAGACGTCATGCAGAAACTAAATGGACCAATTCACTTATGTATTTTATAAATACACCTCAGGAAGCCTTGTGAGCCAAAATATTACTATGCCATAGATTTCTTCGTGGTAGGAACATGCTCTGCAAGTTTCATGTCTGCACGAGCTTTCTAGCTCAATTTATGAGCGTTCAAAGTTGGACTTGCAACATAAGACATTCATGCTAACATCAAGTTTGAGCTTCGTAAAGTAACCATTTGGGTTCAAAAGGTCCTTAAAAGGTTTAAAGTTGATCAAGATCTAATGGTCTGTATGAACTTGAATACTAACACATAAGATCTAATGGTTTGCACTAGGGTCAAACAAGTCAAAAGGTCCTTGGGTGAAATCCCTTTAAAGAGCTACAAGTTAGACAAGATCTGATGGTGTAGATCAACCAAGTAAAGATCCAATGGTGCGAGCTCGATTGACAAGGAGGTGGGTCCAAGAAAAATCAATGATCAACATTCAATCATACCAATGATCCAACAGTGTGAGCTCAGATGGTTGGAAAGTGGGCCCAATGAGATCAAAGGCTCGCGTTGCTTCATACATCTTGATCCAACGATGTGAGTGAAAGTCAACATGTCAAAAGATCTTCGTGGCAGGAAATCAATGGACCCGTTTATTCATATCAAGGAGATCAATGGTGTGTAAGAGGTTAAAAGGGTCAAGATCTGATAATAAGGATCTACGAGGCCAATGAGAGTAAAGACAAGTTGGAGCATTTTGATTGGCCTGAGCATATTTGACAAATAAAGTCAAATCAAAAGGTAGTTTTTTTACTAAAGTAAACAAGGTCTTGCAGGGATCATCCCATCACCATTAAAGCTCATTCAAACACCATTAAAAGGACACAATGGTTCAATCAAGATGATTAACAATGAAGTCTTGATGCCATCAAAGCTAAATATGGACCTCTAGTTCAAATATTTGAGGGTTGCAGTGTTGTTTTATGACTGTGTTTGCTATTTTTAGAAGAAGGATCTATGTATATGGTGAGTTCTCAGTTCCTGCAAGGACATAATGGATCTATGTGGACCTAACAGGATCTAGAAAAGAGGTTATATAGTCTATAGGTCTGCATCAATATGATGACTCTAAGAAAACAAATAATCTTATATTGGTTTTCCATCTATAGAATAGACCTATGATCTAGATATGGAAAGAAATCAGATATGTGATTAATGCAAAGGGTCTCATCTGTCCACATGGATCTATCATCGATAAAGTAGGTACCAACCACCATTCATGGCATGGCTCTGTCAGTTTCAAGATTTGAGGATTTGATCCTCATGAACAAGTCAAGTGGGATTAGGATTCCAAGGCGGTGAACTAGTAATTAGAGGACTAGTTAAGGGCATTGATTCCATTTAAATAGACTTTGTAATCATGTAGAACAAACCCTTATCTTCTAATGGGATCTCTCAGCCAATGAAAGGAGATCGAGGGCTATTGGAAAAAAAAGGAGGTTAGCTTGTTGATAAGGATTGATCCTAATTGGAAAAAGTCACGCATAAGGAAAAGAATCAATGAACTGCCACCTCACTTCTTAATCATGATGACTCTTTCTCCTCTCTCCTATGTATGTTCCCATCTTTTTCTTTCTCTCTTTTTGCTATATATAGAGGCTTTAGAGCCTAAACATGATCCCTCTATTTCATCTCTTGGGCATGACTATACTCTGCCAAGATGGAGCTTGTAACTTCTTGAGATGAATACAACACTACTTTCAAATTTCATTGTTTTGGTATAGTGTGTACATGTTAGTTTGATTTGTATATGTAGTAGAAATATCTCCCTTGTCAAGTCCTGATCTCACCTAGTTATTAGTTGATCTTGTTATGCAGGTCATGTTCAGGGTTAAAATATCTTTTGATCAAAGCTCACATGTGGATACTTTGACTGGTTAGTGTCTTACATTAGACCTCTCCACCACTTACCTTAGGTTTTGATTATTTAGTGAACCTTTGCATAAAATATTGATGTGTGATAGATATTTGGAGTCCTAGATCTAGTCTTTTACTTATTTCTGAAAGAATGTGCCAAGATCTCTAAACATATTTCACGTAATCAATGTGGAATCTTCTGAGGTAGCGTGAGAGCTCTAAAATTCTAGGAGAGGAAAAATATGCATTAACCTATCTATTGCAAAATGAGTGAGTCGATTGATTGAGAGATTCTTCATTAACCTTCCAAAAAAGAAAAGTGGGGTACATATAGGGAAAATTAGGGTAACATGAGGAAGCCCCTAATTTTCCTAATCAACTAATTAAAATTAAATACAATTAGCCTATGGACCTTTTATAACTAACCTAAAGAAGCTTAAATAACATAGAATGGCCATACGACTATGTAGGCAAAACCCAATGGGAAAAAGCACTACACTAACACCCCCCTTAAGCATAACTTAGTTGAGATGAGAATTGGGTCCTGACATTGAAACCCTGATGAGATACCCAAGTACATAGTTATGAACCTCCATAAGAGGAAGAAGAAGATGGAGTGACCCTATCCCCAATGAGAACTCCCAGATGAACAAATTTACTCTCTACAAAGGGCTTGGTCAAAATATCTACAATCTACTCTGATGTTGGATAGTATCGAAGATCAATGACTTGTTCATTGATAAGTTCCCTGATGAAATGCATGTGAATCTCTATGTGCTTGGTCCTTTGATGGAGAACTAAATTCTTGCAAATCTAGATAGTGTTTTGGTTGTCATTGTAGATGATTATTGGATTATGAAACTAGACACCAAACTCAGTGAGAATCCCCTAAAGCTAGATCGCTTCAATGGTGGCATTGACAGCCCCTCTGTATTCTACCTCTATGGATGATAAAGCAATTGCATGTTGCTTCTTGCTTGACCAACTTATTAGACCTAAACCAAGTGAGAAACTGTAGCTAGAAGTGGACTTTTGACTCTAAATATCTCCAGTCCCATCTAAATCTATGTATCCGATCAAATCAACCTTTGTTCTTGCTCTATGTGTATCCCATAGTTGTGCAAACCCTGAATGTAGTGAAGAATCTGCTTTGTTGCTTTCCAATGCAACTCATGTGGCTCTTGCATAAACTAAGAGACTAAACCAACTGCATAGGATATGTCAGGTCTAGTGTGTGTGAGATAGATAAGACTACCCACGAGTTATCGATACGAAATTGCATCAATGAGTGGTGTAGGACAATCAACCTTGATCAAGCTTCACACCAGACAAGAAGGGAGTAGGAGTTGGCTTACAATCAGCCATGTTAAACCTCACAAGCAAATCAAGAGAATACTTGGATTGTGATAAAGTTATCCCAGAATCTGACTAAATGATTTCAATCCTAAGAAAGTAGTGCGACAATCCCATGTTTGTCATTAAAAATCTGTTTGAAAGTGCAGTTTTCACTGTTGAGATGGATGATTGTGAGCTCCTTGTAATCAGTAAGTCATCCATATAGAGAACTAGGACCAATAGAGAATCATTGTGTTGTAAGATGTAGACATTCGGATCAAAGTGGCATCTAGTAAACCTAATTATGAGGAGAAAGGAGTCCATCTTGGCATACCATGCCCTAAGGGCCTGTTTGAGTCCGTAGATAGATTTCTTAAGTCTGTAGACTAAGGAGGTATCTTCCACAAAACCTTATGATTACTCCATATATATATATATATATATATATATATATATATATATATATATATATATATATATATATTCTTTGAGGTCACCATGTAAAAAATCACTCTTTACGTCCATTTGGTGAACATCCCACTGATGTGCAACTGTGATGGCTAGAGTGAGTCTTATAGACGTCATCTTGGCCACAAGAGCAAATGTCTCAGTGTAGTCTATGCCAGGCACTTGAGAAAACCCCTTTGCAACCAGAGGAGCTTTGTACTTATCAACTAACCCATCTATACCATACTTGATCCAATAAACCCATTTGCAATGGACCAATTTTCTTCCTTTTGGAAGAGGGACAAAGTCCCATGCTTTGTTCTTGATCAAGGAATTGTACTCTTCCTACATAGCAGAATCCCATTCTGGAATGCCAAATGCCTCATGAAAGGTTTTTGGATCTGAGGTAATGGCCAAGTAGACATGTGATGTCCCCTGAAACTATGATCATGTTTGCCTTGTATCTGATGGATTTCTAACCCATCCTCTAGCATTTTGAAGTGTCTATCTAGCCCAAATAAGACCAAAATTGTATGAGATTGGAGAATCATGAGGTGAGTCCTCGTCATCTATAGTGTGAGTGTGAGATGAAGGAGGAGAATCCTCATCACTACTCTCATCACTTGAACTTGAAGAAGAAGAAGAGTCATCCTCATCATCAGGAGGATCTTGAGGTGGATTCATGTCACTGTCTAAAGTGGAATCAATGTCCAGTGAGACTTTTGAAGAGTCTAGAGTGCTAGGATTGTGTTCAAGTGGGCCCTCACGAAACTTGACACTCCTTTCAATGAACAACTCATGATTTTTAGGATGGAGAGCCTATATCCCTTAACAACCTCTACATACCCCATAAAGATGCAAGACTGACTCTGAGGGTCCATTGCCTTGAATTTTTTCTTGGGAACATGGGCCATTGCTGGTGATCCAAACACTCAAAAGTGTTGTATTGTGGGCTTGTGACCATCCCAAGCTTTAAAATGAGTGATTCCCTTCGAGGCTTTGTGTGGAACTCAGTTTTGAATATAGCACACATAGTTGATTACTTTGGCCCAATACTAAGGAGCAAGAGACTTTGATTGAAGCATGTAGTTTGTCATTTCCTTTAAGGTACAGTTCTTGCATTCAACCACACCATTCTATTGAGGACTGTATGGAATTGTATGTTGCATTTAAATCCCCTTTGATTTGCAAAACTGTTCAAACCTGTTGTTGACATACTCTTTTCCATTGTTAGTCCTTAATATTTTAATGGAACATTATGGCTGCTTCTCCACAAGTGCCTTTAAGTACTTAAAGTGATCAAAGACCTCAAACTTTTTTTTCATAAAAAACACCCAGGTGTACCTCGAAAAGTCATCGATGAATGTGAGCACATATCTTGCCCTATTGAATGAATGTTTTAGAAATGGACCTACTAAGTCACTATGGACAATTTCTAGCTTTTGTTCAGCTCTCCTTGATTTTCCCTTGTCATATTTCTCTTCTGGATGCTTGTCAAGAATGCAACCATTGCATAGGCCATCCCGACAACTGAGTAGCTCTAGGTAACGGTAGTTTAAATGGCCAAACCATTCATGCCATAGTTTTCTTATTCCATCTACATGAGTAAGTAGTGCAACTGAGCACTGATCTGGGGTAAAACGCGAGAATGTATAAAGCCTTGACTTATGATTGGCCTTCCCATAAGCTACAATGATGTCACCGTGCAACTTCTTAATAACCATTGAATCAGGTGTGAACTCAACTTGCTTCCCTGCACCTATATGAGTGATTTGATATACTGATAGAAGATTGGTGGATAGTGAAGGAACACACAGAACATCATTGAAGGTCTCATCACTTACTTCAATCAATCCTTTACAGCTGACTTCTACCGAAGTGTCATTACCCATGAGAATTGAAAGCACAAAACATGGCTCTATTTTTGAAAACATATCCTCTAAGGAGGCCATGTGATAGGAAACACATGAGTCAATAACCCACGTCAAACACTGAGAAGATATTGAAATAAGTGCCTTGCCCTTGTTTTTACCCTTTTTTCTATCTTTTGCCTTTATAGAATCTTGTGCGGACATGTTCTGAGTTGAAGACTCAAGAACACTGATGTTGTTCTTCTCAAGCATCTTAGTCAAGGTGTCAATCTTTTTTTATGCACTGAGATTCATCGTGTCCAAGTTTCTTGCAAAAGTTGCATTTGAGTTTCTCCTTCTTAGGTTTCCCATTTGAGGAGGACTCATTTGATGATGCCTTTGGCTTAACATATGATTTCTTATTCTTCTTGTGCTCATGATCAGGTTTAGGCTATTTTTTCTCTTGTTTGCCATTGCTAGAAGGCTTTTTCTTGTCCTAATTGACAATCAAGGCATATGATTTTGAAGACTTCAGTGCACCCATTTGAAGTAACTTATCTTACTCCTGAGTCAGATCAGTAACAAAATCATCAAATGATGGCATTTTCCAAGTAGATCCAAGTGCACGTTTGGTATCATGAAATGTAGAGACAAAAACTAAATAGTCATAACCCAGTTTTTCAAGCACGGATAGAATCAACTGGTCATCTATTTTCTTAATGCCACATTACTTCAACTACAGTCTCAGTGATTTAAAATTTGTAAAGAAGTCTTGTAGGGTGTCACAATCACCTGGGCTAAATGTGATGAGCTCATTCTCTAGCTCATGACCCCTCATGATGTCTTACACTCTAAAAAGCTTGTCCAGGATTATCTAGACTTCATTCAGAGTTTTTGTTGATTCAACATGAAATAGAAGGTCAGGAGACATTGACAGGAATAAGAATTCATAGGCCTCATCACATCTATTGTATCACTTAACCTTTTATACATCTGTAGATGGCTCAGTTTCTTCACCCATAGTAATTCGATAGAGTCATTTAGCTCTCAAAGTGAGTTGTATTTTAGACTTCCATTCTAGATAGTTAAATGGTGTGAGTGGTTTGATGTTTAGATCCATTAGTGTGGATTAGAATGAAACAAATTTTAGAATTGAAATGAAAGAAAAAAAATTAGAAAACACTCAGTATAAGTACCCCCTAAACTATCAAGAATACCCCCTTGAAGTTATAATGCACACATGCTCAGTTTTAGACATCGAGAATAGTTGAGAATGCATCTATGAGAAATTAGTGTGAGAAAGTATGAGAGGGACATCAAGCACAACCAATAATTCATCAAAGAGAAAAGGTACAAAGGTTTAAAGAGAGTTTTAACCTATTACACCATTTGAAAATGGATGTTATAAAACTTTTAAAGTAGTGTCACCAATGCATAGAGCTCATAAAAATATGCACTTTCAAAAAAAATGACACCCAAAAAGGAGCTACGGATTGAAAGTTATAGCACTTACTAGTTCTTACTCCACATATTCCTGGACCCTTTCCAAAATTAGGAATTATTTCCCCATACTTAAAACATCCAAAAATCCAAAAATAAAAACAACTCTACTCTATTTCTTCATTAATTTTCACCTAAATTTTGATGCCCTCCTGAACATTACTCAAGGTTTCAACACTGTTTTACTTTGGGTTCTTGCAACTGCTTTACTTAATAAGCAAGAAGTAATTGACCCTAGAAAACCTGAATAGGTCTTCCTAGTGCATTTCGAGTTCTTACAGCTACATTACTTCAAATTCTTCCAACTGTATTATTTCAAGTTCTTGTAACTACTTTACTTAAAAAAAAGTAATAAGCAATCAAACTTAGAAAACCTGATTACTTCTTGGCAGTGAATTTTGGGTTCTTCAAACAACTTTACTTTGGGGTTTCAAACAACTGCAACTTTAAAATGTAAATGAGTATTCAACCCTGAAGAAACCCAATTACTTCTTGGTAGTGTATTTCAAGTTTGTGAAGTTCAACTACTGAAGTCGGATTACTTATAAGTAATTGCCTTGGAAAAGCCCGATTACTTCCAAGTAGTTGCCCTGGAGAAGCCCGGTTACTTCCTGTAGTGTATTTTGGGTTTCTAGGACTGCTTTACTTAACTTCATGAATTGGAAGTAAAGTAATGTCAAAAACCCAATTTGGTCTGTGATCAAGTTGTCAACGTTGAGAAACTCGATTGCTTCCCAGTTGCTGGCATTAAGAAACCTGATTGCTTCTTCCAATGTAATTATAGGTTTTTGAACTACTTTACTTAACTTCACGAATTTGAAGTAAAGTAATGTCAAAAGCCTGAATGGGTCTTGTAAGTAAGTTGTAGTACTTTAAAAACCTGATTTGGTCTAGAATTAAGTAATGGCCCTCTGAAAACCCAATTTGGTCTATGAAGAGTAAACCGGGGTTTGCAGGTTTGATTACTTCATCCGTACAGACGTCTGACCAAATGGAATAAATTGAATTCTAAAAAAATCCACGAACTTTCTTAAAAATATAAAAGCAACCCATTTTAGATCTCAAAAAAACCCAAAAAATATATATATAAACAAAATTTTCGTCAAAGGCATTTTGACATGAATTTCGAGGTAGATTAAGAAAATGCCTCTAAGGTCAAAAATAGCAACCAAGACAAAAGAAAAACCAACAAGGTGAATGCATGGAGGATATTACTTGGGAGTCTAATACATGAGGCTATCAGGAAGGCTCTGATACCATGAAAGAGTGTGCCAAGATCTCTGAACAAATTTCACATAATCAATGTTGAATCCTATGAGGTAGTGTGAGAGCTCCAAAATTCCAAGAGAGGAAAAATATGCATTAACTGTCTATTACAAAATGATTGAGTCGATCGATTGAGAGATTCTTCATTAACCTTCCAAAAAGAAAAAGTGGGGTACATATAGGGAAAATTAGGGAAACATGAGGAAGCCCCCAATTTTTCTAATTAAGTAATTAAAATTAAATATAATTAGCCTATGGACCCTTTATAACTAAACTAAAGAAGCTTAAATAACATAGAATGGCCATACAACTGTGTAGGCAAAACCTAGTAGGAAAAAGCACTACACTAACAATTTCATTAGTGTTTTAAGAGTTTAAATAAAGTGGATCAACCATATTTTAGGTGCATCACCATATTTTGCTTAGGTTTCCTCTTCATGTTATCTCTCTCTCCCTTTCCTTTGGTCATTAGTAGGTTTTAGTATTGGAAATAAGCTAAAATGATGCATCATAAGAGCTAGCCTTGTTAAAAAA
Organism: Torreya grandis; assembly: GCA_037957365.1. Lineage (NCBI taxonomy): Eukaryota > Viridiplantae > Streptophyta > Pinopsida > Cupressales > Taxaceae > Torreya > Torreya grandis. The sequence goes on along the minus strand of JARHVA010000282.1, from coordinate 2,944,646 downwards.
CCTAGAGGTTTGACCCCATTATAGGATACCCACAGCCTGGGATCAGTTCCATGTTGGACTAGATTTGGGCAAAGGACCTAAACAATCCCTTGCCTAGTTAGGGTGCAATCTAGACCTCCAACATCAGCATAAACATGTTCAATAAGTTAGTTTACCTCACCCTTTCATGCCATTTTTGATGACATATTTCATGGCAGGAACTCAATGGTCATAGTGTAATGTTATATATAGTATAATCATATTGCTTATCCAATAGTTACATTAGAAAAGATGGTGTAATTATCACTTTTAGTGATGGACTTGATGAACCATGTGAATATACATGTTCAAAGTTTAGTAACATGTCACATATTTTAATGCAATCTATAGCATGGACAAATAGAAGCTACAAGATATGTTATGAAACCTCAATGTCTTCTTCCCACATCAATGACATTACATCGTTGATTCAACTGCACATCAAATGTGGAGCTTTGTCTTAATCAAATCATCTCTCATGACATCCTCATCCACCCTTGACAATAAAAAATGACCATTCAAAGATGTCGCCACCTTGGAAATTACATTCCCCTTTGCAATGAGTGATGATCATGTATTTCTAAAAGATGCCCTAAATTTGGGTCTCATGTTCGATATGGACCCCTTGGAGTACAATATCATTGGAAAACCTTATCATAACCCCTCATCATTGTTGTTTATCTTACCTTGGAATCTTTCATTATTTGCATGTTTTGTATGGCCTTGCCCTTTCTTCCTAGGTTCTAAGTATGTTGTTTCTATATGTTCTTAAACATGATGTAATTTCTCTTGGTGTCGATATATTATTATCATGAATATGTCTTATCCCAACATTCCTGGTCACTTCACATAATCGTTGGAATAATCATTGTTTTAATGTATAAAAATATTATAAGATATATTATATTGTATAATTAATATTTAATGTATAAAAATAATTTTAAAAAAGGTGAGGCATGAGAGTCTTGGTAATATTGATAACAATGTTGTGTCAATTAAGAAGTTAACTATATATTGACCAATTATAAAGGAGCCACAATTACAATGCTAATTTTTTTCCATTTATGAATGCATTTAAATCTATTCAGGCTTCAAAATCATAATTTGTACACTTCCACCTCACTTATCTGATGTGAACCCGATATTTGTCAATGATAAAATAAGTATGTATCCTAATTGTTTATCGATACTTGACATTGATAATCCCTAATGTGATGCATTTGACTTTCTAATAGATCCTCATCTTTGGCTTGCAGGTTCAAGATGCCCTTCACTGTCAAATCCTTCATGATAATGTGTCCATGTGGTAATTTTATATTTCATCTGTGAATGAATCTTAGCTATGGTTCTCTCTATATATAAGATGCCTTCAACATAATTACTTAGGCTAAACACAACCTATATACTTAATAAAAAAGAAACAAGAAAGAGTTGAATTAATTTCATTTACCTATTTTGATAGGATGTATAAATTATGTTAATGTAGATGATATTTATGGATTATATAACACCTTAGTCTTGTACACTTGGCAAACTCAGACCTTGGTTGTTCCTCTCATTTCTGAACCTTTCCTACTTTTGAAAGTCTCATATCTACTCTATCTTGTGCCCCTTAGCCTATCGCTTGGTCCAACTAGTCTTATGTTGATGACCCACACCTTATATCTTTCCAAGAATGCTTAAAACATGCTTATCTTATGCCTCTGCAAGTTCTAAACCTGTACCTATTTTGTAACTGCTAGGACACAAGTGTCAGTCCCAGACCCTTGCGTCGATGCTAGTGTCCTACCTTGACGCAGGTGTCCAATGCCCTAAAGTCATCTAATTTAAAAATGAAATGTATCCTAATGGTTGGCCTAAGTGCTTTAATGTGATATATTTCCCAACGGGAGTAATATATATTCACAATCACTCCTCATTCATTCCTCACCTAACATGAACCAAGGAAACTTATCAAATCATTCAATCAAGCACTCAATAAAGCAAAAGCTTTCCTATTTTCTCCTATTCTCATTTTAGTCATAGGAATAACACATACACAGGTCTAAATTATTTAAGGAGTAGTTCAAGAGCTATGTTTTCCAAATTACATGCTAGGTCACCATTGTACTTGCTTTTCACATATTGCATCACTCACACACAAGCCAACACATAGGGAGAACTACATCACTATGAGGCCCTCTTCATATTAGTGGATATGTAGGCAAAAATCATTGACAGATGGGTATTTGGGGTTAGCTTGACACTGTGATCCCACTAACCCATTTTTATCAAGACTACTATGAAGATGAAGAACTAGGGTTTTGTAATTTTATGAGGAGTGATAGTCCATGACTTAGATATGAATACATTTGAGCAAAAGTGAAGACAAACTCAAAAACATCTAGATGGTCACATCCTATTCTAATAGGTATTTTGTATAGGACACTTGCATCCAATTCAGACAGTAATGTCAACGCTAACATCCAAAGTTGACGTTGGTGTTTGTGGCTCCAAAGGCATGTAATCCAAAATTTGGAAACTATTCTAGAATCTTCTTCTATTTTACTTCTTGCCTATTCTATATCGATAATTATGTTAGCATTATAACCAAATAAGTACATTATTTCATTGTCATTTTCATATCTAGCATAGTTTTACGTCTATTTTTAACATATGTTGTATCTAAGTTTAGCATTTAATTGGCTTCTTGTAGATCTTGTTGGGTGAATATTTTGTCAATCAGCGTACTGATCAAAAAAATAGGTATGATCAACCACAGCAGAAAGATTGGTCAGCCAGGTGTGCAGCTTTACTACATTGACCAGAGACAAATCTCTCCTCTCATCAAGGGGAGGTTCCCTATAGATACGTAAGAGCTATATATAATATAAATAAGCAAAAAATAACACATGGGGGCAGAATAAACCACCCATCTCTCTTCTTTTAGAGATGATGCACACAGACAAAGGAAAAAATCTTGGTGTAAACACTGAAGGCACTTCTCTTCTTTCAGAAGTGTTCTTGCAGGAAACAACAGGAGTTTCTTTCAGATAGTAAAGTAACCAATAACCAAAGGGCATAGTAACAACAGGATGAAACAGAATGCAAAGTTTCCACCTCAACTGCCCAAAGAGTATATCACAAAGGATAATGGGGGCACAAAGTCATCCCAAAATCCTCAACACAAAAAGAAGAGAAAAACACAGACTGAAAACAATTGTGAAAGCACAAAGTCTTCCCACAGTTGGTTTCAGGACACTTCCCTATTACTTTCACTAATTTTGCTTGCCAAATTAAATGAATAATAACACCTTCAGAAGACAGAAGTAATAATGATATTCTAAAATGATACAAGCCAAAATAGCACAAAGTTTGTAAACAACCTGCTTTCTCATTTAGATAAAAATGAAATGAAATTACAATCTGAGCTCAAAGTCTCAGTCTTCTTCTTTCAAAATGGGTAGAGTTTCGCTCTTGTAAAAAATGGAAAAGTCTCCCCTTAAAAATGAGAGAATAAACAAACTTATAGCCACTACGCAAGGATTGGCACCTTTTTTAATGGGATGGCCCATGCTGCAGTCAACGTCTTCAATGTGCCTTCAGTCCTGTCTGGAAAGACCATGCTGAGAATAGTGTGCTGCCATAACTATGGTGTGTCCCTTCATCTAATATTTTTCTTCCTTGGTATGGACTATCTGGTCCTTTTCCAATTTGTCTTTACTTCATGGAAAAAAAATAGGCTGTGTCCTTGGTTTGGTGCGCTCAAAAGTCTACTCGATCCACTGTTCCACCTACTAGAAATAACTCTTTCGAAGATATTTTTGGTCCTTTGCATCGATCTTCTCTTCCCTGCAGCAATTTGAGCCTTCGAGCTCTCTTTTCAGTCGATTTCTTAATTCTTGTTGAACCTTGAACCCGTTGAACCACTGAAAGTTCATCAGTTCATTGGTTCATTCTGTCTCTTTTGTTCAATCACTTCTTGGTTCAATCGCTTCTTGGCTGAACCATCCGTTGAACCACTTGTTTGCTGCTTCTCTCTTGACTGAGGCCGCCTTTGAACTTTTGAACCATTGAACTTTGAACTCTTTAGGTTCAAAGTTCAATCGATTCATTGGTTTATTCTATGTCTCGCTCAAACACTATTTCCTTTATCTTTCTAATCTCTGGTTGAACTTTTAAACCTTGAACCCGTTGAACTTTTTGGTTCAACAGTTCAATGGTTCATTCGGTTCATCCTTTGAAGCCCCTTTTTGTCTAAGTATGTGAAAGTTCCTTTTTGTGTCTTTGTTCAGCCTTTAGAACGCCCCAAAGGGAAGGTGTCCCTTCGGGCTTTTAAAATGGTCCTTTCTCTGTCGCCAAGTGCCCCCTGCAAGGGTACTTGTCCTTCGGGCTTCAACTTCCCTGGCGGGTTCTTACTTCTTCGGCGAGCTTTTTCTGTCAGGCAAAAACCCTGAAAGAATTCCTTCAGACAAAATGTCCGAAGGAAAGTTTCTTGTTACTTGGCCATTCATTCTTCTCTGTTTCTTCAGACTTTTTCTTTGGGTGAATTCCTTCAGACAAAAAGTCCAAAGGAATTTTGCCTTAACATTTTTTTGAGAAAATCTTCTCGAGAGAATTCTTTCGGCCTCTTGGACTTGGCCATTTTCTTGAGGGGTTCCTAACTTTTTTCCACTTTTACTTACTGCCCCCCATAAGGGCACTTGTTCCTTTGGGTTTGGGGCAGCCCTTTGAACCTACCGATTGAACCAACTTTGGTTCAACGGTTCAATGGTTCAATCAGCTCCTTCTTCATTATTTGGCTAAGCCCTTTTGATCTTTTACACCAAGCGCGTTGAACCAACTTGGTCGTTGAACCCATTGAACCTTTGAACCAAAGTGGTTCAATGGTTCAAGCCTTTGTCCTTTATCATTTGCCAATTGAACTCTTTTGATTTAACTGAGGTGCTGAAGCAATCTTGGAAATGACTAAGTGTTAGAAACTTGGTTCTTTTGACTGAACTCACCTGCAAAAGCTTTTTAACCTGTTGAACCTGTGAATCCTTTTACGAAAAAAGCTTGAAAAATGAGGAATTTGAAAGCTCAGAACAAATTTTGAGATGGGAAGAGAGAAATTTTGGTATGTGCAAGGCCAAAATAGTCCGTAGGTTGTCCAAAAATGAGTGGCATTTTTTGGGGACAACAGTTGGTTCTAGTTGGGGAACTACCTTCAGTTGGAAACTTGAAACACAACTGAGGGGAGTAGAACTACCAGAATCTCCAGTGCCTTGAAGCGTGTCATTGGGATATAGAGTCATGCTACCCAAAAATAAAGGCTCCAAAAAATGAAAATAAAAAGCACAAAACAGAACTAAAGACTATACAAATGTACATATGTACAAGTGAACTTATCTGGTACTTCAAGAATTGAAGTACTTCAGATGCTACCCCCTGAGAGGCAGTGAAAATGGCACTTTGTCCTGATACACCAGCAAGAAGCCATTTTCTCCCCAGAATTGGTGATGGGTGAATGGAACTCTCCACCAGGAAACCAATTTTTTGTGTCCTCCCTTTCATTTTCTCCTCTTGCCCCACAACAAGACTTGACTTTTAATCCGAAAACCATGAATCTTTGCTCTCTTGGCAAAGAGTTCCTTTTCCTGATTTTGATGTGCAACAGCATGGTCCATTACCATAATTGGTTGCTCTCTTGGTTCAGTCCAACACATGATTTGATTGTTCCCATTTAACACTTGCCAATGATTGAGACTATCAGGCATACTTGGTGTTGTTCCGTCTGAACCAATTCCTAAATCATCACCTACATGATTTTCATATGTTGAAACATGAATGTCTTTAGTAGATAGAAAATAATTACCCCTGCCTGAAGACTCAAATAGAATTTGAGCTTCAGGCCTTGATATCTGAGTGACAACGTATTTTGCCTCCTTAGGAAGCAACCTCTACATTACACATTTCACAGGGATTCTCGCCTGAGACAAGTCCATGCTTAATTCCCCTCCAACATCCTTGCAAAAGTTCTGCCCAAGAAGGATGCCATATGATGTTGGGATGTCGGCCACTAGGACAGTCATCTTGATTCGCTTGTCTGGAAAGGCAGCAAATGCAAATTAGGCATCTTTAATTTACCCCAGCAGTGGCACTTGTTTGTTCTCCATGGAGAAACATCTCTCAAATGTCTTGGTCAGTGTGAGACTTAGATATTCTGCCACTTTAGTAGGCATGACATTGTTTGAAGCCCCATAATCAATGATGCAATTGTTCAGCTGATGTCCATTTATCAGCAATGAGACATAAAAAATTTCAGTCCTGTCAGGAGCAGCAGGGGGAGTAATGACAAGGTTGTTCCTAGTGGGTGCATTCCTGGGGGAATCATGTGTCACTTTGGGAATTACTTATTCAATAGGGACGTTCTGGTTTTTAACACATTGAACCAGTCTGTCTAATTGCTCAGGATGAGACTGCAAAAATTCAAATTCAGACATTTGAATTTTGGTTTTCTTTATATGGTCAATGATATCAAATGCCTAGAATGAGATAGGAGCAGAGGATGAGAGTTCATCCTTTTGATTTTTGAAAGGGGGAGGATTGGACTGCAAATTTGAAGTAGAAGGCATAGGGGCATTTGGGGTACTTACCTTTCTCACAATCACTGGGTCCTATAGCTGGAAAGGAAGAGTGGATCCCTGCTTAGCAATTGAAACTATTGGTTGAGGTCGCTCCTCTGCTTTCTCCTTATCAGGTTGTTGAGCTGATTGATTCTTGGACCAAGTGAATACAACATATGACCCCTCAGCTGCATTGCCTTCTCTTCTGAGTTCATCTTGATAGTTTAGGAAACTAATGTGGGAGTCACCAGCTGATTCTTATTGATCCTCCATGAAGAGATCAACATCATTTTCTTGATCAAACTCAAGTTGGAAAGAGAAATCATGTTCAGTTTCCAAATATTCAACCGCTGAGTTGGTTGGAGGTGCTTTAAGGGCGAGGTTCCTCTGTGGGGGAGGAAGATGATTTGGCTGCCCTTGATTCCTAGCAGCATTGCCTTGTTATGCCTGATTCTAAAATGTCCTCCTTGGCATATTCTGATTAGCAGAAGTAGACATAACTTGGGCCATTTGTCTTCTGAGGACCAGCAATTCATTTTCTAGCTTCTGCACCATTGGATCAGTGGTGGCTGAAGGGGAGTATTCAGAAGAAGGAGAAGATTTACCTCTGTTTGGATCTCTTCTTATCTTTCCAGCCAAGATAAGGTCATCTTCTACCTTAGTAGCCAAGTCTTGAGCAACAACAAGGTCTATGTGTTTGGCTCGTCTCAGCAAGAAACTCATTTTAGGCAGCTGTGAGTTGATGAAGAAGCATTTGAGGTTCTAATGTGTCGGCTGGGTGACCATGGGAATCCTGTGCCTCAGCTTGTCGAACCTAGCAATAAAATCCCTCATAGGCTCATAGTGTTCCTTCTTCATCTGTGTGAGCTGGGCCAGCAAGGCATATGCATCTTCTACAGGCTTGAACCTGGCTTCAAATTTGTCTTTTAGAGTGTCCCAATCAGTCACTGATCCTACCTGCAGGTGGTAAAACCAGTCTGCAACAACACCTTGTAGTGTCTCCACGAATAGCTTGATCGCTATGTCTTCAAATTCCACCCCTATTACACCATAGGCTATGCTGAAAGCTACAATGTGTTCATCAGGATGAACCTTCCCATCACCAAATAATTTGGGGAAATTCTTCCTTGAACTGCGTGGAAGCTCATGCAGAGGTGGAGTCAAATTCAGTGGACCAAAATAGTTACCCCAGAGGCCTTGAGCCATGATTTGATTATGTAGAAGTGGGATCACAAATCTGGGTGGAGAATGGATAGGGAAAGCTCTGCTAGCAGCAGAAAAAGAAGCTTTACCTTGTGCTGGTGACCTGGTAGGGCTAGGAGGAAGACTCCTATTTCGTTGAAGGTGAGGTTGTGGAGGAAACAACTCAAAATTACTCTGCCGCACCAACTCAAAAGTAGGGTCAGCAACACCTTAATATTTTTGGCTTCTTATATAATGTGGAGTTGCTAGATTATAGAACAAAAATGGAAAAGAGCAGGATCTGCTTCAGCTTGAAGCTTGAGACTTCAAACTGCGCACACTTTCAAGCGGCTATGGTTTTGCAAACCAGATAATATAACAAAGATGGAAGAAGATGGTAAGGATATAATGATAATGGGTAAGACATGGAATGAAGTTGCCAGAGTTTGTAATATAATAGATAAGGGAAGGAACTACTTCAATCTGAAACTTAAGGCTTTAGACTGCACGTTCATCCCCAACAGAGTCACCAAAAATTATTGGGTGAATATTTTGTCAGTCAGCATACTGATCAACAAAATAGCTCTGATCAACCACAGCAGGAAGATTGGTCGGCCAGGTGTGCAGCTTTACTACATTGACCAGAGACACATCTCTCCTCTCATCAAGGGGAGGTTCCCTATAGATATGTAGGAGCTATATATAATATAAATAAGCAGAAAATAACACATGGGGCAGAATAAACCATCCATCTCTCTTCTTTCAAAGATGATGCACACAGACAAAGGAGAAAATCTTGGTGTAAACATTGAAGGCACTTCTCTTCTTTTAGAAGTGTTCTTGCAAAAAATAATAGTAGTTTCTTTCAGATAGTAAAGTAACCAGTAACCAAAGGGCATAGTAACAACATGATGAAACATAATGCAAAGTTTCCACCTCAACTGCCCAAAGAATATATCACAAAGGATAATGGGGGCACAAAGTCATCCCAAAATCCTCAACACAAAAAGAAAATAAAAACATAGACTGAAAACAATTGAGAAAGCACAAAGTCTTCTCACAGTTGGTTTTAGGACACTTCCCTATTACTTTCACTAATTCTGCTTGCCAAATTAAATGAATAAGAACACCTTCAGAATACAAATGTAAAAATGATCTTCTAAAATGATACAAGCCAAAAAAACACAAAGTCTGTAAACAACCTACTTTCTCATTCAGATAAAAATGAAATGAAATTACAATCTGAGCTCAAAGTCTCAGTCTTCTTCTTTCAAAATGGGTAGAGTTTCGCTCTTATAAAAAATGGAAAAGTCTCCCCCTATAAATGAGAGAATAAACAAACTTATAGCCACTACGCAAGGATTGACACCTTTTTTCATGGGATGGCCCATGCTGCAGTCAACGTCTTTAATGCGCCTTCAGTCCTGTCTGGAGAGACCAAGCTGAGAACATTGTGTTGCCATAACTATGGCATGTCCCTTCATCTAATATGTTTCTTCCTTGGTATGGACCATCTGGTCCTTTTCCAATTTGTCTTTACTTCATGGAAGAAAAATAGGCCGCGTCCTTGGTTTGGTGGGCTCAGAAGTCTACTCAATCCACTGTTCCACCTATTGAAAATAACTCTTTTGAAGATAATTCTGGTCATTTGCATCGATCTTCTCTTCCCTACAGCAATTTGAGCCTTCAGGCTCTCTTTTCAGTCGATCACTTGATTCATGTTGAACCTTGCACCCATTGAACCACTGAAAGTTCATCGGTTCATTGGTTCATTATGTCTCTTTTGTTCTATCACTTCTTGGTTCAATCACTTCTTGGTTTAATCGCTTCTTGGTTGAACCACTTATTTGCTACTTCTCTCTCAACTGAGGCTACCTTTGAACTTTTAAACCTATGAACCATTGAACTTTGAACTCTTTCGGTTCAAAGTTCAATCGGTTCATTGGTTTATTCTATGCCTCGCTCAAACACTACTTCCTTTATCTTTCTAAGCTCCGGTTGAACCTTTGAACCTTGAGCTCATTGAACCTTTTGGTTCAATGGTTCAATGGTTCATTCGATTCATCCTTTGAAGCCCCTTTTTGTCTAAGTCTGTGAAAGTTCCTTTTTGCGTCTTTGTTCAGCCTTTTGAACGCCCCGAAGGGAAGGTGCCCCTTCGGGCTTTAACTTCCTTGACGGGTTCTTACTTCTTCAGCGGGCTTTTTCCGTCGGGCAAAAAGCCCGAAAGAATTCCTTCAGACAGAATGTCCGAAGGAAAGTTTCTTGTTACTTGGCCATTCATTCTTTTCTGTTTCTTCAGACTTTTTCTCCGGGTGAATTCCTTTGGACAAAAAGTTCGAAGGAATTTTGCCTTAACATTTTTCCAAGAAAATCTTCCCGAGAGAATTCTTTCGGCCTCTTGGACTTGGCCATTTTCCCAAGGGGTTTTCTAAATTTTGTTCACTTTTGCTTACTACCCCCTGCAAGGGCACTTGTTCCTTTGGCTTTGGGGCAGCCCTTTGAACCTACCGATTGAACCAACTTTGGTTCAACGGTTCAATGTTTCAATCAGCTCCTTCTTCATTATTTGGCTAAGCCCTTTTGATCTTTTGCACCAAGCGCGTTGAACCAACTTGGTCATTGAACCCATTGAACCTTTGAACCAAAGTGGTTCAAGCCTTTATCATTTGCTGATTGAACTGAGGCGCTGAACCAATCCCAGAAACGACTAAGTGTTAGAAACTTGGTTCTTTTGACTGAACTCGCCTGCAGAAGCTTTTTAACCTGTTGAACCTGTGAATCCTTTTATAGAAAAAGCTTAAAAAATGAGGAATTTGAAAGCTGAGAACAAATTTTGAGAAGGGAAGAGATAAATTTTGGTCTGTGCAAGGCCAAAATAGTCCGTAGGTTATCCAAAAATGAGTGGCATTTTTTGGGGACAACAGATCTGATTATCACCCTTATGCATTATCATTTCTATATCTACCCAAGTAGGATCCTTATCCAAATTTAGGGTTAAACATTTGGTAAACCTGACATGAAAATGGTGTAAGTGAAAATGTTTGCACCATGACATTGCTTGTGCATTTAGGTTATACTCGTCACAATTTACATCCTTCTACTAGATCATTTAGAGCATTCGATGGGACCTCCAAGAAGGTTCTTGGTGAGATTGACCTAACTTTATAGGTCGGTCCCACGCATGTGGTTACTACCTTTTCAATTATACCTTCCATGATAATCTTTGGTATGTTATTGGGAATATATGGGATCTATACACTTTGAGGCTTGTGAATTTAGGTTATACTCATCACAATTTACATCCTTCTACTAGATCATTTAGAGCATTCGATGGGACCTCCAAGAAGGTTCTTGGTGAGATTGACCTACCTTTATAGGTCAGTCCCACACATGTGGTTACTACCCTTTCAATAATACCTTTCATGAGAATCTTTGATATGTTATTGGGAAGACATGGGATCCATACACTTTGAGTAGTACCTTATACAATGTATGGGTGTGTTAAATACATTCATGCCAATTGGGTAATTATAGTTTCTGGAATCCTATATGAGCATCCTCTTGAATAAGAAAAACTTATACCCAAACAACTAACTATCAAACCTATTAAGGTTAATCCACCCCAAAAGGGTAAGCAACAAGTAATCCCCTTTACTAGGTAACTAATACTTGAGATAACATTACATAAGAGACATATAGTGTTAGGTGTGGGGCCTGATTGTCTTCTAAGATCAGAGGTTAAAATTCTAATGTTATTTCAACCAGGTTTTGGATCCCATTCTTTGTATCCCTTATGGCATGGGGGGTTGCAAGGGGGAGAACTCCCCTTGCGAGGACGAAGCAAAAAATTTATTTAAATTGCCTCGTTAAATTTTAATTTTGTAGTCAATTTGGGCCATTGATTATAGGTTTCCAAATCTGACAGTAGAGATTATGTTTAGGCATTTTTACCCTAAAATGTATTGATACATGGTTGAGATGAATAATTTAATGTATTGGACATAGAGAGGAGGCAGAAAAGGTAGAGAGGTGTAACAAGTTTTGTTACAAGATTTTTTTTCTCCCTTGTATTGCTATAAATAATATATTGGACAAGTTTGGTGGATGTAGCCCATCTTGGGTGAACCACGTCAAATATGGTATCTCATATTTCATGCATGTTTATGTTTATTTTCTATATGTTTGATTATTTTGTTTCATAGTTTCTTTTGTAAGTGATTTTGGGATAAATATGGGTTCTATTTATCCTAACATATAGTGGATTCCACGAAATCCCCATCTTCTATTAGGCACCATATTCAAACATCCTGAACACCTAAACATGTTTCTACTATTGTTATTCCAAAGAAACCATAGAACACATAATGATGGGTTCCACAAATCCCTATTCTTTATATTTATACTTCACGACCTTATAGTCCTATTATACATACATTGAGCATCATAGATACTACAGTGATAGAAATTGCACCTATACATGCTCCTTGGTAGTACCACAAATTCCTTGCACCAAGTTCTGAGTGGGTAGATACCTATCATTATTTAGATGAGATCATCGTATGATGTTTCCTCTTAAAATATTCCAATTGTATAAAAAAAAACCAAAACTCCAAATGGTTGTAGGTGGGTGTTTGAAGGTGTTTGACTATATACGGAGCTTCATGGCCTTATCTTATCACTTTTCAAGCTCACCAATGACTATGTCATGTTGTTACTAATGTCATTAAACACTTTCAATGTCTTGAACTCCAAAATTCACCAATGCCACTATCCAAGACAACTTTTCTTAACATGTTGTAGGTATGTATTTGAAAGTTCTAAGTGTGTGACTCTTGAGTTGGCCTTTAAAATCTATATAGCATTTTGAAATCATTCATCCTTAATAGGATTCCATACTTTGTGCATTGCCAAGTCTGTTAGCCTCTTCAAGGCATCTTCAAAACCTTTGTGTTTACTGTTTCAAAGCACACAGTTTGTAGGTGTGTTTATTAGGCTTGTTAGCTTGATCCTCAACTTCTTGACTCTATGTGCTTAGAGATCCTTATTAGTTTATGATCTCCTCATCTTGAGTCAACATAAGGATTTCATGGATATACAACCTTCCTTGAACATTGACAACATGAACTTCCATTGAAGTTGCAAACTTACAAGTTTGCAAACTTGTAGGTCTGTAACCTGTGTAGAAGCATTTGAAAAATGCAAGACATGATTGTTAGGGTTTAAATATTATTAATTCTCATTACACCCACATAATATATACATAACACAACCCTAAATATTCATGGAAATATATACTCAACCTTTCAAATCAAATTGCTTATGCAAACACATAGAACATAGTCTCAAGGGGTGAATGAAATAAGTGACCATTGAAAATTGTAGAGAATGTATGACTGGTTAGAATGATACTAATTGATTTATAATATATTATAAGATAATAAATAATCATTTAAATTCATCAAGCAACTTGAAGAACTTATAGAATGCAAAAAACTAACATTCACTTGTAAACTGCTCACAAGAGAGACTTTTCTTGCCAAAAGGCCATCCACATGTGCCACCAAGATGAATTAATGTGTGTGATACATATATATACCTCTTATAAATTATTATAACTAGTTTCAATAAGCCAATAATTCACACTTTGTTCAGGAGTTACACCAAACTCAGCTTGTGGGGTTTTTATCTCTCAAAAAGTAGTTTGGCTTCTTAGTAATTGTTCATAAAGATAAGATGAATAATACAATTACCAATGCCAAAAATTGGAATCCCATAGGGGTCCAAAAATTTGGCCAAAATATCAACCCTAAAATTTACATGTACGACCTACATCATCTGATTGGATTTGGCCTTCACTAGTTTGTGAATGGAACGATGAAAGAAAGATGTAGTTTTCTATAATTATGGAGCTTAAAACTTATTCCCAAGATTTTTTTTGACCTTTATAATCTCAAATGATGTTACATAACTCTATTCACTTGCAAGTGACTTCCAAAAGTTCGTACAACTTCTCTAACTCCTCAAGATGGCATTAAAATGTAAGATTATGATATTTTTCTGACATGTTGACAGGTGTGGCAGTTGAGTAAGTATTCCAAGATATTTGGAAAGTGTATGGTATGGATTTTTAACTTATGTAACTTTGATAAACCTAAATATTAGACAAAATCACCTTTTTCACTCATTTTCACCACCTTCAAGCTAGTAAATGCACTTTAAGCGTTCAAAAACTTCATGAAATGTTATGATAAGATGTTTAAGATATAAAATTACATTAATAAACCCCTAATCACCTATGACATAACTTAAACATGACTTATTTCTCTATGACATTCCTAGACTATTATATGATTAAAACATGACTTTACCTTAACTTCTCCAAAACAACCTTAATCAATGCCAACAAGGTTATTCGAAGACTCTTAGAGATCATATAGGGCATGACTGAACACATCACAAGACCATGAAAAATTTGAATTTATAGGGGGTGACCAATTTAACTTGGGATCAAATTTGGTCAATAGTACCCTATTAATCACACATGCCTCCAAATCCATCATTTTAAATATGATAATGCACATGCCCCAAAAGCATATTTTGAATCATTGAATAATTAGTTTCCCTCATTTTGAGATGTTGAGTGAATATGTGAAACTTATATCTCAAAATAAAGATATCAGATGTAACATGTGTAATATTGAAAATATATAGTCATAAAATGTAAACATATAACATTTTACAAACATGACCTAGAATATATTTCCCATGTTTTCCTAAGGCATAAATAGAATGGTGATATATAAACATGAAAAATCATATAAGTAAGCTATTAATCCTTGAGATATAGAAATGATGATCATAATATTGAAGTAATGGAGTTTTTTCCCAATAGATGCCCCAAGTACATGCATCATATGGATCATAGTATCATAATGGAGCAAGAAAGAGGATTTGTCCAATGATTTAGCTCAAAATATTTATAGGTAAATTCCTAATGGGGTTCATGAAGAATAGTACTCATAAGTATAATCGTATGGTAAGATAATATGGGATAAGCTTCTCTAAAAAGGTTTCTTTGGATAAAGGATGGGACTCCTCTATCTTAGTATACAATAAGATTTTGCTATGTTAGTTTATTACCATAGCCCAAGGTACAAAGGAAAAATGTAGTAATGATGATTTAAATAGTCGTATAATAATGTATTATGTCATTGAAAGCTTTCCCACACTTATCTCGAGTTATAATGATGATAGTTCCAAAGTGTATATAAAACGACATAAGTTATTGGTACTATACTTTGAATCAGTTTCAATATAATTATGATTATTGGGAGAGAAATGATGACACAAGAATGGGAGGTCATTTGAATAGAGTTGAACCTAGTTCATCGGAGGACCTGATGAAGGACAATAAAGTTTGGGAAATTCTCCATGAGAAAGGATTGTTAACATTTATTCAAAGGATTGAGGGCCATGATCAACTTGTCTCCAAGAATTTTGTTGCCAATTGGAAGGAAAGGGTTGTGAATTTTAAGGGTGTCTCCATAGAGGTGTCTCAAGAGTTGATTGCTCATGTTACCAGCTTAAAGATTGAGGATTTCATATACATTAAACAAGCAAGGACTACATCATAGAGAAGGAAAAATTCCTTTTGGATAATGAGGAGCTTACCAAGTACCAAGGAGGTTTTTTGAAAGAGGATTTACCACACCCCTATGATATAATTACCAAGTAGATCATGAGATTATTAACACTAGGAGGTAGGTATATGGTGGTCCATTACTATCACTTTACTTTTCTCAACTACTTAGGCACCATTTACCTATTAGTCTGCCCTTCCTCATACTCCATTCTATGGAGTCTTCGATTCTTGATGTTAAAAAAGGTAAGAAGTAAATACCCCTACACAAGGCGACAATCTCTTTGATTTACAAACATTACTACAATTCTAGCTGTGGACCCTCTTGGTCTTTGGATCTTTCGGGCAACAAGAATTATGGGGGCTAGAATAGGGTCCTTAGGAGTTTGTCCAAGGCTAAACAAAAGGCTAAGGAGGTTGGGGGACAAGTGAACTGACTTAAGGAAAATATTGGTGAAGGGAATAAAATAGAGGTGCCTTTTGTTGTAATTGGTGAGCCTAATGATAGTATTCAGGAAGTGGTGGAAGGTCTGCATCTTATTATGGAAGGTAGAGAGGAGAAGTTGAGGAATCCATCTAAAAAAGTTATTAAAAAGTGCAAGGGCAAGGTCAGAGATGACCTCAAAGTCTATGCATATTAGATCAAGGATCAAATTAGAATGGAGAAGCTAGTCGAGGAGATAAATCTACATAAATATTTCCTACGTTGGTTCATGAGGGACCATATCATATTAAGAGAATCATTCAAAAACCTTAAGGCAAAAGATGGAGCCCCCTATTATAGAGCATAAATGGAAGATGTGAAGACCCAAGTGAAAATACTAGAAGATAGAGTCAACAATTTAGATAAGGAAAGAGATTCCTAAAAGAAAATCTAGACATTCTTGTGAAGTTTGGCAAAGTAGCTATGCAAAATTGCATGATCAATATGGATGGCCTCAAGATGCTAATGAAGAAGAAACATGAGGACAACCCTAGCAAGGTTATGGAGAAGGTAAAAGGTGTGAAGAAGAAAATGGAATTTGATTCTCATTCCAAAGTTCTTTCCCTAATGGAGAATGTTGCCAAGAGGATTTTACACAATCGAGAAGAAGTTCTTGGGGGGAGTGAGGCTATTTGATAAAAGCTTCTTTTTTGTTTTTTTGTTGCTTTCTTGCTATTTTTTAGTTGTTGTTATTGGCTAATTTTTCAATGTGTTGGGCAAGATTTATTGTTTTATATGGTATTTTTGGCTAAACTTGCACGTTCTTTATAAAAAGTAAGGTCCCTGCGTATAACCTTGCTTTACCAATAATTTAAAAAATATATTGGAGGGGAAAAATATAACAATATAATAATAATAACAAAATAATAATAATAGAATGATAAGAATCATGACAATACAACAAGGAACACCTTAGGCACATAAATAAAATAAAAATGTTAGATAAATGAATATTGGATGTAAAAATAGATTTGTTTCATTTTAAAAAAGGGATACTCCAAATCTAATTAATGAATATTTGATGTAAAAAAAGATTTGCTTCATTTTAAAAAGGGATACTCCAAATCTAATTAATGAATATTAGATGTAAAAATAGATTTGTTTCATTTAAGAAATAAGGATACTCCAAATCTAATAACAATGTATTGTGATCACTGGGAGTCATTAGTTGCAATAGATACTTCCAAAAAGATCCCTGAGTTTTTACATAAAAAAATGAAAAATAAAGTGCATTCATGGGTCTAAAACTTGCCAAAGAGAAACAATAAATTCAATGATTTTTTTAAAGTTTTGTAAATTGATGTTTTAGATGTTCTACAAATCCACTCAATTAGATGGTTATCTAGAAACAAGGTTATTTAATGCTTGTAAAGCTTATCCCTGATTTTTTAACTCTGTGAAAAAAAAGATAAAAAAAGAAATAATTTCTTTTACTCAATATTTTTTGAATATGCTTGTTGATGTATTAGCTGAACTTAATAATTTGAACAAGATTTTTGAAGAAAAAATGTAAACATAACAGTAATTAGTTTGACTCTTGATGAACAATTTATAAAAAGTAAGATTTATAGAAGGTACAACATATCTTTCCAAAAATGTAGTTGGTTCTCAATATAAGTATATTGAAATTAAAAATAAAAGCACAGTCATAAATTTTTAGTTGGTTCTCAATATAAATATATTAAAATTAAAATGGAAAGCAGACATAAAGACATGATTTATAATATACTAATAATTAAATCATCTTTCATTGTCATATATATTTTAAACTTATAATTTAAGTTTTTGAAGAGAATGAATTTTTTTACAATATCAAAAAAAATCATTTTTTAAGAATATCATAAAAGATATAACAAAATTAAAATTATGACTACATACATTACACGTATTGATGAGAGCATTTTTTAATAGACCAAAAATAATTGATATAGATTTGAATACAAATCTTTAAGATATATTTAATTTAAAATTCTAAATTGACCCAGAGACAATAATTGATCCATGTATGTTATATTTATTATGTCATTCATTGAAGATGTACCACTAGTGGTCTCTTTCCCTGATCTTCGATGATGATTGAACCTTAGAACTTCAACTTGCACACATGGAAGATTTGATGCGGCCCTCACATAGCCTTTGTTTTGAATGCTTCATTTATTAGCTTCTCGTGTGTCGTATTCTTCCAAGTAAGACAAAATAGGGGAAAGGTAGGCTTTTTATGTGTCGTATTCTTCCAAGTAAGACAAAATAGGGGAAAGGTGGGCTTTTCGTCCCTCCGCGTGCTAAGGTTTCTTTCCACATGTGTCATCATATACAAAACGAAATAATTAAGATTAACGGTAGCCAGTTTATGAGGAGTATCCCTCATTGAGGTCACATGTTAATTTTGGTGAAAATATATGATTTTGGTGTTATAATATTATTATTTAATATGACAGCAATGACCTTCATGTCGAGGATTTAAATTATTAAATTTTAAGAAAAAATAGATACCACTGTTTTTTTAACTTGTACATTATGCACGGGTCCCCTTTTGAATGAGCACGGGTCCCTTTTGAATGAGCTCCTAATTTTTATTTTAAAAAAAGGTTTTTACAAAATATGGTAACTACGTGTAATCAAATTTCAATCATAAATCAGATTTGCTTGTAATAAAGAATATTTTTGATGTATGAATGAATGATGAAAGGGATTTAAGTGAATATATGATTGTGTCACATATTCAAAGATAGTGTCTAGTTGTGAGAAGTAGATAAATATAAATTTAGATAATAAGGAAATTAAAATTTTGAAAAATTAGCGTGGATTAAAATTACTTTTTAGAATTATTAGTGCACTATTTTAAAAGAGTAAGGTTTTTTCATGAAAACTAGTGTCATATTTAGAAGAATAAATTTGTTTTTAGTTAAGTGCAGATACACAAAAATTGATTTAACAATTTCTTTGGTTTGCTCCAAGCTACGAAAACTTTGCTCACTTTTCCATGTCAATCCCTAGTAAATTAATCTCTCTCCAAAACCTTAATAGAGCATCACATACTAGGAAAAAAATGGGGGGTGTATTTGGAGGACTCTGTTATCCCTCAATAATTATTAGGCCCGCCCTTAGGTTGGGGAAGAAATTGAACAAGCAACACTTAATGCATCTCAACAAGCAGTCCAATGGATGTATAGCATTGTCCTATATGACTTTTCACACTATAATGAAAGCATGATACAAAAATAAATGCATAAGATTTTGCTTGAATTCTACATTAAATATTTGATTTAAATGTTCTTACAATTTCACAATTGACTCTACAAAATAAATTTGTGTCTTCTTCAATCATTTATTGTCTTATATGCACTAATGTACACATTTATTTATAGACTTCTCAAATTCAAAGTAAGACCTTATTGGCACATAAGCAAACATACAATAGACATGGAATGCTTAAAATCAAGGACACATGGCACAAGATATCCAAAAAAAGGATATGAAGGGTCCACCCCAAATCCTTATACTACATAGTTCTAGTGCCCCAAAATCATATAGTGTGTGGTCTTAGTCAAAGGTCCAAAAACCAAAGAAAAAATGAGGGGAGGGGAGAGAACAAAATGAGAGGAAAATGTTAGGAACCGACTTGCACACAAAATAATCTAACAATGGTAATATAACGATTATACACTAAAACTAAAAGAAGATAGAAATATTGTATTGAAATAATAAAAACACACCATAAACTATTGTGGGTCTCTTTGAGGGAGAAACCTCATTTGAGCATGACTCAATACAAATATTCAATAGATTTCATTTCCTCTTATACAAGCTCTCTGTTTAAACTAATATACTCATGATAATTACTACTCCCTGAACATTTGGGATAATTACAAAATAGCTAATGGGATGAATTACAAAGCATATGTGTCTAAAGCTTTTAATACCTATCGTTAATATAAAAGATATGAGTTAGGCCAGAGGGGTCCTAACATGCCCCACCCCCTAAAAAATGATTTGTCCTCAAAGATTGAGACGAGGAAACCATTGTTGTAACTGAACAAAGGGTTCACATGTTGCATCCTTTGGTTGCATGCCATGTCATTGTAACAAAAGATCTATGAGAGTGTGGTTGTGGAGCTATCGTAAGTGCATGTATAGGATAGATTTGTGTTCCAAGAGGATAGATCCTTAAGTGTCAAGCTCGGGTAATGCAGTTTGGACTTGAAAATTTTGACCAATGACCTTTTTCAAACAAGATACATGAAAAATAAAATGGATCTTAGATGAAGAGGGAAGTTCTAATTTATATGCCATGTGACCAATATTATTGTTGACGCTAGAAAATGCACCAAGTGGTAGGAAAACAGGTTCTTGCCTTCTCCTCACAACATGGAAACTCCTCTCTCACTTTTGGGATGGCGAAGCAAGAGAGGAGAGTCTCTAGTTAAGGGCTAGCTCCCTTTGATGTATCATTGTTTATTTCAGGTAGAGCAAAAAAGACATACATGCATATATATATACAGCTAGAATAAAAAGGGGGGGATGAAAAGGGAGAAGAAATGCAAGAAAACAAACCTACTCTAAGGAGGTGATACACCAAAATAATATGACCCTTTCACACCCACTCTCAAAATCAGACAAAACACACTTATACGCTGCACCCTTGACAGAAGAAGCAATCTGCAAAATTGACAGGGAGGTAAAATGAAAGATACAAAAAAAAGGAGGTTCATCCAAAGGTGTTATATGAAGCACTCTGTAGATAATCCCCTCTGTTTTGCACTCCAAAATGGAACTCTTCTCCTATCAGCTGCAGATGGCGCCTTGTAGATAGCTGGTGTGTTGATGTTAAACCTATGATAGCATCAAAGACAATGACTAAACACAGATCAACACTCAAGACATACACAGGATATCTATTCAAGAAGAGGTAAAAAACTGTGTTTATTTGATTCAAGCAAAAATTTTAGCAAGGCTGCACCTTGTAAAATTTGTAAAAAGATATTTGCAAAATGAACAAGTCCACAATATATATGAGAAGCAAAGAGGCCCATTTGGCGCTCCTGATTTTACAAGTGGCATACATGTCCTTTCATAAAGAGAACAAGTCACTCAAGGAAATAAATGGACTGTTCATTTTGCTTGTTTGAGACTTACATTTCCTGCTTAGATGACTTACACAATTTACCTTCCAATTTAATGTGAAACAAAGAAAATAATTGCATTGTTGGCCTCTATCATTCCAAATGATCAATTTGATGGCACTATTTCACCTGCCAAAGATGCTTCTCCAATTTGTGCTAGTCAGACTTAACTGCTCACTCATCACCTGCCTGTCGCTCTGCTTGTTTGTCATTCACGCCATCAGGCAATAAATTACCTTGTTTATGCCACTTGGACTGCTTGACTACTCTCTGCCTTGTCACTTGGAATTTGCCTTTCTGGTCGCTTGGCCCTTTTCCATGTTAGCACTTTCCCATGTTTGAAAACCCAATGGCTATTTTATTTCATTAAATTTGACGGCCTCAAAGACGTCGAGTCCATGCTGGCAGTCGGGTCAGTCGGGTCCATGCGGGCAGTCTTCAGGCTATCTTTCATCTGTCTACATCACCTTCCCAAGCACTTTGCCTTATATACACTTCGACAGATCGCTGTTTGCTTGTGTAGACTGCTGTCGGGTTCTCGTGGACTATCTCTCGACTTATATGTTTGCATCAGGCTTTTGAAAGTCTCGCAGACTTTATATGCTCCACAGACTTTTGTCTTAGACTTAGTCGTGCCCACTCCTTTGCATTGTTTTATGAGCGACCCATATTCCTTTTGATGCGCTGGCCCCTTCACTAGGGCACTAGGGCATTCGACTTGGACTTCCCCTTCAGTCGAAGAGCACTCCTTTGAACCGAACCCGTTGAACCAAGAATGGCTGAACCACTGAACCAGGGCATGAAATGATCTCTCTAAACTCGCTGAACCTAAAAAAGACTGGCATTTAACAACAGGTGAAGAAGGTGACCAAAATTTTACCCATGGGCAAAATTTGGTCAACAAATTGGCGACTCCTAGGGGAAGCATGCCTGCTATGCTTAGAGACTAGTTACCTTACAATCCATTAGGCATGGAGTTGGATGATAGCTTTGAAAACTAGTAAGAGCTCTGTCAAAACTTAGGACTAACCACCCAGATCTACCTCCACGAAATGAAAACACATGCAAGACTAAGAAAACTATACATGTGCAACAACACTTAGGGAAAAACAGGAAAGAAAACAAGGGAAAATATATACAGGTGAACCCCAAAAATCAGTGGCCATGCTTTAGATGTATCCCATTGACTGGGATACGCAGTTCTTCTCTGTCCAACCTAGAAAGTTGGAACGCATTATGCTACTTACACTGAGTAATCACGTAAGGACCGCTCCATAAGGCATCAAATTTTACATGTTTTTTGAGATTAGATTGATCTTCATCCCATTTCAGGACAATGTCTCCTTCAGAAAAATCTCTTGACAAAGACTTCTTGTCGTAGTGCCTTTTTACTTGCTTTTAGTGACTTGTCAGAGAAGCCATAGCCTGATCCCTTACCTCTTAGAGCTCCATTAGCTCACACAACCTGAGCTCCATGCTGGTCCCTTTTTCTAGTTGTAGTTGGTGGGAGAGATCCAATGCTGGCAATTCAAGTGAGATGGGAAGCCTGGCTTCCCTTCCATACACGAGCGTATATGGAGAATTTTTGATTGCTCTCTTCAGAGTAATTCGATCGGCCCAAAGAGCTGTCTTTAGCTTGGCATGCCAAGTCCTCTGATTTTCTTCCATAATGCTCTTTATAATTTTGATCAAATTTTTATTGGTGGACTCAGCCAACCCATTCCCCTACGGATAATATTTTGATGAAGTGCTGAGGTATATGCCATACTTCAGTGCCCATTCACTAGTTTTGATTCCTAGAAAAGCCAAGGCATTATCTGAGATTATGGTGGCTGGGACCCCAAATCTCGTTAGCAGATCTTCATAAAACTCTAGGACTATGCTTTCATTTGCCTCCTTTAGAGCAACTACCTCCACCCGTCTGGTGAAATAATCTGTGGCAGTCAGCACCCACTTGTGCCCAACACTGGAGGGAGGATTGATCATCCCTATAAAATCTAGGCCCCACTGCATGAATGGTTGCTCAACTTGAATGGGTTGTAGAGGCATGGCAGCCAATCACTATTTTCCATCAAAAAGTACACACTTCTGACACTTTCTTACCCAGGCATGGGTGTCCTTGAAAAGAGTAGGCTAGAAATAGCCTGCTCTTATTATCTTTGCTATCGTAGCTCTAGGAGCAAAATGGCCACTAGCTGGCCCATCATGAAACTCGACCAGTACCTTATCAGCTTGACTGGGGTCAATGCATCTTAGAAGAACCTCAGAGAGATCCTTCCTAAATAATACTTCATCAACCAAAACATAAGGAAGGGATTAGAGTTTAAAATACCTTCTTCTGGTCTTATCAAGACCATGTAGACACTCACTTATGAGAAGGAAATGCTTCATGTCCAGCGTCCAATCCTTTATGACAGCTAGTTCTTCTACAGTGGCTGCATCATGGATTAGCAAGCTATTTTCCCCCTTTTGTTTGAAACCTGTAGCCAGCTGTTCGCACAGGCCCCTGCCCCTCACCAGCTTGGTTATTTTAATGTCTACATCGTACTCCATCACTTTGGTGATCCATCCCACCCTTTTCTCATTTAAATCTTGATTGGTCAAGAAATCTTTGATGCCAGGATGTGGGACCATAAGATGAGTCCTGCTGTTAGACAACATGTACCTAAATTTCTTCAGGCTTCACACTACTACTAGGACTTGTTTTTTTACATATGTGTACCTAACTTCAAAGTCCTCTAACCCTTGGCTGAAGAAGGCAAGTGGTTGCTTGAGGTCGTCGCCATTTGCTTGGGTAAGCATGGCAGATATCACTTCTTCATTACTGAATGTATAGAGGTTGAAGTCTTTACTGAAGTCAGGACTGATCAGAGCAGGCGCCTGGGTTAAAGCCTGCTTGATGGCTTTAAAGCTGTCCTTTCTTTGCGCTGTCCACTTGAATTCTTCATCTTTCTTCAACATAGAGGTCAGGGGCTTAACTATCTTAGTGAAATTTGGAATGAATCTCTGAATAAAATTTATCCTACCAAAGAAACTCTGCAGGCCTTTCTTGTGCTTTGGTAAGGACATCTCCAGAATGGAGTGAACTCTCTCGAGGTCAATGGACAAGCCCTCCTTGGACACGATGTGGCCAAAAATTTTCTCCTCATGAACAACAAACACACATTTCTTTGGATTAAGAGAGATGCTAAATTCCCTGCACCTCTCAAAAATCTGCCTGAGGTGTTCTATGTGCTAGCTCACTTCCTTGGAGAATACCGTTATATCATCAAGGTATACTAGCACGTTGTTATTTATCAAGCCATCAAAAGCCATGTCTATGGCTCACTAAAAAGTAGCACCAGCATTGGATAGCCTGAATGGCATCTTCTTATAGGCAAATGTTCCCCATTTGGTGGTGAAGGTTGTTTTGTACTAGTCACAGCCTTGCACTAGAATCTGATTATACCCTGAATAGCCATCCAAGAAGGAGAAACGCTCGCTACCAGTTACTTTCTAAAGAATCCATTCCATGCTTGGAAGGGGATAATAATCTTTTAGAGAGACTTTATTAAGGTCTTTGAAGTCAACACACAACCTGATCTCCCCATTTTTCTTTCTAACAGGAACAAGGTTGGCCAGCCATGAGGAATGTTTGATTGGAAATATAATTCTGGACTCAATCAATTTGGCCAATTCTCTTTACATGAGGGGCTGAATTGTAGGATTGATAGGCCTTTACTTTTATGTGACTGGCTTGGCACCTTTTTCTAATTCAATGGTGTGCTGGGCAAGCCTTGGGTTCAAGCCCTTCAAGTCATTGTAATCCCACGCAAAAACATATGTGAATTCTTGACACAATAGAATGAAAGCTTGCCTCTCCTGAAATGTGCAGACCTTGCCAAGCGCCAACAACTTGCCCTTAAAGATTTTGACCCTTTTGTAATTCTCCTCTTTAGTCGTGATGCGTGCCTTATCATTTCTCAGTTGGTCATCTCTGTTGAAAATGCTTTCAAGCGTGACTAGACTTTTAGGGAGTTTATTATTTTTCAACTGAACAATCTGATTTCCATATTACTGTTGTAACTTCACCTGGTTATGTATTGCAAACTTAGCTTCTTCTTGTAGGAAGAAAGCTATCTGCTGGTCACTTTCAAAAACTTGCCAATTTGCAATGTTGTTTGGGATAGAGGGTCAGACTACCACTTTCAAGTGGCATGAACCATAGTCTTGACTTATTTCTTTTGAAACATGAAACTGGGCATCGATTGCTGCCAGCCTATCAGCCTATTTGTTCTACTTCCTAGGAATAGAGGTAATGTTAAAAGCAAGAAAATCCTCCACCAAGTCCCAAACTCTATGTTTGTAAGACTTCAACAAGGAGTTCTTGGTCAGATTTAAGGCGTGCCAAAATTGTTGACACTGGAAAATGCACCCAGTGGCAGGAAAATAGGTTCCTGCCTTCTCCTCGCAACATGGAAACTCCTCTCTCACTTGTGGGATGATGAAGCAAGAGAGGAGAGTCTCTAGTTAAGGGCTAGCTCCCTGGGAATAGAGGCAATGTTAAAAGCAAGAAAATCCTCCACCAAGTCCCAAAATCTATGTTTGTAAGACTTTAGCAAGGAGTTCTTGGTCAGATTCAGGGCTCTTATTTGATTTATAATTAGTTCACTGTCTCCCAGGACTTTCAACTCCCTAATCCCTCTTCTTCTTGCCCACTTAAGGCCATGGATCAAAGACTCATATTCTGTAACATTACTCATGCAAGAGAATTGAAAATAGAAAGCTGAAAAGTACCTTTCCTTTGAAGGGGAGATCAACATTGCCCCACCTCCAGCACCCAGCTTACTTTTGGAATTGTCAAAATACAGCTGCCATAGGCCAAGGTCCTCTTGTTCTGCCTTCATCAAATTCGGCATGAAGGCACCCTCTTCGTGCATGCAATAGACTCCAAGGTCTGTCTCTTCTATAAACTTGTATGGATCATGTTTGAAGTTATCATTTTCCCACTCATCCAAGAGTAGGTCTATGACTCCTTCAAGAGCAGAGGATGGAGCTTAGTCTGTCTGGGACTCTTCTAGGTCTATGATTGTGTAACTGACATTCGCTACCTTGGGAGTGTATGGTTCTAGGTGGTCCTTGTAGAGTGGCTCAGACTCGATTTTCACCTTGGTCCCATACTTGGTTCTAAAAACTAGGTATGACCAATTCGCTGCTAGATAGCCACCTATTTTGGACGTGAAGTCCCTAGACAGACAGATTGCAAAAAATGAAGGAACATCCGCTACTACAATATCATGGGGAATTGAGAAGGTTGGGCAAGCATGCAATGTCAAGTCTAAACCCTTCAAAATTCCAACTATTTTTGCAGGTGTCCCATCTAGCTATAGGACTCCTTTTTTCATTTCTTCATACTTCAATCCCATCTTATCAGTAATGCACTTAGGCATTACTAATGTACTAGCCCCGCTGTCAATTATGCAGTTGTGTACCAAGAAGTCCCCAATGATCAAGGATATGTAGAAAGGGGGAGTCTTCTCTTCCTTCTTTACCTGCTCTGGAGTGGAAGGCTATCCATTTGCCATCAAGACATTATCAATGTTTGCTAGAATAGCTTGCTGATCCAGCTCATGCAATTCTTTCTTCAATATGTCCTTTTGTCTTAGAAGAGACAATGAATCCCATAAAGAGATGCTCACATGCAACTTCTTCATCTGGTCCACTATATTGACTTGGGGACTGCTTCCCTTCACATTTTCTTTTGGGCTGATCCCAACTAGAGCTGTAGGCTGAGGCGCTGAAGGTGCAAGCGGTTGTTTGAAAATTGGGGCCTTTTGGAATGAGTGTGATGGAGGAGGTGCTACTGTCACTTGAGTGGTAGCCTGCACTTCTCCCACTACTCTTCTCTTAAATCTTGTGTTGGCTGCAATACAATCAACCTGATTGTCTGTAGCACCTCCATGATTGATTGCACAAAACTTGCCCTTTAGGTGATTCATAAGAGCAGAATCTAGTTGGGCCTGATTGCTACTTGTGCTGGGTTGAGCTAGAGCCTCAAAAAATTGGGAATGAGCGGCAGCCTAATTCTCTGTATTCTAAAAATAATTCACCATCTTATTTGTGTGAATAGCCTGTTCTTGACCATATCCCATGGTCGAACAGCTAGGCTACTCTTGTATAATATTATTTTGAATAGGCACTATGGCCTTAGATGATGAGGAGGGACTGGTGTTGTAATTTTGAAATGGCCTGGTTGTAATGAGCTACCCTTGACCTTGATTATAATTATAAAAAGGGGGTATAAGGGCTTGACCATAATTTTAGTACCCTTGATTTGGTTTGTTGCCTTGAGCTTGCTGCCTTTTAATGACAACAAGTTCATTGGATATGATCTGTAACATACTCTTAACCTCATGAAGCTCGCTTGATGGAACAACAACTAGTTTTTTGATGGCAGGCAGAGGAGCCAATGTGGGAGCAACGGTCTGAGCTGGGGGCAACATGTCTGGGAAAAGTGGCATGTGAGGCCTAGGGGCGATCTTCCCAGCCTGAACTAAGCAATTTTTAACTGCTATGGCAATGTCATAAGCAACAGGCAATATATGCCCTCCCATAGATTGTATCATCACTACAATGTCGCTGTTTAATGCTTTCAAATAGTATAAGAAAGCGTAGCTAGGAGTCGGCCTTACCAAGATGGGAATTCTATTCCAAGTCTTTTGAAACCGCGTGTTGAAGTCCTGCATATACTCGTGCGGATCTCTCTTTATGGCTGTCAGCTGCTTAGTGAGTGAGAAGTCATCACTTTTTTCCCCAAAATAATCTGTCAACTGAACACCTAATTCATTCCAAGAATGTATTGAGTTCACAGGCAAGGTCTCGTACCAGTCAAGAGCTTTGCCTTTCAGAGACGATGCTAGCAATTTGATGGCAATATTTTTTTCTGTTACATTATGGATATTACAGAGGTTAGCAATATTCTTAATATGCTCAACGAATGTAATGGTCCCCATTCCATCGAAAGAAGGCACATTTTTTAGAGCTATTCCTAGGATTGGGTCATATTGTGGGAGATTCAAATGGCTCTCACCGTGAAAAGCTGTGAATGGCAAAGCCATGGTTGGGACTGGCTGTAACTGAGGTTCTGCTATGGCTGTGTCTCTTATAACAGGCTTAAGAGGATTGCTTGTTGGATAAGGATGAGTTCTCTCAAATCATATTCTTTTAATAAAATTGAAAGGTAATTCAATGAATTCGAAAGGAACCCCTCTTAAAGCAGACCTTGTGGTGACTTTAGGCATAAAAAGTTAAACAACTGGTTTTAACCAGAGAACTGGAGCTCTTACCAGTGGAGTCGCCAGATGCTGGAAAACTTGAAATTTGCTGTGACAAGACTAGCATCAATCCTAAAACCTTTCTGAGTTATCAAACTGTGTGTCCCACCAGGTGTGCCAAAACTGTTGATGCTGAAAAATGCACCCAATGGCAGGAAAATAGGTTCCTGCCTTCTCCTTACAACATGGAAACTCCTCTCTTGCTTGTGGGATGGTGAAGAAGGAGATGAGAGTCTCTAGTTAAGGGCTAACTCCCTTTGATGTATCATTGTTTGTTTTAGGTAGAGCAAAAAATACATACAGGCATATATATATACATCTATAATAAAAAGTGGGGATGAAAAGGGAGAAGAAATGCAAGAAAACAAACCTACTCTAAGGAGGTGATACACCAAAACAATATGACCCTTTCACACCCACTCTCAAAATCAGACAAAACACACTTATACACTGCACCCTTGACAGAAGAAGCAATCTGCAAACTTGACAGGGAGGTAAAATGAAAGATACAAAAAAGGGAGGTTCATCCAAAGGTGTTATATGAAGCACTCTGTAGATAATCCCCTCTATTTTGCACTCCAAAATGGAACTCTTCTCCTATCAGCTGCAGATGGCACCTTGTAGATAGCTGGTGTGTTGATGTTCAACCTGTGAGAGCATCAAAGACAATGACTAAACACAGATCAACACTCAGGACATACATAGGATATCTATTCAAGAAGAGGTAAAAAATTGTGTTTATTTGATTCAAGCAAAAATTTTAGCAAGGCTATGCCTTGTAAAATTCATAAAAAGATATTTGCAAAATGAACAAGTCCACAATATATATGAGAAGCAAAGAGGCCCATTTGGTGCTCCTGCTTTTACAAGTGGCATACGTGTCCTTTCATAAAGAGAACAAGTTGCTCAAGGAAATAAATGGACTATTCATTTTCCCTGTTCGAGACTTACATTTCCTGCTTGGATGACTTACACAATTTGCCTTCTAATTTAATGTGAAATGGTTGCACTACTGGCCGTTATCATTCCAAATGATCAATTTGCTGGCACTATTTCACCTGCCAAAGATGCTTCTCTAATTTGTGCTAGTCGAACTTAACTGCTCACTCATCACTTGCCTGTCGCTCTGCTTGTTTGTCATTCATGCCATCAAGAAATAAATTACCTTATTTATGCCACTTGGACTACTTGACTGCTCTCTGCCTTGTCACTCTCCTTGTCACTTGGAATTTGCCTTTCTGGCCGCTTGGCCCTTTTCCATGTTAGCGCTTTCCCATGTGTGAAAACCCAATGGCTATTCTATTTCATTAAATTTGACAGCCTCGGAGACGTCGGGTCCATGTTGGCAGTCGGGTCCATGCGGGCAGTCTTTGGGCTATCTTTCATCTATCTACGTCACCTTCTCAGGCACTTTGCCTTGTATACACTTCAATAGATTGATGTTTGCTTGTGTAGACTATTGCCGAGTTCTTGTGGACTGTCTCTCGACTTATATGTTTGCATCAGGCTTTTGAAAGTCCCGCAGACTTTATATGCTCTGCAGACTTTTGTCTTAGACTTAGCCATGCCCACTCCTTTGCATTGTTTTATGAGTGACCCATATTCCTTTTGATGCGCTGGCCCCTTCACTAGGGCATTCGACTTAGACTTCCCCTTCAGCCGAAGAGCACTCCTTTGAACTGAACCCGTTGAACCAAGAATGGCTGAACCACTGAACCAGGGCATGAAATGATCTCTCTGAACTTGCTAAACCTGAAAAAGACTGGCATTAAACAATAGGTGAAGAAGGTGACCAAAATTTTCCCTGTGGGCAAAATTTGGTCAACAATTATTATGCACCTTGTATGGATCATAAAACTTAGGGGTGTGTTTCCGGTGGTGCTTCATCATGAAAGAGGACTGGTTATAAGGTTGTAACTTGAGGCAAACTATGTTCCATATTTTAAAATCACATTTTAGGTGGTGTTGATCAACATGTTGCTTCATGTATTTTTGTACCAGATGGAGGTTATCCTTGAAAGTGCAAAGGATATGTGCATACACAATGAGTGTAGAATCAACTACTTGCACCTTGAAACTGCTTGGAATGTATGTTTGAAGAAAGTTTAGTGGTTAGCCACAAAAAAAATTCATATGTTGTCATCTTTGTGGTAGTGTGGTTGTGGAGTTGTACCAATATTCAAAAAGTGGTAACCATTTGACCTAAAGATTCTATTGATCGGAGGTAAAAAAACATAGATAGGTCTCCAAGCACTCATTGAAAATTTATGTTTGACCATCAGTTTGTGGATGGTAGGCATAACTCATGTTAAGTTTGGTGTCGTAGCTATGGAAAATTTCCTGTCAAAAATTACTACTAAAAGTGAAATCCCTATCACAAAAAATGGAGCTTGGTATCTCATGGAGGTGGAAGATCTAATCAAAAAATGTTTGGGAGGCTATGGAGGCATTAAAAGTGTGGGTGAGCATGTAAAAGTGGGCATACTTTGAGAGGTGATTCAACAGAACTAGAATTATTGATTTTTTGCCTAATTTTGGAAGTCCTTCAATGAAGCCCATGGAAATGTCGATCCGTACCCTACTGGGAATAGACAATGGTAACAACATCCCTAGGGTGGAGATAGTTTCCACTTTGTTCTACTAATATGTCTCATATTCGAACAAAAACTATTTGATATAATTTCCCTATGACCATAATCATCTCTTCAACTTGACAATATGTGTCCCATTCCTTCCTGAATGACACTATGTCTTCTTCACATATGTTATTTTCCTTAGGAGGCTCCACATCCTCATCCTTATAACATGCCTACTTTTTCTTTTGAGCTCATCTGCAAGGTAATACTTCCACAACTCTCAGAAAAGGTAGAAGAGGTATGGTTTGGGTTAGATATTAGTTACAATGAGATTTGAAGGATGTTATTGATGATGTGTGTAGAGACATTTCACATCATTTGTGAGAAAATATTTCATTCTTTCATATTTTACTTCACATTTCTTTACATGATTTGATCTCATATTATTATGTTTAGCATACATGATTTTCATTATATATATCTTTATTGTACCATAATATTTAATTTTTAATATATTATTTACTTTATAGCTTTTGATCATAGACTACTATCGACCATTATTGTATTTTAGGGTATTTGGTATCTTTTTAGCTTCCCCTTATTTTGGAATGATTTACAATCATACTTAGTTTCCCTTGTTAATATTTGGTAGCACCTTCAGGTTTTATTTTTAAGCATTTATTTTCTACCTCTTTTGGGATGATTTACAATCAACCTTTGTTTCTGTTATGGATCTTAGCAACACCTTCGAGATTATTTTTCACTTCTTATAATATATTTTTAGTTGGCCTTAGTTTTCTCATGATTCTTCGGTATCTTTTGGCATTTACCCTCTTTTGGGATGATTTAAAATCATCCTTAGTTTCCATTCTAAATCTTAGATAACATCTTTAGGCTGATTTTTCACATCTTATGACATGTTTTTCTATCAAACTTAGTTTCCTCATTATTCTTTCATATCTTTTGACATTTACCCTCTTTTGGGATGATTTCTCTTATCAATGATTATGTTAGACCCTTCAGGTGTATATGGTTTATGTAGTTACATGATTGCCATATTTTATAGTGTCTTCCTTATTTGGGTTCCCTCTTCATGATTTGACTTAAATTTCCATGTAATTTTAGATCCTTCTTTTTGATTAGACGCTTTTTAAGCAAACCTCTCCCTTCTTGTGGTCAATTACTACCATTTATTAATTGTATCACATTTACACATGTACGAATCTTATATGATCCCCATATTTCTC
Organism: Torreya grandis; assembly: GCA_037957365.1. NCBI lineage: Eukaryota > Viridiplantae > Streptophyta > Pinopsida > Cupressales > Taxaceae > Torreya > Torreya grandis. Next base: position 2,912,477 of record JARHVA010000282.1, on the reverse strand, counting down.
TCTCATTTCACTTGAGGCACACTTGGGTTAGTTTTGAGATTACATTCTTTCATAAAGTTCAATTCTAGGAGTCTTTAGGCACCAAGGTATTTAGGTTTTCCTCTTTATCAACTAGGTGTAGGCTCTCTTGTGTTAGTAATATTTATCACCAATGTTTCATTTTTTTGAATTTGTATGGAGGAGGAAAATTAAAAAAAAAAACACAAAAGAGTTAAGTTTCAAATCATAAGAAAAGGTAATGTTAAAAGGAGAATTATAACTTAAAATTCATATCAAACAAAATACATGATCTTTTTGACACATCACCTATTCTAATTGAAGCTCAAAATTCATAATTGGCCTCATGATAAAGATGAGGTATATTGGGGTGTGGTAGGCTAGTATACTGGGGTAGGAGGTCTTAGTACATCATTTTTTATTTATATATTCTTGTAATCTAGTGCCACCTACTTTATCACATAAGTACATGTTATGATGTGGAATTGCACCCTTGTAGAGGAGTTCTTCAGGCTCCCCCACTCTTAGTCATAATATTGGGACAACTTCAATACGTGGGTTTCCTATGGTGAGGTTGAACCTCCAGAGAAGGTTGACTTCCTCTTGATGGATCACCTAAAATAATGATTCTATTAAGAATATGGTTAGAAAGGGGATAAATAGGGATCCTAAGAAATCTAACAAGGTGATGTACCAAATTAAATGAGAACTCACACAACATGAATTGTACATTGAAGAAGCATAAGATAGTACTAGCTCACACAATCTCAAAATCTATCTAATTGCATAAGTATTTCATACACTAGGTTCAAGAAGCAATGAATGAAGCCAGGATGAATTCTAAGACTCACACCAAGCTTAAATTAATGGTAGAAAGAACACAAATGTAGACCTGTAATCAACTAGAAAACACCCTAAAATAGGATAGGAAGAATGACAATGGGTATGTAAGATTATCCTTCATAATTCCATCATGAACAAGCTTAATAAACACAATTCAAGAGCAAGAGATAGGTAAAGAAAGTCTTTATTATCTTCAAGAGGTCTTTCATACAAGTTTTGACTAGGTCTAGCCTTATCAAAATAAGAGTCTCCTGCTCTTCTTAATGAGAGAGAGTCTAAAAAATCTAAGAGATAATTACAATGTGGAATAAAAATAAGAGATATAGGAGAAAAGGGGAGAGAAAGAGAGAGCACGTCATCCAAGATCATTAAATGAGCTGCCACCACCTTTTAATGAATGCTCTACCACCTTTTGATCAAATCAAGGTTAATACATCATAAACAAAATAGCCTTCATTTATCCCAATAGCCTTCGAATTTTCTCATTGGTTGAGCAACACACTAGAAGACAATAGTTTGCCAAAGATGATGAGTCATGATTCTGCTATGAAGAAAAACCCTTAGAGACCCCAAAAATCTATTAAATGCTCTAGCTGCTTTCTCCAATCACCAGATCTGTATCTTGGGACTTTACGCCATCTTCTACTTGGCTTATTCATGAGGACAAAATCCTCATATCTTGAACATGATAGAGCCATGACTATATCTATTTTTACAACTATAGGTAGCTATTTGTCAAAAACAAGACTGTCTAAGGATGAGACACTTCTCCATTAATCACACATCTATCCCTTCTTCAATATCTGAGCACAGATTACTATAGATTGAAAATCAATTCATCTATTAGTTTTCATATAGTTATCATGTCGATGAAAATATACAGGCTAAAAAAGTCATTGGACACAAGAATCTTCCTTTTAAAATAGCAACAGATATAGTCATGAAATAATCCTACAACCTTAGAAAATGGGGTCGACAGGTTCTAATTCTTCGACCAGAGTTCTTAACTAAGTTTTAATGGTGACATAACCCTTTAAATGTTTGCTCTAGTTTGACCTAAGTCGCATTTATTCTCCATTTGAAGTCTCTTGGCTTCAAATTTTAATATTGGCCATTGATCTTGCTCCAGGCTTCCCAAATTATGTTGTTTTTTAGCTCTGTATTCATTCTATGGGCCCTATAGTTAGTTTCATCAGGTTCTTGTACTTGTGCCACATGATATTCTCATATTTGACCTAAGCTTGTTGACCTTTTGACCTTACACACATCTTCAATGTCCTTTTACATGGTTTGAACACATATTATTGATTTACCTAGCAATTGTAATGATCATGGCACTTGGTAGCTCCTCACTCATTCTCAGGATTCACTGACTTGTTGACCTCTCACTCATTATCAATTTGTATTTATATGATTGAATGTTCTTAATTGATCTATATGAACTCATTAACTCTGTCCTTGCCTACACACCGTTAGATCTGATATGAGCTTTTGTTATCTCAAAACTTGTCAACTCTATGTTTAACCTCAGGAAATATTTGAATCTAAATGGCTACTTGTTGTAGCTTTAACTTAAAATCCACATGCATGTTTCACTCTACAAGTTTAAATTTGAAGGCTTGTATCTTAAGAAAAAAACTCGTCGAGACACCAATTTTATAGGGGGTAATCTTGGTACTAAATGCATTATTTCCATGTGATCTTTTAGCCTTGAGAGGTTTCCTAAGCACACTTATAAAATGCACAGGAAAATTGACCCATTCATTTTTGCATGATGTGTTGAGACAATTTGGCTCTTATAGACTTGTGCTTGAACTGTTGTTTAGACTTTCAAGAATTGAATGAGTTTTTGAGACCTGTGAAACTTGCTTTCTATCCATGAATGCTATGATCACCATAGGAACCTACTTAGACCCTTCATTTGTAATTCTAAACCTGCTTCCAAACATTCTTCTCAAAGATCAATGGATTTCACTTTAAGCTTGCTTAAAGTGTTTTAAAAGCTTTGCAAGTGACTTTTGATCTTCTTCTCTTCATTTTATCATCCACTCAATTAGGAACTCTGCTCAATTGATTTATCCAAGTAGAGTATTTGTATGTGGGCCAAAATTAGACAACATTTCTCGTGACATCTTGGGATTGCATGCCTGTTATGCAATAAACTAATAACCTTATCTAATCCATTGGGTATACGAATTCATATTCTTTCCTAGAGAAACTCTTTTAGAATTGGTACAAGGCTACCATTTTCTAGAAAACTTTCTCTTGAAGCAATAAGGACCAAAATAAATAAAATAAATAACTATGCCCAATGCACTTATTGAAAAAAAAACACATGACTGAAAGCAAATGTGCACAAGACACTTAGAGGAAAACATAAAATCTACTCTAATATGTATAATTTTATATAATGGCTACAAAATTTGTTAATAACAAGGCTTTAAATGAATGCCATTAAATGGGATGGGTAATACCTCTCCATCTAATTAGTCAAGCTGAAAAGCATTATGTTGCTTGCATCCATGGATCAAATAAGGGTCTCTCCATAAGCTATCAAACTTGGTTTGTTTTACTGGCTTGGCCTTATTTGAGTCCCATTCGAGGACTAGGTCCCCTTCTTTGAAGTCCCTTATTTTAGCTCTCTTGTCAAAAGCTTTCTTGACCTAAGCCTGATGTGACCCTAATGTCTTCATTACAAGTTTCATGGTTTCTTCAAGCTCCATGAGCTCTGCCATCCTTACGCTCATAGGTTCACTCTCTATCAACTCAAGCTAATGGATAACTCCAGGGCAGGTAGTTCAAGAGAAATGGGCAATTTGGCTTTCCTTCCATATACTAGAATATATGGATAATTTTAATGGTGACTTTGGGAGTCACTCTATCAGCCCATAAGGCTATTCTTAACTTTGTATGTCACACTCTTTGATTCTCCTCCATGGTCCTCTTGATGATCCTTATCAAATTCTTGTTTGTGGACTCTACCAGTCCATTTCCTTGGGGATAGTTATTAGAGTATGTACTGAGGTAGATGCCCAACTTAAGTACCCATTAACTTATTCTCATGCCAATGAATGCTAAGACATTATTTGAAATTATAGTGGCTGGTACACCAAACTTGGTTACTATGCTATCATAGAAGTCCAACACTATTGTTTCATTGGCATATTTCAAAGAAATTTCTTCCACCCACCTAGTGAAGTTGTCATTAGCAATTAGCACCTATTTATATCCTCCACTGGAAGGTGGATTGATCATTACTATGAAGTCTAAACCCCATTGCATGAAGGGTTGCTCCAACTAAATTGGGTTGAGAGGAAGGGCTGACAATCTTTGTTTACCTATAAATAGAGCACACTTCTAACATTTTATTTCCCATGTATAAGCATCCTTGAAGAGGCCAGGCCGATAATAACCAACTCTAATTACTTTTTCTATTGTAGTCTTTAGGGTAAAATGGTCTCCTGTATGCCCATCATGAAATTTATCCAAGAGATTTGACACTTGATCATCATCTATGCATCTGAGGAGTACCCCATTGAGGTCCCTTCTAAATAAGATCCCATCAATTAATGCATAAGGTATGTACTAGTGTCTAAAATGCCTTCTCTTTACTCTATTCATTCCTTATGGGCACTCACCTGTCATCAAGAAACAAGTCATATCTTGGAGCCAACTAGTGTGATATGGAGGTGTAGCTATTTGTGAGTTATCTTGTGTCACCATGACAACTTATTTATCTTTTTGAAGTTCATTAACCATATAATCACATAAGCCTTTACCTCTTACTGATTTAGTGACCTTGATCTCCACATCATACTCCATGACTTTGGTAATCCAACTAACGCTTTTCTCATTTAAGCCTTTGTTGAGAAGGTAGTCCTTCACTCCAGGATGAGACACCATAAGATGAATCCTTCTATTGGAGAACATTGGATTGAACTTTTTGAGGCTTCTCAAGGCTGAAAAAACCTACTTTTTTATGAAAGTATACCTTACCTCGTACTCTTCCAGACCTTGACTAAAAAAGACAATTAGTTACTCAAGTTCTTCAAAAAAAATTTGCATCAACATAGCTGATATATTATCAACATTGGCAAAGGTATACAGTATGAAATATGTAGAGAAGTCAGGATTCATAAGCAAGGGTACTTGGGCAATGGCTTGTTTGATAGCCTCAAATGCAATTTTTCCTTCATTTGACCAATTAGACACTTTATTATTCTTTAACATGGTAGTGATAACTTTGACCAAGTTTTCAAAACTAGGTATAAATATACTCAAAAAGTTTATTTACCCAAGGAAGCTCTGGATTCCTTTCTTGTTTTTAGGTAAAGATAGTGCTAAGATAACACTTATTCTATCAGGTTAATAGATAATCCTTCTTTTGAGACAATATGACCCAAAAGTTTGCCTTCATGAACAACAAACACACATTTCTTGGGATTCAAAGAAATCCCATATTCTTTACATCTCTCAAAGATCAACCTTAGATGATCTAAGTGTTCACTAACTTTCTTGGAGAAAACTATGATGTAATCCAAGTAGACCAACACTATTTGATTCAACAACCCTTGGAAAGCCATGTCCATTGATATTTGAAAGGTTTCCCCATCATTTGACAAGCCAAAAGGTATCTTTTGATAAGCATAGGTGCCCCACTTTATGGTGAAGGTAGTCTTATATTGGTCTGCTTCTCTCATTAACACTTGGTTGTATCCTGAGTACCCATCCAAAAGGGAGAAATGTTCTAAACCAAAAACTATCTGAAGAAGTTGCTCCATGGATGTTAAAGGATAGTGATCTTTCAAAGAGACCTTAGTCAGATCTCTAAAGTCAACACACAATCTGATATCCCCATTCTTCTTCCTGGTAGGTACCAAATTGATAACCCATGAGGATTGCTTAATGGAAAAGATGATCTTAGATTCAATTAGTTTAATCAGTTCTTTCCTCATAATCTCTTCTATTTTGGGGCTTTTAGGCCTTTGCTTCTGCCTCATAGGCTTGACATTAGCCTCCAATTCTATGGTATGTTGGGTTATCTTAGGATCAAAGCCTCTTAGGTCAGTGTATTCCCAAGCAAAGATGTCTGCATATACTCTACAAAACTCAATGAAAACATTCCTTTCAACCTTGGTGCTTACTTTTCCAATCTTGAGAAGCTTGTCTTTAAGAATAAGAATGCTTTCATAGTTCTCTTCATTTGTTGACATCATTGCCTTGTCTTTTCTCATATGGTCTCCTTCATGGAAAAGACCTTCAAGGGTGACCAACTCTTTAGGAAGCTTATTAGATTTCAGTTGAATAATTTGCTCCTCATACTGATGTTCAAGCTTTTCTTGGTTCATTGAGGATAACTTTGATTCCTACTACAAGAAACAAATAATTTGTTTATCATTCTCAAAGACTTGCCAATTAACTTCATTGTTTGGCATTGATGATCTTATTACCACTTTGACATGTGGTTGCACTTTGTACTTTTGTAACTCTTTGGGGATATCAAATTGAGCTCCTACAGCCACTAAACTATCAACATATTGATTTTGGATCCTTAGAACTGGACATTGAAGGCTTCAAAATCCTTAATTAGTTCCCCCACTTTGTGTTTGTAAGATTTCATCAAGGGATTCTTAGTGTTAGTTTGGCCCATGACTTGGTACATAATCAACTCGATATTCCCATACACTTGTAATTGCTCAATTGCCCTCTTAATAGCCCATTGAAGGCCATGGACAAGACCCTCATACTCTACTGCATTGTAAGAGTAACTAAATTGTCACCTGTAAGAAGATAAATATTTATCATTGGAAGGGGACACTAGCATTACTCCTGCACTTGCTCCATGTCTACTTCTTGAACCATCAAAGAACAATTTACATAAACCACTAGAGTCTTCTTGATGCCTAGTGAGGGGTGACATAGACTCAATTTTCTCATGCAAATGATTGGTACCCTTGTCTCTTTCCTCAACACCTTGTAAAGGATCAATTAGTTAAATGTCACTCCATAACTCATCCAAGAACATGTCAGGTATCTCTTCAGGTTGAGTATTAAGTTATTGACCAACCATGAATTCATCCTCATCAAGAATGGTATAATTAATATTTATGCTATCTAGACTATAGGGTTCTATGTGAAATTGTGCAATAGGCTCAACTTTGTTGGATACCTTGGTCCCATACCTTATTTTGAATGCCATGTATGACTAATCTGCCGCTAGATAACCTCAAATCTTTGCTATGAATTCTCTAGATAAGCATAGAGAAAAATGAGGAGGCATGTATAGGATCAATATATCTTGAGCCACTAAGATGCTAAAAAAATCATGTAGGGTCAAGTTGAGATATCTGATGATGCTAGTTGGTTTGGTGGAAGACCCATCAAGTTACAACACTCCCTTAGACTGAGGCTCATATTTTAAATCAAGCTGATCAACTATGGATTTAAGCATTACTAAGGTACTCGACCCACTATCTACCAATCAATTATGCACTAGAGAGTCACTAATGATCCCAAAAATGTATAAGGGAGGAGGCTTGATGACCTTATTTGATTGCCCTTCATTTGGTCCTTTGGTCATATTGGTGAGAACCACATTCTCTTTGCTTGGTGGATTTTTAACAACATTGATCTTTGACAATCCTTCTTAAAGGATATCCATCTATCCAGGTATGGAGAGCATGTCCCACATTGGCACATTCACATTGGATTTTTTCATTTATTCCACAATGTTGATGGGCAAACCACCAACCTTTGGTTGTGCATTAGGAGCCACAAATGTACCTTAGACTTGTGAGTATTGGGGCATTAGGTAGTCCCTTGATTCTAATTTTTGGGGGCTATTAGAACCTTTGGGGAAATAATAGGTTCTTTTAGATTTGATAGTAAAGGAGTAATGGTAAGATGCTCTTTGACTGCCTCTTGGTTACCATCCATATTCCTTATTTTGAATCTTGTATTAGCTTCCACTGTAATGTATACTTGGCTAGAACTACCATGTTGGCTGGATGCATAACATTCTTCTTGCTCATAATTGACCATGGTAGCATTCAACTAACTTGGTCCTTCATTATGCCCTTGGCCTTGTGGGGGCTCTTCTGGTTTTGTAATCATGGGCACCTCTACATTTTTAGCCATAAGGGATTGATTATACCCATAGTTAGCAACTTGCTACCATTGACAATTGAAGGTCTAATTAAAGTCAGTATTTGGGGTAATGGATTGACTAAAAGACTGATTCCAAGGCATGGTCCCTTCAACTTCTTGAGAAATGTTGTTATGAGTAAGGACCAAGTAGTTGGAGGAGCTTGTAGTATTTGGATTATAATTATTTTGGCTAACATAGTTAGGCTACCCTTATCTTTGGCCTTGAATTTGGACGTTTCCTTTATAGGGTGGCCTATTTTCTTGATAAGATTGTTGTTGAGGTTGATATGAGGCTTAATAAGGTGTATTGAACTAGGCCTGCTACTTTTTGACATTTACAATTCATTTCCCAAGGATTGAAACATACTCTTAAGCTTTTGAAAATTCTTATTTTCTTGAGACTCACTAGATTGACTAGTAGAAGCCTTTTCCTGCTTTGGTATAGGTATGGCAACAAGTGTTGGCATATGATGAATGACAACAAGGGGAGGAATAGAGATAGGAGATGGTTGGATCTCAAGAAATAAAGGTATTGGTGGTTTAAGGGTGAGCTTACCGGCTTGAACTAGATATGTTTCTGCCTTGATTGCCACCTCATATGCGTTTAGCAATGTGTTCCCTCCCATAGACTGGATCATTACTGTAATATCATTGTTAAGAACCTTCAAGTAGTAAAAGAAGGCAAAGTTAGGAGTAGGTCTAATAGAGACTGGGATTTTGTCCCACATCTTCTAAAATATTGTATTGAAGTCTTGTATGACTTCATGAGGGGTTCTTTTTATTATGGGTAGTTGATATGCAAGTGATAAATGGCCACTTTTATCTTCATATCTTTCACACAATGCATCTCCTAACTGATCCCATGATGTAATGGAGTTAGCATCAAGGATTACATACTAGTCTATGGATTTTCCCTTGAAACAGATGGCTAACAACCCAATAGCTACATTTTCCTCATTAACATTATGAATATTTCAAAAATTAGCTACATCCATAAGGTGTTTTGAAGGGGTTGTAGATTGGTCTCTTGTGAAATAGGGGACAATTTTAAGAGCTTCTACTGGAATATGATCATACTATGGAAGGTCTAATGGACTATGACCATTGAAATCCATGAAAGGAAAAGCTCTAGGGGCTATCAAAGTAATGAAAGGGTTTAATAAAGATCTTGTTGTAGAGGTGGGCCTTGAAAATGACTTAGGAAGAAATTTGCCTTTATATGGATGTGTATTAAAAAAACTTAACCTTTTTATTGAATTTAAAGGTAGTGTTATTCCCAGAATCTGTCACTCATTTTTGGGACAACATATGAACTATTTTGGTCCTGTAGGAAAAACTATCTCTTCCCTTCTCAAAAAATTGTTCTGAGCATTCAAAATTTTCATTATTCAAGCTTTTTCAGTTAAGGGACTAGCAAGTTCAATAGGTTCAATGTCTTCAATAGGTGAGCTTTCTCAAAGGAACAAGTTTCCAACACTTAGGCAATTTCAAGATTGGTTCAACACCAAGGTTCAACCAAAAGGTTCATCGGCAAGTTTCTAATAAAGGATTGAACCATTGAATCATTGAACTCCGCTTCCAAAAAGGTTCAATGGTTCAACGGTTTCAAAGGTTTAATGACGTCGGTGAGCTTAAAGAGTTAAGTGCTTCATCAAAAGTTCAAAAGTTCAACTGCTTCGGTAAGTTCAGTGGCTTCAAAAGACTTAGTGAAATAAAGGAAGATTGAACTGTTGAACCGTTGAACCTTAAACCAAAAAAGGTTCAACGGTTCAAAGGTTCAATGCGGTCGGTTCAAGCAGTCAATTGAATGAGCGGAACAGTATTGAACCATTGAACCATTGTTGGTTCAATCGATCGATTTAAATGTTTGGTTCAAAGGCAGGTGCCCTTGCAGAGGGCAGTGAACAAAAGGTAGGTGCCCTTGCGGAGGGCAAGGAACATTTGCTCAAAGATCAAAGAGAAGGCCAAAAAGGTAAGGTTTCCTTCAAACTTTTTGATAGAAGAAATTACCAAGTAAAGGAACCAAAAGAATTCATTCGGAAAGATTTTTTGTGGAAGAATTTCACAAAGGCAAATCCTTCAGATAAATTGTCTGAAGGAATTCCTTTGGACATTTTTCTTGAAGGAATGATCGAAAGCCCAACGAAAAAGTGGCTAAGGCAAGGGAAAAATTCATTCAGACAAAATGTCTGAAGGATTTCCTTTGGACACTTTGTCCAAAGGAATTGGAGGAAAAGGCTGCCTGAAGAATCCTGAAGGTAGGTACCCTTGTGGGGGGGGGCTCTCAGCACCCAAAAAATGAACCTTTCTCAAAGACCCGAAGGGACACCTTCCCTTAGGGGTGTTCCAAGACATAGAGCCAAAGGAATTTCAAGGCTTTAAAAGACTTAGCCAAAAACAAATGATTCTGAGAAAGACATTGAACCGTTGAACCTTGAACCAAAAGGTTCAAATGTTTAAAGGTTTAAAAGAAAGCTCCAAACAAAAGAAAGAAACAGATGATTCCAAAGACCAGTTCAAAGGGATGGTTTAACCAAAGAGCAAGAAAGTGATTGAACCAAGGAAGTGATGGAACCAAGGAACCGATAAAGACCACATGAACTGATGAACTATTGAACCAATGAACTGTCAAAGGTTCATGGTTCAATATGGTTCAAACAACCAACAACCATTAACGTCCCTGTGGATGTCAAATTTAAGGTAATAGAATATCTGTTAATTTTCAAATATAGGGCAAAACTTGAAGGATGAACCAAGTGACCCACTGAAGAAGATAGCTCGAGAGCTCCAATTGCAACAGGAAAGAAGAGAAGGCTACAAAAGATATTGAAATATCTACGAGAGAGTTAATTCGGTAAGTGAAATAGTCCACCAAGTAGTCATCTGAACACATCAAATTAAGGATGTGGCTTATTTTTTTTATGAAGTAAGGGCAAAAGGGGATAGCTACACAAACGAGAAGGAAATGACCAAGCGGCTTATACTTTGGAAGAGACATATGAGATAAATTGACATGTCAGAGTTAAGGCTAATGCACTGTTATTAGCATGGCCCCTTAATAGAATTGAAAATGCATTCAAGGCATTGACTGCAGCGTGGGCCATTCCATGGAACAAAGCGCCATGCCTTTATTGGCTGCTATATATTGTAATCTCTTGTTTTATATAAAAGGTGGAGATCTTTCCATTATAAAAGCAAACTTTGCCAAAATTGAGAGGCAATTACTAAGACTTTGAGCTCAGATTGTTCATCATATTTCTTTATTTGAATGAGAAAGCAAGTTACTTTTAGACTTTGTGCTGTTATAGCTTGTGTCATTTTAGGAGATTGTTCTTATGTCTGTTTCTTGAATGCATTCTTGACCATTTTATTGAAATAAGTAAAACTAGTGGAAGTAATTCAGAAGGTGTCCTGAAGCCAACTGTGGAGAGACTTTGTGCTGTCACCATTGTCTTCAGTGTATTTTTAGTTTCTTTCTATATAAAGGATCTTGGGATGACTTTGTACCCCCATTATCCTTCGTACCTCACTCTTTGGGCAGTTGAGATGGAGACCTTGTGTTACACCTCATTCTACTGGTTACTGTGCCCTTGTTACCTATTGGTTACCCACCAGAAAAAACTCCTGCGCCCTGCTGCAAGACCACTTTTGAAATAAGAGAATTGCCTTTAGTATTACCATCAAGATTTCTCTTTTGTCTGTGAACATCATCTCTAAAAAAAGAGAGATGGATGGTGTAGTCCTACCCTTGAGTGTTATTTTTTGCTTATATATATATTATATAGCTCCTCATATTTATAGGGAACCTCCCCTTAATGAGAGGAGAGATTGTCCACCTTTGATGTGGTAAACCTGCACATTTGGCTGACCAATCTCCCTATGCTGTGGTTGAAGAGACTTATTTTGCTCATTAGTTAGCTAGTGACAAAATATTCACCCAATGAGCTTTTGGCGACTCCATTGGGGAAGAGCGCACAGTTTCAAGCCTCAAGCTTCAAGTTGAAGCAGGGCCAATTCTTTTCCATTTTTATTCTACAATCTAGTAACTCCATGCTATACTAGAATCTAGAGAACCCAAGGTGTTGTTGACCCTATTTTTGAGTTGGTGCAGCAAGGAAATTTCAATTTGTTCTCTCCCCAACTTCAAGTTCAATGATCCATGAGTGTTTCTCCTACCCATACCAGGTCACCAACACAAGGTAGAGCTTGTTTTTATACTATTATTAAAGCTTTGCCTATACATACTCCACCCAGAGTTGTTATCCCCCTTTTCCATAATCAAATCATGGCGGTTCATGGCCCCTGAGGTAACTCTTTTAGTCTACTCAATTTAACCCCACCTTTACATGAGCTTTCATGCAGTTCAAAGAAGAATTTCCCTAAATTTTTTAGTGATGGAAGAGTTTATCTTGATTAACATATTGCTGCCTTTAGCATAGCCTGTGGTGTGATAGGTGTGGAGTATGAAGACATAGCAGTCAGGCTATTTGTGGAAATATTACAAGGTGCTGCTGCAGACTGGTTCTACCATCTATAGGCCTAGACTGTGATCGATTGGAACACTCTTAAAGCTAAATTTTAAGCCAAGTTCAAGCCTGTAAAAGATGCGCATGGCTTGCTGGCCTAGTTCACATAGGTGAAGAAGGAACCTCATGAACCTATGAGGGAGTTCATTGCCAATTTTGATAAGCTAAGGAACCAGATTCCTACCATTGCTCAGCCAACACTTGAGAAACTTAAATGCTTCTTCATCAAATCACAGCTGCCTAAAGTGAGATTTCTACTAAGATGGGCTGGCCACATAGACCTTGCTGCTACTCAGGACTTGGACACTGAGGTGGAAGATGACCTTCTTTTGGTAGGAAAGATAAGGAGAGACCCTAACAGAGGTAAATCCTCTTGATCTTCTGAACACTCACCTATAGGCATCACTGATCCAATGGTGCAGAAGCTGGCAAATGAGTTATTAGCTCTTAGAAAGTAAATGGCCTAAGGGATGTCATCTGCTCCTTCATACAGAGATATACCAAGGAGGACATTCCCCAATCAGTCATACCAAGGCCATGCTGCCAAAAATTAAGGGCAGCCAAATCGTCTTCCTCCCCTTCAAGGGAAATTGGCCATTGAAGCTCCTCCAACCAATTTAGCAGTCATATATCTTGAAGCAGAATCAAATTTCTCTTTTTAGCCTGAGTTGAACCCAAAAGATGACGCTAATCTCTTTACAATGGAAGAAGAAGAATTAGCTGGCAACTCCAACATTGGTTTCCTGAATTACCAAGATGAACCCAAAAGTGAAGGTGGAGCAGTTAAGGGAACTTACGCTATATTCACCCTGTCTAAGAACCAGTCAGCCCAGCAAGCTGATAAGGAAAAAATAGAAGAACAACCTCAACCAACAATTTCAATTGCTAAGTGGGGAACCACTCTACCTTTTCAGCCAAAGGACTCGGTGATTGCAAGAAAGGTAAGTACGTCAAACATCCCTGCACCTTCTACTTCAAATTCACAAACCAGTCCTCCCCCTCTAAAAAACCAAAAGGATGAAATCCCATCCTTTGTTCCTAGTCTATTTCAGACATTTGACATAATTGACCATATAAAGAAAACCAAAATTCAAATGTTCAAATTTGAATTCTTGCAATCCAACCTTGAGCAGTTAGATAAGTTGGTTTAATGTGTAAGGAACCAAGTTGTCCCTATAGGACAAGCAATTCTAAATGTAACTCGTGATCCCCCTAAGAACATAACCACCAAGAATAACCTTGTCATTACTCCTCTTGCTGCTTCTGGGAGGACTGAACCATTTTATGTCTCCCTACTGATAAATGGACATCAGCTGAACAATTGTATCATAGATTCAAGAGCGTCTGACAATGTCATGCCTACCAAAGTGGCAGAATTCCTTGGTCTCACATTGACTAAGAAATTTGGGAGATGTTTTTCCATGGAGAACAAATAAGTGTCACTACTGGGACAAATCAAGGACACCTAATTTGTATTTGCAGCATTCCCAGATAAGAGAATTAAGATGACTGTCCTGGTAGCTAATGTTTTAGCTTCATACGACATCCTTCTTGGGCACAAATTTCTACAAGGATGTTGGTGGAAAGTTGAGCATAGACTTATTCAAGGTGAGAATTTCTATCAAATGCGTTATGTAGAGTTTGATCCCTGAGAAGGAAGCAAAATACGTGGTCATGCAAACATCAGCACCTGAAGCTCAAATTCTATTTGAGTCTTCAGGCATGGGTAATTACTTTTTATCCATGGAGGAAGTCCATGAGGCATCTGATGAAATTCTTGAATGTATCAACATAAAAATTAGTTTAGATGGAAAAACATAATGATTGGTGGAGTGCAGTACAAGTGTAGAAGAATCTCCCCCTCTAAACGAAGAAGAATCTAAGGAAAAATCAGTGTCTAATGAAGTATGGATTCTAGAATTTGATGGCAGATGCTCCTCTACCAGTTCAAGAGTTGGGATTGTGTTAATATCTTCTCAAGGAGATATTTTTCCTTCTTCATACAAGTTGTAGTTTAGCAACACCAACAACACAGCTGAATATGAATCTTTGCTGCTTGGATTGAAGGCTACTCGAGACAAAGGCATCAAACTCCTTCATGCCAAAGGAGATGTTGAGCTAGTGGTTTGTTAGGTGAGGAACCTGTATCAAACAAAAAAGAGAGATTGCGCCACTAACATAATCTAGTCTAAGATCAAATTGAAAGCTTTGATACTTTCAGCATCTCTGCCATACTTAGAGAATTCAATGATTGAGCTGATGCACTAGCTATTTCAACAACTCTCTTAGTTCTTCACCCAAACTTTAAGGGAGATAGGTACACTATCGAGCTGGTCTTTTGACCAAGTGTGCATGACAATGCCAACCATTGGCAAGTGTTCAATGGCGACCACCAAATCCTTGCCTTCTTGGAACAAAAGGATAGCTTTTAATAGCTTCACTTCAAAGGCAGTGAACCACACAAGGTTGAACCATTTCCTGAATCAAATTCAAACATAGGTGAAGAATTCTTGCAACTTAAAGGAAATAAAATCTCAAAAGGCCTAGTTTCTCTTGAGAAGTTGTTTGACAAATATGACAGATTCATCAAACAATAGTAAATGAATTCAAGCTCCTCCTAAGAGTTTGATCAAATAAATTTGGGTACCAAAGAAAATCTCAAGATAGTGAACATTGAGAAGTGCTGCACTCAAAAAGAGAAGTTCAAGTTCACTGCTCTACTTCTCTGCTATATGGATGTCCCATCATACTCGTATGATGATTTGAAGTCACTCAAGCCTAAAGAAATTTACCATGAAATTCCTCTCAAGGGTGATTCTTTGCCTTACAATAAAAAAACTAGGTAGTATAAATTAAAGATATCAGGTACTATTCTATCTGAAATACAAAAAATATTGAATGTTAGGATAATTTTCCCTATCCATCATTCCACATGGATTGCAAACATAGTCCCTGTGAAGAAGAAGAATGGTGAAATTCACCTCTGTGTGGACTTCAAAAATTTAAATCAGTCATCCTTAAATGATAACTATCCTCTGCCCATCATGGATCAAGTCTTTCAGACAGTGACTGGTTCAAAAATGTTATCAATGCTGGACGAATTCTCAGGGTATAATCAAGTTAAAGTTGGTAAAGTAGACTAGCATAAGACTGCCTTCATCACACTTTGAGGCACCTTTGCCTATCGAAGAATGCCATTTGGCTTGATAAATGCTGGCACCACTTTTCAGAGAGCAATGAACCTTGATTTCAAAGATGAAATGGGTAAGTTCATTATGGTATACCTTGATGACTTGACCGTCTTTTCCAAGCATCGCCTGACCATGTGCACCATTTGTAATAAGTACTGAAATGATGCCACTAGAATGACATTTCTTTAAACCCCAAGAAATATATTTTTGGAGTAACAGAAGGGAAATTTATTGAGCACATTATGTCCTGAGAAGGCATAAAGATTGATTCAGACAGAGTCAAGTCCATATAGGAGCTTACCCTACCCACAAGTCAGACTGCAGTTCACTCTTTATTTTCAAAGGTAAATTTTTTACGAAGGTTCATCTCTGAGTTCGCTGAGAAGACTCACCACATTGTGAACATGATGAAGGGAAAAGCCACTTTCATTTGGATTGAAGAAGGCAAATTGACATTTCAAAACATCAAAATAGCTATTGCTTGTGCCCTAATTCTGGTTTGTCCAGATTATACCAAAGATTTCACAATGTATAGTTATGCTTCTGAGCACACACTTTCAACAATTTTAGTTCAACACAACCAAGAAGGTGTGGAATCTCCCATTTATTTCATGGCTATCCTCTCAAAGCTCACGAGATAAAGTACTCAAACATGAAAAAGCATGCTTATGCAATGGTAAAGGTAGTGAAGCATTTCTGCTTTTACATCTTGAATTTACATGTTACTGCCCTAGTTCTTGATACCATAGTTAAATCCATATTAACTCAACAAGAGTTTAGAACCAAAAGAGGGAATTGGATTGCTAAAATCTAGGAGTTCGATCTAGTCATCAAACTAACAAAGCTAGTACAGGGAAGGGGCCTATGCCAATTGATTGCTGACAATAGACCAAAAGAAATAGAGCATGGAGAAGAAGAAATTAAAGACACGCCAACAGTCCTCTTTGTCTCCACCATAAATGAGTGGTATTCAAATATTGCTCATTTCCTTACTTATGGTGAGTGTCTTGCTCACCTGTCTCATAAAGAAAGGAGGACTGTCAAGTTAAAAGCTGCCAATTTTTTTTTGTGGGACAACGACCTGTATAAGAGGAGCCTTGATGGAGTGTTCCTTCGTTGCATGGATAAAGAGCAGCAAAACCAACTTTTAAAATCTTTCCATAATCTATCCTGTGGAGGACATTTTTCTGCTCCTGTGACTGCCCATAAGATTCTGTGAGCCAGGTATTACTAGCCTACTTTATTTCAAGATGCATACAAATGGGTACAAAGATGAGAACTATGTTAATAGTTTATTAGAAGACCCAAATTAGCTATTCTGCCTCTTAAGCTAGTGGTGATAGAAAAGCCATTTCAATAATGGAGACCATCTTCAAGTGCTGGACATGATTATGTCCTCACAACTATAGATTACTTCACCAAGTGGGTGGAAGCTATTCTGACCAAGCATGCTACTTCAGAAGTAGTGTGCGATTTCTTCAAGGAGAACATTATTTTTAGGTTTAGGGTCTCAACCAATATTGTCATAGATAATGTAACTTGTTTCTCTTCCCAAGAGATTACTTAGTTCTATTTTTACTATGAGATTACCCTCTCCCACTCTTTTGATTATTTTCCACAAGGGAATGGCCAAGCTGAATCAAGCAACAAGAACCTGGTGACTATCATCAAAAATATAGTAGATGATAAGCAACGAATATGGCATAAAGCATTGGTTGATGCTTTATGGGTAGACAAAATTACACCCAAGAGGGCAATTGGTATGTCACCTTTTCAACTTCTTTATGGTCTCAATGCTGAGATACCAATCACCTTGGAATTACCAACATTGAAATTGGCTAAGGCAGTCAAAGATCAAACATATGAAAGCTCCATCGATAAGAGGATCATGTGCTTGACTGAGCTGGATGAGCAATGAACTATGGTGGTGGACCAGATTGCTATGCATCAAAGTCTGGTGAAGAAGCTCTTCGACCAAAAAGCAAAAAATCATGATTTCTAGATTGGAGATCAAGTCCTGTTGTGGGACAAGAGAAGAAAACCAAAGGGAATGCATGGGAAATTTGATTCCCTTTAGAGAGGCCTGTTTACTATCCATCAGCTCAATGGTGAAAATAGTTTTCTATTGAAGTATCAAGATGGCACGCCCTTTTCTCTGCCTCACAATGGATAACATCTGAAGCACTTCAATTCTTGAAGTATCAGATAAGATCATCTGTACATATGTATATTTGTATAGTCTTTAGTTTTTTTTTGTGCTTTTTATTTTCATTTTCATTTTCATTTTTGGTGCCTTTATTTTTTGGGTAGCATGACTCCGTAGCTCAATGGCATACTTAAAGGCACTGGAGATTCTAGTTTCTACTCCCCTCAGCTATTCCAAGTTTTCAACTGAAGGAAGTTCCCCAACTAGAGCCAACTGTTGTTCCCAAAATCTGTCACTCATTTTTGAGACAACATATGAACTATTTTGGTCTTGCAGGCCAAAATTATCTCTTCCCTTCTCAAAAAATTGTTTTGAGCATTCAAATTCTTTATTATTCAAACTTTTTTAGTTAAGGGACTAATAAGTTCAACAGGTTCAATGGCTTCAACAGGTGAGCTCTCTCAAAGGAACAAGTTCTCAATACTTAAGCAATTTCAAGATTGGTTCAATGCCATGGTTCAACCAAAAGGTTCATCGACAAGTTTCAAAAAAATAATTGAACCATTGAACCCCACTTCCAAAAAGGTTCAACGATTCAACAGGCTCAAAGGTTCAACAACGTCGGTGAGCTTAAAGAGTTAAGCACTTTGTCAAAAGTCAAAAGTTCAACTGCTTCGGTAAGTTCAGCGGCTTCAAAAGACTTATCAAAATAAAGGAAGATTGAACCGTTGAACCATTGAACTTTGAACCAAAAAAGGTTCAATGGTTCAAAATTTCAACACAGTTGGTTTAAAGAGATTGGTTCAAGTAGTCAATTGAATGAGTGGAACAGTATTGAACCATTGAACCATTGTTTGTTAAATTTGTCGGTTCAAATGATCGATTCAAAGGTAGTTGCCCTTGTAGAGGGTAGTGAACAAAAGGTAGGTGCCCTTGCGGAGGGCAGGGAAAATTTGCTCAAAGATCAAAGAGAAGGCCGAAAAGGTAAGGTTTCCTTTGGAATTTTTGACTGAAGAAATTACCAAGTAAAAGAATCCAAAGAATTCCTTTGGAAAGATTTTTCACGAAAGAATTTCACAAAGGCAAATCCTTCAGACAAATTGTCTGAAGGAATTCCTTCAGAAATTTTGCCTGAAGGAATGATCGAAAGCTCGGTAGAAAAGTGGCTAAGGCAAGGGAAGAATTCCTTTAGACACTTTGTTCGAAGGAATTGAAGGAAAAAGCCACCCAAAGAATATCGAAGGGCAGGTACCCTTGTCGAGGGCCACTTGGCACCCTAAAAATGAACCTTTCTTAAAGACCCGAAGGGACACCTTCCCTTCGGGGTGTTCCAAGACATAGAGCCAAAGGAATTTCAAGGCTTTAAAAGACTTAGCCAAAAACAAAGGATTTTGAGAAAGACATTGAACTGTTGAACCTTGAACCAAAAGGTTCAAAGGTTAAAAAAAAAGGTCCAAGCAAAGGAAGGAAATGGATGATTCTAGAGACCAGTTCAAAGGGATAGTTCAATCAAAGAGCAAGAAAGCGATTGAACCAGGGAAGTGATGGAACCAAGGAACTGATAAAGACTGCCTAAACTGATGAACTATTGAACCAATGAACTTTCAAAGGTTCAAAGGTTCATGGTTCAATATGGTTCAAACAACTAGCAACCATTGACGTCCCCATGGACATCAAATTTAAGGTAATAGAATATTCGTTAATTTTCAAATATAACACAAAACTTGAAGGATGAACCAAGTGACTAGCTGAAGAAGATAGCTTGAGAGCTCTAATTGAAATAGGAAAGAAGAGAAGGCTACATAAGATATTGAAATATCTATGAGAGAGTTACTTTCAGTGGTGAAACAATCCACCAAGTAGTCATCTGAACACACCAAATCAAGGACGTGGCCTATTTTTTTCCATGAAGTAAAGGCAAAAGGGGACAACTGTACAAATGAGAAGGAAAGGACCAGGTGTCCTATACTTTGGAGGAGACATATGAGATGAATTGGCATGCCAGAGTTAAGGTCGATGCACTGTTCTAAGTATGGCCCCTTGACAGAACTGAAAATGCATTCAAGACATTGACTGTAACGTGAGTTGTTCCATGGAACAAAGCACCAAGCCTTTCTTGGATTCTATATATTGTAATCTCTTGTTTTATGCAAAAAGGGGAGATCTTTCCATTATAGAAGCAAAACTATGCCAAAATTGAGAGACGATTACTGAGACTTTGAGCTCAGATTGTTCATCATATTTCTTTATTTGAATGAGAAAGCAAGTTACTTTCAAACTTTGTGTTGTTATAGCTTGTGTCATTTTAGGAGATTGTTCTTATGTCTATTTCCTGAATGCTTTCTTGTCCATTTTATTGAAATAAGTAGAACTAGTGGAAGTGATCAGGAAGGTGTCCTGAAGCCAACTATGGAGAGACTTTGTACTGTGACCATTGTCTTCAGTGTGTTTTTAGTTTGTTTCTATGTAAAGGATCTTGGGAGGACTTTGTGCATCCATTATCCTTCATATCTCACTCTTTAGGTAGTTGAGGTGGAGACTTTGTGTTACACCTCATTCTGCTGGTTACTGTGCCCTTGTTACCTGTTGGTTACCCACCAGAAAGAACTCTTGCGCCCTATTGCAAGAGTACTTCTGAAAGAAGAGAAGTGCCTTCAGTATTATCACCAAGATTTCTCCTTTTTCTATGAACATCATCTCTAAAAAAAGATAGATGGATGGTGTAGTCCTACCCCTGAGTGTTATTTTTTGTTTATACATATAGTATATAGCTCCTCATATTTATAGGGAACCTCCCCTTAATGAGAGGAGAGATTTTTCCACCTTTGATGTGGTAAACCTACACATTTGGCCAACCAATCTCCCTATGCTATGGTTGAAGAGACCTATTTTTCTCATCAGTTAGTTGGTGACAAAATATTCATCCAACAGGTAGTTCAACAAATTCAAAAGGAATACCTCTAGACTACCTCTAGACACTGATCTTGTAGTCACTTTTGGTATGAGAGAATAGTTACTATTTTACTACCAATTTGATTTGGAGTTGCTAGATAGTGGAGATTATGCACTTGGGTTGATTATACCATCTGATGAATACTTGGAGTCACCATTTATGTTTTCACACATGCCTCCAAAGGCTAATTGGATGAAGAGAACACCAAAACTCTTCACTTAGTGCACAATAAAAGTATCCCACTAGGCATGATAGAAATTGTAATGATGTGGAATTACATCCTTGTAGAGGAGTTATTTAGGCTCCCCTACTCCCAGTCACAATATTGGGATAACCTTATGATGTGGGTTTCTTATGGTGAGGTTAAACCTCTGAAAAAGGCCATCTTCATCTTGATGGATCACCTAAACTAATGATTCTATTAAGAAAAGGGTTAGAAAGGGGAGAAAAAGGGCTCCTAAGAAAGCTAACAAGGCGATGCACCATAAATGAAAAATCACACAAACATGAAATATACACTAAAGAAACATAAGACAATACTAGCTCACACAATCTCAAAATCTATTTAATTGCATAAGTACTTCATACACTAGGTTCAGGAAGTAATGAATGAAGCTAGGAGGAGTTCTAATACTCACACCAAGCTTACATTAATGGTAGAAAGAACACAAATATAGACCTGAAATCAACTAAAAAACACCCTAAAACAAGCCAAAAAAGATAATGGGTATAGAAGATTTTCCTTCATAATGACATCATACACAAGCTTACTAAATACAGTTTAAGATTAATAGATAGGTAAAGAAAGTATTTATTGGATTCAAGAGGTCTTTCATACAAGTTTTGATAGGGTCTAGCCTTATCAAAATGAGAATCTCTGTCTTTAAAAAATGAGAGAGAGTCTAAAAAATCTGAGAGAGGGTTACCATAGAGAATGAAAATAAGATATATAGGAGAAAAAGGGAGAGCACATCAACCAGGATCATTAAATGAGTTTCCACCACATTTCAATGAATGTTCTACCACCTTTTGATCAAATTAGGGTTAATACATTCTAAACAAAATATCTTTCGTTTGTCCTAAAAGCCTCTGAACCTTCTCATTGGTTGAGCAACACACTAGGGGATAATAGTTTACTGAAGATGATGAGTCATGATTCTACTATGATGAAAACCTGTTAGAGACCTCAAGAATGTATTAAATGCTTTAGTTACTTTCTCCAACCACTAGATCTCCATCCTGGGACTCTACACCATCTTCCACATGGCTTATTCATGAGGACAAAATCCTCATATCTTTAACCTGATAGATCTATGACTATATCTATTTTTACAGCTATAGGCACCTATTTATCAAAGATAAGACTATTTTGAAGGATGATACACTTCTTCATTAGTCACACATTTATCCCTTCTTCAATATACAAGCATAGATTACTATAGATTGAAAACTAATTCATTTATTAGTTTTCATATAGTTATCTATCAATGAAAACCTACAGGCTAAAAAAGTCATTGCACATGAGGATCTTCCTTCTTGAAGAGCAATGAACATAGTTTTGAAATAATCCTACAACCTTAGAAAATGTGGTCAATGGGTTCTAAATCTTTGACCAGAGTTCATGCCTGAGTTTTAATAGTGACATAGCCCTTTGAAACATTTGATCTGGTTTGACCTGAGTCATATTTATTTCTATGAATTTTTATTTATTATTTAGAAAAAGGAAAGAAGAGACTAAATATGGGTTGTGGTAGGAATACCTAGTTAGGATTGTGTGTACATTGTATCAAAATATTTTGAAGAGCTCCTCTTTGGCTTGGGAGGATGACCTACCTGCATATAAGATAACACTAAGAAGATTTGTTTGTTAGACAAGTAGTTAGGTGGATTGCCTAGTGCTAACTAGAACCCATAAATGAGAGCTTCCTTAGGGGCAGTCAATCCACCATTTTGAAACAATTAAGTTTATAAAGCAAAAAGAAAGTACTTGAATCAATTAAACAAATATTAATGAAACTGATTACAAGAATTGCTTGATAAAGAGGTATGTTAGAATGCTAAATATAACACAAGACAGGTGGATACCTATGCTAAAAGGTTTGGGTCTATCCTAGAAAATTAGACAGGGGTCTATGAATAGGTAGGGACACAAAAAATTGGGTTTGGTTAGGTATAGGTAGGTGAGGGGAACTTTCTAGTTTTAGGTGCCATAGTGAACCATCGATGATCTAGGTGACTGTTATCGATTAGGGAACCATCAGTAGTTGGGTGATCGTCACCAATTGGGCCAATCATTGATGGTTAGGATAACGATCACCAGTTGCCTATGGGTAGAATTGGTCTACGTAAGTTGCTAGTTAACAAGATTTTAGAGGTTAATATAGAGAGGTGGGTAAGGGTTAGATTGATCACATAATGGAAATATAGTGAATGATTACCAAAAAATAAGTGCTTGTCTAATCAGAAGTGGGTTGGGTGGATAGTTGAGGTGGATTGTTCATTGTAGTAGTTGGCCATGATTTTGGTAGAGTGTTGGTGCTTATAGAGCTCAAAGGGAAGATGGTGGTAAGTTGGCCTGCTAATATGGTTGCTAGGTTACTAAAGTGATTAAAGATGATGGACTTACAAAAAGATATTTTAGACATACAAAAGTTCTTGATAATGATTGCAGATCCTTTTCCTCCTATACCTCTTCTCTTTTTATAGGTAAGGGTAGGAGGTTGAACTAGGGGTTTTGATTAGGGCTTCTAATTATAAGTCATCCATGCAATACCTTGTAATGGGATTGGGATGACTTATATTTAGAAAAGTGAGGTGGGTGTGTGCATGTGGTTTGCATGCTAAGGTTCAGGTGATGCAACCTGATTGTTGTTGGTTAAAATAATTGTCACTAGTTAGCCTAACCATCATTGATCGAGGTTGAAGGGTAAAATAGGCCCAAGGTTAGTTTTTCTGCTAGTTAAGTTAAACTAACTATAGGCTTGGTTCAATTAGGGTTGATGGGCTAAATGGTCTTAAGGGGGTCTTAAGGTAGTCTATGGGGTTATGACACTTGAAATCATAGTGTGCATATTTTTGGTGTCTACATTTGCCCTATTTTATTGTATGGCTTGAGTCAAAAAGTTGCAAAATAAAAATTAACATTGGTCAAGGGTCTGGTTACCCTAAGTAAGGGAGGAGGTGTTTCCCCCTCAAACTAGGAGTGGATGAGGTGAAGTAGAATCGAGCCCAGGTTTGATAATGGGTAGTTGGTGGGTCTCTAGGTATGTGACAAAAGAAGGGTTGGGCAATTGAAACACAAAGTTGCATACAAAATGCGACTAAGTGCATAAGTAAAGATTTCATGAAGACTAAATTTTCTAGTGTTAGTAAAAAATAAAGGTCGGTATAAAGAAGATAAGTGACCAGTATATCACATGATTGTATTTAGGCTTGGCAGTTGTATATACCTATTAGTCTTCGACGTAGGGTTAGTGTTTCCATGGGTATGTAAGGTAGGAAATGCTCTTGGTGAAAACACCAATAGGTCAAGTTTCATGGGTATCTAAGGTAGGAAGTGCTCCCAAAAAGACATAAATGATCTGGTTATGCACTAGGTGGTGCAAAAATGAATAGTCAACAAGGCAAGGTTGGTTTGTATGGTCAAAAGGATCAAGCATAATTAGCACAAAAATATGACAAAGTTAGCTCTAAATGATCAAGGTCAAGGTGGACATTATCAAATGTGGGTGGGTTTGGGTCGGGGGTGGTCGAGTTGGCTCTATATGCACTAGGCAAGTGGACACTGCCTACATAGCTCCATGGACATTACTATCTAACAATATATTCTAGCTAAATGTAGTTTTGCTAGTGGGAGGTAAATGGGTACCCCAAAGTTTCATATCATAGGGTCATGTTCTGGTTGAAAGTTCAAAGGTTGGGTAAATAGGTGATGTGAAAAAGTTAGCATCAAGTGAGGGTTGATTAAATAAAAGGAAAATTAGGGACCTTGACTATCGATGATCATGTGTTGTCCCAAGGGTTGACTTGCAATAGTCACCCTGACCATGATCGGTCAAGGAAAAACCCTAAAAGTTATAAGTAAAAGTAAAAAGGTGAAGTCATTTTCACATTTTACAATTACATTTTATTACTCTGGGTAATTTCATGTATTTTTGGTGCTAGGTATGAGCTATAGCTGTCTGTGTGCTAAGGTAGAAAGAGGTGATTTGATTGAGTAGTATAAGATTTTTTTGATCGAGGCATTGATAAGATGGATAGTGGAGGAGGGCACGACCAGGTGGCAAGATGAGGACTGAGACCCTACCAATGCTCATGGAATGAGGTTGGTGTTTTTTTAAAATTTGATATATTAGTTTTGTGATAAATAAATGTAAAATGTAGTGTATTGCTTAGGGTGATAAACTAGATATAGGAAGGATGCCCTAAGGTTTTAGGGTTAGGCCAAAATTATAGAATGTTTAGAGATAAGATTGTAGTAAGAAGAGATTGAGGGTAGGAATATGTTGTAGAAGAAGTAAATGTAGGTGTAAGGTAGGGATTAGGGTGTTCAAAGGCTTTCAAGAAGGCCAAAGGTTTGAGGCTTATCGCTGAGGGTCACACACAGTGACTGTCGGTGGCTGACCTTGACCAACGACGTTCTAAGCCAAAAAGGGGGAAAATGCCTCGAAGGAGACTGTTGATGGTTTCATGAACCATCGGTGATCGATGTGGTAAATGGTAAAGGGGGTGGTTTAATATAATTAGAGATGTGTTATTATTAGTATTAGCTGATGTTGGATGGAATTATTTAAATAATGTAATCATGTTGGTGATAAGTATAATTATAGTTATAAGATGGGTAAGTTAGTGGTATAGGTGAGGTATCTGTAGAGTAATTTCCTACTCTACGTTGTATTTAATTATTTTTGATTCGAGCACTGCAATTTTGGTTCTTCAGGCGGAGCGGTAGAATTTTGAAGTAGAGGGCCGGTTCGTTTTGCCCAAGTATTGAGATGCAGCGGAAGCTGCCAAGTGTCGCCCTCTGAGCAGGTTTTTTTTCCCTTGTTTCCTTCATCTCATTTTTGCTAGAGTACTAGTTCAAGTGGATGCTGTGAAGCATCACTTTTCGGGAGACAAAGCCTACAGTTGGCGTCCCCCGAGTTGCCTTTTTGTAACCTTCAAGAACCGTGGATCATGCCACATACCCAGTAGCAGTTAATCGGAATGCACCATGTGTCAGCATCTGCGTCTCATATCGGCATCCACACTTCATTTAGAGACTTTCACCATAAGGCAGCAGAGAAGACAGAAAGTGCCAAGTGGCAGTTGTGGAGGCCCTGAAAGACCTTTTTGGAGAAAAATCACAAGCCACCACGTGTCAGCATTCGGGAAGCCATGAGTCCAATGCTTTCCATTCAATGCACAAAGGCGTCATTGTATTTTGCTCAAGCACCACAAAGCAGCGGATGTTGCCAAGTGTCACTCTCTGGGTCCCCCTCTACTCCATCCATAGAAGAAGCGAAAGATGCCACTTATCTTCCTCGAAGCCATGGAAGCTGCCAAATGTCCCCATCCGTAGGAGTCCGATATATGCCCCTAATGATACCATGGCATAGCCAAAGGGGAGCAGAAAGAGCCGCGTGTCTTCGATGAATCAGGCGAAAGGCACCAAGTGTCATTTTTTGGTGTATTCTAGGTGATCAAGGGGATTTTCAAAAAATTGACTAAGTGTCCTCTCCTATTTCAAACATAGCAGAGTGTTCTGTGTATCGGTTGCCAAAAGTGAAATAGAGGGAAAATTGGCTGGAGTTAATTTGAGTAGATGAAATAGTTCATCGGGTAGATTTTTGGAGCCACCCATAGCATTGAAGGTGCCGTCTGTTTGTCCCCTATGAGCGAAGGACGAAGAAGATTGCATGGGAAAGAAAGTATAGGGAGACATCTGGGGATATAAAAGAAGAAGAATTGTAACATCTAGAAGAGGGGGGAATTCTCATAGTTTTAGACTTTCAGAGTTTTTGACCAATAATATAATTTGCTTTTGTTACATTTTTCTGAGTTGAAAGGTTTATATGACTGTGTGTGTTTCTACATCTTTTGTATGACTGGAAGATTCAATAAGAAAATTGAACACTATGCCCTTGTTGATGTCATCTGTGTCATTTGCAAAGTAGTCTATGCTGTAGATTTTCTAGTGTTGTGATTGGAAATGTTATTTGCTTATGTCCCATTTTTTGGAGTCTGAAGTTCTACATAACTGTGCGTGACTTTTGTGCCTCTAATGTGATTGGAAGATTCTATTAAGAAGATTGAACACTATGCCTTTGTTGACAATTCTTGTATTTCAGTAAAAGACTCCCCTATTATGAGCCTCTGTTTCTGTTATTCCAATCTTTTACATTGATCATGCACTTGTCTGCTCTTAAATGTAATAGAATCACATAATAGTTTCACTGTGCTCAGGTTAGGATTAGGATTACTCTCAGGTGCATCGCCATAGTTAGGTTTCAATTCCTACATTTTGCATTTCTGTTTAGCCTCCTATCCCTTTTCCCCAACACCCAATACAAAAGAAGAGACCGACTTCTTTAAAATCTGGAGGTTGTTTTCAAGCCGCATTGTCCTATAGCTTGAAACTTCCCATTGTTGTTGATTAAGATCTAGCGTTATTTTAAGACAACAACAGTTTCTGGCATGCCCAGTGGGACCAATATTTCAAGGAGTTGAAGAATTTTGGTGTATTCTTTAGCCAATGTACCTTTGGAAGTATTTATCGACACCAACAACGACTCTGCGTCATCAGCCAATCAAGCAGTATCGTCAAGAAATCCTTTTGGTATGTATAACTCTGTAACTCATAGCTATGAGTCTTATTCTCCTTCAAATATGTTTTATCGAGAACAAGCTTCTCCTAGAATCATGTCGAGTAATGAGGATGCATATTGTTATGAGCCACATCAGTCTTATGCCCAATCCCCCCAATATGTCCCATCCTGTGTTGAACCTAACCTTATTTTCACTTTCAAAAAAGCATTGCTGGGATTTAAAAAATATGTGTTAGAGCTTGATAACAGAAGGGGATGTGGTCAAAAAATTCCTTGTCAGGTTATCTATCAAGTGAGGGAGGCAATAGACCTGATCAAAAGTGAGTGGGATCCCATTGAAAGGGCATATTGGTAAGAGCTTACATATGAAATGTTAGATGTGTGTGGATTGATTGCATTTATAGAAGAGAGGCTAGGCGTTCATGAGAACCAACCTTATCAAATCTACCAAACTTCATATCCACCACCACAAATTCCAGATCAGGCATATGCCACCCCTATTCATGGGCAAGGTCAAAATTGTCAAGGTCAATTCCCCAATAATGCAGAGCCCATGTCAGCAGCAAGTCAGGATGACCCCAGACCCTCACTTCTTCCTCAACTCTCCCCCGCCATTCCTCAAAAGGCTCCTCACTTCCATGAAAATTCCTATGAGCCTACTTCAGAAGAAACTTCTTATACCACTCCCCAGATCTTTTAGCATGATGATGAGTCTCTAAGTTGGACTGAAGAGGATGATGAAGCAGCTGAAAACTTTGTAGAGGAGTGCGTTCAATTCATGGCTAGTCAAGAGGATTTCATCAGTACAGAGGAGGAGGATATCACTATAGACTCTCCTTTTGATGAGCAAGAGGATAAGCCGCAAACTTTTTCTTTAACTTCTGATGAGGAGGAGATCATTTCTGATTTTTTCCTCACTCTGCAAGAGGATATGGAGGAACATGGACACTCCCTCGACCAAGTCATTGAGATAGGAGGTGCTGAGCTGGTTTTAGATGAAGAAGAAAGCCCTGAGATTCAAATGAGTATGCAGAAGAGATGCCAGCGTTTTAATTCATCTTTGTAAGAGGATGAAGTCATCAAAGAGCATGATGATGAAATAAAGCTGGAATATGAAGAAAATGTGCCAAAAGATAATAGATATCAAAAGGCACAGCATGAAGAACCAATAGCCCATGATTTCTTGATGACACCTGACAACATGAAGAACTAGTATTCGACGGGCATTCAAGGACAAGAAGAGTTCATAGGTGTCGAATACACATTTTGCTCAGACTTGTTCGGGTGCAGGCAGATCTGTGTGGCTGGTGCAGAGAACATTCCATCAACGACATATCCGTTGCAATCACTGGTATGGCAACACAAGTTGGTTTGTCATAAAGAGGACGTGGGAAAGTTTGTTTTCGATCCCAGAGAAAAATAAGGATTTTGAATCAATGTAGTTAGGTAGTTTCCATTCCTGCATTGCTTTGTTTTGTTTTTTGCTTTCCCGCTTTTCTTTTAAAATAAGCGTTTTAAACGTAGAGTCGGCGTCTTAGAAATTATTTAATTCTTTATTTTTTGCTGCAATAAATGCTTCCCCAAATCTTTTGAAATCTCCAAGGTACCTTGCATCGCATAATGTGTTGTCTACCTCACTATTTCCCGAAGATTGTGTAGGATTTGCTAATGGTCACCTTAATTTAATGCTATTTGGGACTTGATAGGCCCATAAAAATCCCTTACCAAATTGTAAAGTTTACAAACTCTCAAGCATTCCTACGAAAATATCTTGCTCATTGTGATTGTGGCACCTAGGGAAATTTGTTGTAGCAAACATGTTTTTATCTTGAAAAAGGTTCATACCAGGTTATTATACAAGAGATTTAGAAATGGCGGGACCATCAGAAACACCCAGGAAGAGAGGAAGGGTGCAGTCCCAATTGGACCCAGAAGAGGAAGAACAGCCTTCATAGCGCTGAGTGCAGATCACTGCAACTTCTCCTTAGGTAGGAATTACTCCCCCTCCTCCCTCTCAATCCATGCCTCAAGCCTTAACGTTACCCTATTTCTCCCCCTCCGTTCCCAGAAAAATGCCCCTTCAACTCACCCCTAGCCAGCTAATGGTTCTCCAATACAGCCTGCCGCAAGGATTTCCCTTCGCAGGGGGATATATTGCATCCCCTTCCACTTTTCAGATGCAGGCTGATGCCTTAAGGAAGGCAAGAGAAGCCTGATTAGAGAAGAAGAGGAGTAAAGTGAATAAAGCGCTGACAGTGTCACATTTGAGGTCACAATTTGACCCCATTCAACAGCAGCTGACGGTGACCCATTTGTCGCCCAACGTTGCCAAGCCAAGTGAACAAATGCAGCCGCAAGACTACAACATGAACGTAGTGGCCATCGACATGTCCCTCTTCAGGCCTCAAGACAGAGTCGAGCTCATGATTGAATCTACTTCTGTGGTCATAGAAGATTATTTGAGGATATTGAGGAGACTGTAGAAGATGGAGGCCGACTTGGCCACGAAAAAGGCAAACTGCAATAGTTTGGCCAAATAAATAAACCAGAAGAACAATGTGGTAGCCAGTCTGTAGAAATAGTTACAACATACTATTTCCCTCCAGACTCAATGGTTAATTCAGGCCCAAAATGATTCTCTGAAAGCAGAGCTTGAAATTGCCAAGGGTGCAGCAACAGCTCTAAGATGGGAAAATGCAACATTGCAGGGAAGAATCGAAGGACTCCAACTGTAGGTTACCCAATCACAGTAACGGTTGCTGGAAGAATAGAACAAGGGTGCGGCTTTTCAAGCCCAGCTCCAGGCAGAAGCTATCTTGATGTCGTCAAAGAAGGCATCGGCGAAATGAGGCAACACATTGAAGATCTAGTGCAACTGGGCCTTCCTTCCCCATTTTCGAATGCAAGGACGGTGCTACTGGTGGATCAAATCCATCCATTGATGCTGGCCAGGCAAAGGGATCAAACAATTTTTCAAAGCTTGCGGGATGATTCTCCAACCTCTGAGGTCGAAAATATTCTAATCCCTATTTTCTGGCTAGAATCCAAGCTAAAAGCCACTGCCCAGATCCTGCAAACCTTTTCACACAAGGATCTCATTAGCTTAGATTTGGCTTTTGATGAGCTATAGAGAAAGGAAGGATTATCCGACCATGAGTGTTCTATCTTCCAGACGGCTCTTTTGAAGCTCTAAATTTTCAAATTTTGATCGAGCGAGAGTCAGGTTCTTTTTGAGCAGGCTCAAAAGCACTGATGGTCGCCAATAACTGTAGAGTAATTTCCTACTCTATGTCGTATTTAATTATTTTTGATTTGAGAACTGTAATTTTGGTTCTTCGAGCGAAGCGGCAAAATTTTGAAGCAGAGGGCTGGTTCATTTTGCCCAAGTATTGAGATGCAGCGGAAGCTGCCAAGTGTCGCCCTCTGAGCAAGTTTTTTTTTCCTTGTTTCCTTCATCTCATTTTTGCCTGAGTATTAGTTCAAGCAGATGCTGCCAAGCATCGCTTTTTGGGAGACAAAGCCGACAGTTGGCATCCCCCGAGTCACCTTTTTGTAACCTTTGAGAATCGCAGATCATGCCACATACCCAGTAGCAGTTAAGCGGAATGCACCACGTGTCAACATCCGTGTCTCATATCGACGTCCGCACTTCATTCAAAGACTTTCACCATAAGGCAGTAGAGAAGATGAAAAGTGCCAAGTGGCAGTTGTGGAGGCCCTGAAAGACCTTTTTGGAGAAAAATCGCAAGCCACCACGTGTCAGCATTTGGGAAGCCATGAGTCCAATGCTTTCCATTCAACGCACAAAGGCATCGTTGTATTTTGCTCAAGTGCCACAAAGCAGCGGATGCTGCCAAGTGTCACTCTCTGAGTCCCCCTCTACTCCATCCATAGAAGAAGTGAAAGATGCCACTTATCTTCCTTGAAGCCACAGAAGATGCCAAATGTCGCCATCCATAGGAGTCCGATATATGCCCCTAATGATACCACAACACAGCCAAAGGGGAGCGGAAAGAGCCGCGTGTCTTCGATGAATCAGGCGAAAGGCGCCAAGTGTTATTTTTCGGTGTATTCTAGGTGATCAAAGGGATTTTTAGAAAATTGACTGTGTCCTCTCCTATTTCAAACATAGCAGAGTGTTTCGTGTATCGGTTTCCAAAAGCGAAATGGAGGGAAAATCGGCTGGAGTTAATTCGAGTAGATGAAACAGTTCATCGGGTAGATTTTTGGAGCCACCCACAGCATTGAAGGCGCCATCTGTTTATCCCCTATGAGCGAAGGATGGAGAAGATTGCATGGGAAAGAAAGTATAGGGAGACATCTGGGGATATAAAAGAAGAAGAATTGTAACATCTAGAAGAGGGGGGAATTCTCATAGTTTTAGACTTTCAGAGTTTTTAACCAATAATATCATTTGCTTTTATTACATTTTCCTGAGTTGAAAGGTTTATATGACTGTTGTGTTTCTGCATCTTTTGTATGACTAAAAGATTCAATAAGAAAATTGAACACTATGCCCTTGTTGATGTCATCTGTGTCATTTGCAAAGTAGTCTATGCTGTAGATTTTCTAGTGTTGTGATTGGAAATGTTATTTGCTTCTGTCCCGTTTTCTAGAGTCTGAAGTTCTACATAACTGTGCGTGACTTCCGCGCCTCTAATGTGATTGGAAGATTCTATTAAGAAGATTGAACACTATGCCTTTGTTGACAATTCCTGTATCTCAGCAAAAGACTCCCCTATTGTGAGCCTCTGTTTCTGTTATTCCAATCTTTTACATTGATCATGCACTTGTCTGCTCTTAAATGTAATAGAATCACATAATAGTTTCACTGTGCTCAGGTTAGGATTAGGATTACTCTCAGGTGCATCACCATAGTTAGGTTTCAATTCCTACATTTTGCATTTCTGTTTAGCCTCCTATCCCTTTTCCCCAACACCCAATACAAAAGAAGAGACCAACTTCTTTAAAATCTGGAGGTTGTTTTCAAGCTGCATTGTCCCACAGCTTGAAACTTCCCATTGTTGTTGATTAAGATCTAGCGTGATTTTAAGACATCAATAGTATCTTTTTAGAAAATGGTTCAATATGGGAAAATGGTTAAATAATAAGGTTTTTGGAAAAGGTAAGGTTGTGGAATTTTTTTGAATTTGGTTAGGATTTGGTTGAGAGGAGATGAGATGTTGGAGGAAAGATTGATAAGAGAATGTTATAACAAATGAGATACATAAAAGTATAAGATGAAGGTATAGGTGGAATAGGCTAAATAATACTTGGCAATGAGATTAGTTGTGTTAGATGAAAATAGGTTAATAGATGGAGGTGATCATTATGTGTCATGATGAATTGATTGGTTTTAGAAGGCTATGAGCAGATTTAGTTAAGCGACTGGGTTCTCATAAACTTTATCATGGTTCAAGATACGATGACAGTGGATGAGTGGAGGCACATGGAGGCCATAGGGTTAGGCATGATATATCATTACAAGTACTTTCCATGAGATATAGGCTTGATTATCATGCTCATCAAGAGATGGGATCCCGTGACAAACATATTTTGGCTACCCATCAGAGAGACCACCATCCTACAAGAGGATGTGACAAGGATCACCTAACTACCCATTTGAGGAGATATAATGTACCATAGAGAGAGTGATGAGGTTAATTATCACATGGACTTGATATATGGTGTAGATCAAGCTCATGCATAGTTTCACATAGGTGGATTCAAGTTCAATTTACTATATCAGAGGGCTTTTAGGGATAGGTGTTTAGTGATGATGATGGCCCTAACCTACTTTATGCTATCAAATTTAGTTGGTAGTTGATTCCCCTACCTATTAATTAACATTTTGGTTGATATGTTGCTGGGGAGGACCATGTTTTGGTGGGCCCTAATATTATTGGTTCAGATTTATAGAGAGCTTTGGGGGTTTTGAGTACACAGGTGCTATGGTATTAGTGTTGTCTTTGTTCTTCACTGCTAGGCTTTTGAGCACATTCAGGTGTTGAGACCCTTAGGACTCCTAGTGGAGGGTTATTTACTGACAAATTATAGGGTTAGAATCCTTTGATGGAGGAGAGGAGGTGCGATGATAGGTGTGGGTGGTGAAGCCAGAGACATTGAGTGGTTTTGAGATGCTTTAGAGGGGTTGGTGCTAAGATATGTGATATGGTGACCAAATGTTGGATGGCCATAATGGATTGAATACAACTATCACACCCTAGGGATATAGAGCTAGCGATAGATCTATGGTAGAAGAAAGATGGAGATGATCCCATTTGATCGTGTGTAAAGGTAGTTTGGTCTAGTGCAGGGGATTATGCTTGACATTCCTTGGTACAAGAGAGAGGAGGTTGGGTTCTTACTTCCTAAGCCATAGATGTATGACTTCGAGGAGTTACCAGTAGGAGGCTTGATTGATGACACATGTATTACCTATTGTTTCCAAAATTTGTCACTCATTTTTGGGACAACATATGAACTATTTTGGTCTTTCAGGCCAAAATCCTCTCTTCCCTTCTCAAAAAATTATTTTGAGCATTCAAATTCTTCATTATTCAAGCTTTTTTAGTTAAGGGACTAGCAGGTTCAAAGTTTCAATGGGTTCAAAAGTTCAATGACATTGGCAAGCTTAAAGAGTTAAACGCTTTGTCAAAAGTTCAAAGTTCAACCGCTTCAACAAGTTCAATGCCTTCAAAACACTTAACAAAAATAAGAAGGCTTGAACCGTTGAACTGTTGAAACTTGAAACAAAATGGTTCAAAGGTTCAATGAGTGGTTGGTTCAAGCGGTCAATTGAATGAGCAGAACACAAAATTGAACCATTGAACTAAAGTTGGTTCAATCGATCAGTTCAAAGGAGTGCCTTAAATCCCAAAGGCCAAAGTACCCTTGCAAAGGGCAGTGAACCAAAGGTGAGTGCCCTTGTGGAGGGTAGGTGATGAGCAAAATGGACTGTTGTAAAAGGCCGAAAGGGTAAGATTTTCTTCAAAAAAGTGAACAAGGTAGAAAAGTTAGAATTCCTTCAGATTTGTTCAAGGCAAAATACAAGGCAAATTCTTTCGGACAAAAAGTTTGAAGGAATTCCTTCAAACTTTTGTCTGAAGGAATTCACCTAAAAAAAAATGCTCAACAGAAAGTGGCTAAGGCAAAGGAAAGGTTTCCTTCAAATATTTTGTCCGAAGGAATTAATGCAAAGACCGCCCGAAGGACCCCAAAGGGTAGGTACCCTTACAGGGGGCTCTCGACGACTAGGAAATGGACTTTCTCAAGGCCTGAAGGGACACCTTCCCTTCGAGAGGTTCTAAGGACATTAAGATAAAGGCATGTTTCTATGGACTTATTTCTATGGACTATGTAGACCTATTTCTACGAACTCATTTCTATGAACTCTGTAGGCTTAATTCTATGAACTCTGAAGACTTATTTCTACAGACTCTGAAGGCCTATTTCTATGGACTCTAAAGGAATGTTTCTACAAACTCTGTAGACATATTTATATGGACTCCACAAGCTAGATTCTATGGACTCTTTTAAAGGTCGAGAGACTTAGAGAAAACTATAGACTATGTAGGCTGGTTTTTATGGACTAGTTTCTACAGACTCTGCAGATTGGTTTCTACAGACTCTGCAGGCTTGGTTCTAGGGACTAGTTTCTACAGACTCTACAAACATGTTTCTACAGACTCTTTCAAAGCTCAAGAGACTTGGAGAAAACAAAGGCTTCTAAGGAAGAAGATGAACCGTTGAACCTTGAACCAAAATGGTTCAAAGGTTCAATGGGTTCAATGGTTCAATGAAAGCTCCGGGCAAAGGAAAGAAGTAGAAGATTTTAGAGACCAATTCAAAGAGAAGCAAATGAACTAAGGAAGTGACAAAACTAAGGAACTAAGAAGGCCACCTAAGCTGTTGAAATAGTGGACCAATGACGTCTTCGCAAATGTCAAATTCAAGGTAATGAAATATCTGTTGATTTTTAAATATGGCGTGAAACCTAAAAACAAACTCAGTGACCAACTAAAGAGAGAGCCAAAAGAGCCAATAAAAAGGGAAAACATAGCCCAAGAGCTCAAATTGTAATAGGAAAAAGGGATAGACCAGAAATATCTATGTAGGAGTTATTCCAGTAGGTGGAACAGTCCACCAAGTAGATATTTTAGCTTACAAGCATTATAAGTGTGGCCTATTTTTCTCCTTGAAGTAAAAGTGAAGTGGAAAACTGCATAGATATTTGGTGTAAGACTAGAAAATCCATGCTGAGGAGAAGAAATTTGAGATGAATTGACATGCCATAGTTAAGGCAGACACCCTGTTCCAACATGGCCCTCTTCGACAAAATTGAAAATGCATTTAAGACATTAAATGCAACATGGGCCATTCCATGGAACAAAGTGCCAAGCCTTTTTTGGCTACTATATATTGTAATCTCTTATTTTGTGCAAGAGAGATCTCTCTGTTATAGAAGTAAAACTCTGCCCAAATTGAAAGGCAATTATTGAGACTTTGAGCTCAAATTATTAGTCATATTTCTTTGTTTGAATGAGAAAGAAAGTTAATTTCAGACTTTGTGCTATTATATCTTGTGTCATTTTAGGAGATTATTCTTATGTTTGTTTCTTGAATGCATTCTTGTCCATTTTATTGAAATAAGCAAAACTAGTGGAAGTAATCAGGAAGGTGTCCTGAAGCCAACTGTGGAGGGACTTTGTGCTGCCACAATTGCCTTTAATGTGTTTGTTTGTTTGTTTGTCTGTTCTTATGTAAAGGGCCTTTCGATGACTTTGTGCCCTCATTTTCCTTTGTATTTTGCTCTTGGGTAGTCGAGGTGGAGACTTTGTGTTGCATCTCAATCTGCTGGTTACTATGCCCCTTTTTTACTAGTTACTTGTTACCTACTAGAAAGAACTCCAGCTCTCTGCTGTAAGACCACTTCTGAAAGAAAAGAAGTGCCTTCAGTGTTTCCAGTCTAGATTTCTCCTTTCTTTGT
Source organism: Torreya grandis (assembly GCA_037957365.1). Classification (NCBI taxonomy): domain Eukaryota; kingdom Viridiplantae; phylum Streptophyta; class Pinopsida; order Cupressales; family Taxaceae; genus Torreya; species Torreya grandis. Next base: position 2,875,880 of record JARHVA010000282.1, on the reverse strand, counting down.
GAACATCATCTCTAAAAAAAGAGAGATGGATGGTGTTGTCCTACCCTTGAGTGTTATTTTCTACATATATATATACATATATATATATATATATATATAGTATATAGCTCCTCATAGTTATAAAGGAACCTCCCCTTGATGAGAGGAGAGATTTGTCCCCTTTTGATCTGGTAAACCTACACATCTGGCCGACCCATCTCCCTATGCTGTGGTTGAAGAGACCTATTTTTCCCATCAGTTAGTTGGTGACAAAATATTCACCTAATAGTTTTTGGTGACTCTGCTGGGGATCAAACAACCAGTTTCTATCCTTATATCCATTATATACTCTGGTGACTCTAGTCTATGTCTTATCCATTATCATTATAGCCTTATCCATTTATTCCACTAGGGAAGAATAAGCAGTTTCAATTCTTTCCCATTGTTAATTTTTGTCCCAGCCTCGTGCAATAGTTTTTGGTAACTCTAATGGGGAAGAGCATGCAGTTTGAAGCCTCAAGCTTCAAGCTGAAGTAGGGCCAATTTTTTTTTTTTTTATTCTACAATCTGGTAGTTCCATGTTATACTAGAAGCCAGAGAGCCCAAGGTGCTGTTGACCCAATTTTTGAGTTGGTACAACAGGGCAATTTCAATTTGTTTCCTCCATAACTTCAAGTTCAATGAACTAGGAGTCTTTCTCCTATCAACACCAAGTCACCACTATAAGGCAGAGCTTCTTTTTCTATTGTTAACAGAGCTTTGCCTATACATACTCTGCCAAGATTTGTTATCCCTACTTTCCATAATCAAATGATGGTGGTTCAAGGCCCCTAGAGTAACTCTTTTGGCCCACTCAATCTAACTCCACCCTTATATGAGCTTCCACATAGTTCAAAGAAGAATTTTCCCAAATTCTTTGGTGATGGGAGAGTTCATCCTGATGAACACATTACAACTTTCAGCATAGCCTGTGGTGTGATAGGAGTGGAGTATGAGGATGTAACAGTCAGGCTATTCGTGGAAACATTGAAAGGTGCTGCTATAGACTAGTTTTACCATCTATAGGCCTAGACTGTGACTGACTAGAACACCCTCAAAGCTATGTTCAAAGCAAGGTTCAAGTCTGTAGAAGATGTGCATGCCCTACTGGCCCAGATTACACAAATGAAGAAATAACCTCATGAACCTATGAGGGATTTCATTGCCAAATTTGACAAGCTGAGGAACAGGATTCCTATAATTGCTCAGCCAACACCTGAGAACCTTAAATGTTTCTTCATCAACTTACCGTTGCCTAAAGTGAGTTTTTTTCTGGGACGTGTTGGCCACATAGACCTTGTTGCTGCTCAAGATTTGGCCACTGAGGTGAAATATGACCTTATCTTAGTAAGAAAGATAAGGAGAGATCCTAACAGAGGTAAATATTCTTCATCTTCTGAATATCCATCTATAGGCACCACTGATCTAATGGTGCAGAAGCTAGCAAATGAGTTGCTTGTTCTTAAAAAATAAATGGCATAAGGGATGTCATCTAACCCTCCATACAGAGATATACCAAGGAGGACATTCCCCAATCAGTCATACCAAGGAAATGCTGCCAGGAATCAAGGGTAGCCAAACCATCTTCCTCCCACTCAAAGGAAATTAGCCATTGAAGCACCTCTAACCAATTCGATAGTTGGATACTTTGAAGTAGAATCTAATTTCTCCTTCTATTCTAAGTTGAACCAAGAAGATGATGCTAATCTCTTCATAGAGGGAGAAGAAGAATTAGCTGGCGACTCTAATATTGGTTTCTTGAATTACCAAGATGAACCCAAAAGTGAAGATAAAATAGTTGAGGGATCATACACTGTGTTCACCTGGTCTAAGAATCAGTCAATCCATCAAGCTGATAAAAAAAATAGAGGAGCGACCTCAACCTATAATTTCAATTACCAAACAAGAAACTACTCTGTCTTTCCAGCCAAAGGACCCGGTGATTACTTAAAAAGTAAGTACTTAAAGTATGCCTTCACCTTCAATTTCAATCTCGCAGATCAGTCCTTTCCCCCTAAAAACTATAAAGATGAACTCCCTTCCCTTGTTCATAATTCATTTCAGACATTTGACATAGTTGACCATGTCAAGAAAACTAAAATTCAAATGTCAGAATTTGAATTCTTACAATCCAACCCTGAGCAGTTAGATAAGTTGGTTCAATGTGTGAAGAACCAAAATGTCCCTACAGGACAAGATGAAAAAAAGGTAACTCGTGATCCCCTAAGGAACATGTCCACCCTAAACAATCTTGTTATTACTCCTCCTACTGCTCCTGAGAAGACAAAACCATTTTATGTCTCCCTGTTGATAAATGGTCACTAGCTGAACAATTGCATCATAGACTCAGGTGCATTTGACAATGTCATGCCTACCAAAGTCACTAAATCCCTTGGTCTCACACTGACCAAGACATTTGGGAGATGTTTCTTCATAGATAAAAAATAAGTACCACTGCTGGGACAAATCATGAATGCCCAATTTGCATTTGCAACATTTTCAGAAAAGAGAATCAAGATGACAGTCCTAGTGGCTGATGTCCCAGCCTCATACAACATCTTTCTTGGGTGAAATTTCTGTAAGAATGTTGGTGGTGAGTTGAGCATGGACCTATCTGAGGCAAGGATCCCAGTCAAAGGCATTATGCAGAGATTGCTCCCTGAGAAGGAAGCAAAATATGTGGTCACTCAAATATTAGCGCTTGAAGTTCAAATTCTATTTGAGTCTTCAGACATGGATAACTTTTTCTTGACCACAAAGGAGGTTCATGTTTTAACTGATGAAACTTTTTAAAATGATAGTCTAAAAATTGGTTCAAACGAAACAATAGAAGACATGAGAGAGCACAATGCAAACCCAAAGTAACTCTCTCCTCTACACAAAGAGAAATCTAAGGAAAAATCAGTTTCTACTGATGTCTGGATACTAGAATTTAATGGTAGCTGTTCCTCTACCGATTTAGGAGCTAGAATTGTGTTGATATCTCATCAAGGAGATATTTTTACTTCATCATATAAATTATAGTTCAACAATACTAACAATACTACTGAATATGAATCACTGCTGCTTGGATTGAAGGTTGCTCAATATAAGGGCATCAAGCTCCTTCATGCTAAGGGAGATGTTGAGCTGATGATTTTTCAGGTGAGGAACCTGTACCAAACTAAAAATGAGAGATTGCGCCATTACTGCAATCTAGTTTGGGATCAAATTGAAAGCTTTGATGCTTTCAGTATCTCTATAGTTCTCAAAAAATTCAATGATAGAGCTGATGCTTTGGCTATTTTAACAACTCTTTTGGTTCCTCACTCAAATTTTAAAAGAGAAAAGTACACTATCAAACTGGTCTTTCGACCAAGTGTGCCTAACAATGCCAATCATTATCAAGTGTTCAATTGTGATAACCAAATCATTGCATTCCTGGAATAAAAAGGCAGCTTTGGATAGCTTCACTTTGAAGGTAGTGAACCAGCCCCTGAATTAAGTTTAGACGTAGGTGGAAAATTCTTCCAACTTAAAGGGAATAAAATCCCAAAAGGCCTGGTTTCCCTTGAGAAGCTGTTTGACAAACATGATAAGTTCGTCAAATAGTAACAAATGGATTCAAGCTCCTCTCAGGAGTTTGATAAGATAAATTTAGGTACCAAGGAAAATCCCAAGATGGTGAACATTGGGAAGTGTTGCACTCCAAAAGAGAAGTTCAAATTTGTTGCTCTGCTCTGCCATAACATGGATGTCCTAATATACTCCAATGATGATCTGAAGTCACTCAGGCCTGATGAAATTCACCATAAAATTCCTCTCAAAGATGATTTAGTGCCTTACAAGCAAAAATCTAGGTAGTAAAATCCAAAGATATCAAGTACTATTCTATTAGAAATATAGAAAATATTAAATGCTAGGATAATTTTCCCAGTCCATCATTCCACATGGATTGCCAACATAATACATATGAGAAAAAAGAATGGTGAAATTTGCCTCTACATGGACTTTAAGAATTTTAATCAGTCATCTTTAAAGGATAACTATCCTCTACCCATCATGGACCAAGTGATTCAGATAGTGACCGGTTCAGAGATGTTATCAATGTTAGATGAATTCTTAGGGTACAATCAAGTAGAAGTTTGTGAGGCAGACCAACACAAGACTGCCTTCACCACGCCTTGGGGCACGTTTACATATCAAAGGATGCCATTTGGCTTGATAAATGTTGGTGCCACTTTTCAGAGAGAAATGGACCTTGGGTTCAAAGATGAAATGAGTAAGTTCATTATGGTATACCTTGATGAGTTGACCATCTTTTCCAAGCATCGCCCTGACCATGTGTGCCATTTGCAACAAGTGCTGGAATGCTGCCACCAGAATGACATTTCTCTTAATCCCAAGAAGTCTTTTTTTGGAGTAATAGAAGAGAAACTTTACAAATACATTATATTCTGAGAAGACATAAAGATTGACTCAGACATAGTCAAGTCTATCTAGGAGCTTACCCTGCCTACAAGTAAGACTACAATTCACTCTTTCTTCAGAAAGGTGATTTTTTTACAAAAGTTCACCCCTGAGTTTGCTAAGAAGACTCACCATATTGTAAACATGATGAAGAGAAAGGCCACCTTTAGCTGGACTGAAGAAGGCAAATTGAGATTTTAAAATATCAAGACCGCTATTGCCCACACCCCAATTTTGGTTTGTCCAGATTATACCAAGGATTTCACCATATATAGTTATACTTCTGAGCACACACTTTTAGTAATTTTGGTTCAAAAAAATGAAGAAGTTATGGAATCTCCCATATCCTTCATGTGCTATCCTCTCAAAGCTCACGAGCTTAAATATTCAAACATGGAGAAGCATGCTTATGCGGTGGTCAAGGCAGTAAAGCATTTTCATTTTTACATCTTGAATTCACAAGTTACTACCCTGGTTCTTGATACCATAGTTAAATCCATATTAACTCGACAGGAGTTTGGAACTAAAAGGGGCAATTGGATTGCTAAAATCCAAGAGTTTGATCTCATTAACAAACCAACAAAGCTTGTACGAGAAAGGGGCTTCTGCCAATTAATTGTTGAAAACATACCTAAAGAAGCAGGGCATGAAGAAACATAAGTGGAAGACATGCCAATAGTTCTCTTTGTCACTATCACAAATGAGTGGTATTCAAGTATTGCTCATTTCCTTACTTATGGTGAGTGTCCCACTCATTTGTTTCGTAAAGAAATGAGGACTTTTAAATTGAAAGCTGCCAATTTTGTCCTCTGGGACAACAAGCTATATAAGAGGATCCTTGATGGAGTATTCCTTCGCTGCATGGATAAAGAACAATAGAACCAACTTTTGAAGTCCTTCCATGATCTGGCCTACAAAGGACATTTTTTTGCTCCTGTAACTACCCATAAAATTTTGCGAACCAGGTATTACTGGCCTACTTTGTTTCAAGACACATATAAATGGGTACAAAGGTGTGAACTGTGTGAACAATTCATTGGAAGACTCAAGTTAGCTTCTCTACTTCTCAAACCAGTGGTGATAGAAGAGCCATTTCAACAATGGGGAATCGATTTCATTGGTGTTGTAAACCTATATTCAAGCACTAGACATGATTATGTCCTCATAGCCACAGATTACTTCACCAAATGGGTGGAAGTAATTCCAACCAAACATTCTACTTCTGAAGTAGTATGCGATTTCCTCAAGGAAAACATCATTTCCAAGTTTGGGATCCCAACCAAGATTGTCACAAATAATGCAACCTATTTCTCTTCTCATGAGATCACTCAGTTCTATTTTTACTATGGGATTACCCTCTCCCACTATTTTAATTATTTCTCATAAGGAAATGGCCAAGCTAAATTGAGCAACAAGAACTTGGTGACCATCATCAGGAAGCTAGCAGATGACAACCAACGAACTTGGCATAAAGCATTGGTTGATGCTTTATGGGTAGACATAATTACACCCAAAAGGGTGATAGGTATGTCACCTTTCCAAATTTTGTATGGTCTCAATGCACTGATACCAATCACCCTAGAGTTGCTAGCATTGAAATTGGCAAAAGTGGTTGAAGATCAGACATATGAAATCTCTATTGACAAGAGGATCATGTGCTTAACTTAGCTAAATGAGCAACTAACTATGGTGGTAGATCAGATTGTTGCGCATCAAAGTCTGGTGAAGAAGCTTTTCAACCAGAAAGCAAAAAATTATGATTTCTAGATTGGAGATCAAGTCCTGTTATGGGACAAGAGAAGAGAGCCAAAGGGAATGCATGGGAAGTTTGATTCCCTATGGAGAGGCCCGTTTACTATCCATTAGCTCAATGGTGGAAATAGTTTCTTGTTGAAGTATCAGGATGGCACGCCCTTTTCTCTACCTCATAATGGGTAGCATCTGAAGTACTTCAATTCTTGAAGTATCAGATAAGATCATCTATACATATGTATATTTGTATAGTCTTTAGTTCTATTTTGTGCTTTTTATTTTCATTTTTGGTGCCTTTCTTTTTGGGTAGCATGACTCCGTAACCTAATGGCATACTTAAAGGCATTGGAGATTCTAGTTTTTACTCCCTTCAGCTATTCCAAAATTTCAACTGAAAAAAGTTCCCCAATTGGAGCCAGCTGTTGCTCCCAAAATTTGTCACTCATTTTTGGGACAACATATGAACTATTTTGGTCTTGCAGGCCAAAATCCTCTCTTCCCTTCTCAAAAAATTGTTCTGAGCATTCAAATTCTTTATTATTCAAGCTTTTTCAGTTAAGGGACTAGTAGGTTCAAAGGTTCAATGGGTTTAAAAGTTCAATGACATCAGCAAGCTTAAAGAGTTAAATGCTTCATCAAAAGTTCAAAGTTTAACCGCTTCAACAAGTTTAACGGCTTCAAAACACTTAATGAAAAGGAGAAGGCTTGAACCATTGAATCATTGAACCTTGAACCAAAATGGTTTAAAGGTTCAATGGGTTCAATGGTTCAAAGGTTTAACGAGTGGTTGGTTCATCATGATTGGTTCAAGTGGTCAATTGAATGAGCGAAACACAAGATTGAACTGTTGAATCATTGAACCAAAGTTGGTTCAATCGTTTGGTTCAATCAGTTAGCTTAAAGGAGTGCCCTAAAGCCCAAAGGCCAAAGTACCCTTGTAGAGGGTAGTGAACCAAGGGTGAATGCCCTTGTGGAGGGCAGGTGATGAGCAAAATAGACTGTTGTAAAATGCCGAAAGGGTAAGATTTTATTTGGAAAAGTGAACAAGGCAAAAAAAATGGAATTCCTTCAGATTTGTTCAAGGAAAAAGACAAGGTCAATTCTTTTAGACAAAAAGTCTGAAGGAATTTTTTCAGACTTTTGTCCAAAGGAATTCACTTGAAATAAAAAAGCCTGAAGGAAAATAGCTAAGGCAAAGGAAGGCAAAGGAAAGGTTTCCTTCAGACATTTTGTCCAAAGGAATTAATGTGAAGACTGCCTGAAGACCACCTGAAGACTGCTCGAAGGACCCTGAAGGGTGGGTACCCTTGTGGGGGGCTCTCGGTGACCAAGAAATGGACATTCTCATGGCCTGAAGGGACACCTTCCCTTTGAGAGGTTCCAAAGACATTAAGTCGAAGGCATGTTTCTATGGATTTATTTCTATGGACTCTGTAGACCCGTTTCTACAAACTCATTTCTATGGACTCTATAGGCTTAATTCTACAGACTCTAAAGGCTTATTTCTATAGACTTCGAAGGCCTATTTCTATGGATTCTGAAGGATTGTTTCTATGGAATCTATAGACATATTTATATGGAATCCGTAGGCTAGATTCTACAGACTCTTTCAAAGCTCGAGAGATTTAGAGAAAACTATGAACTCTGCAGGCTGGTTTCTATGGACTAGTTTTTACGGACTCTGCAGATTGGTTTCTAATTACTCTACGGCTTGGTTATATGGACTCTGTAGACATGTTTCTATGGACTCTTTCAAAGCTTGAGAGACTTGGAGAAAACAAAGGCTTCTAAAGAAGAAGATGAACTGTTGAACCTTGAAACAAAATGGTTCAAAGGTTTAATGGGTTCAACGGTTCAATGAAAGCTCCAGGAAAAGGAAAGAAGTGGAAGATTCTAGAGACTAGTTCAAAGAGAAGTGAATGAACTAAGGAAGTGATGGAACCAAGGAACCAAGAAGGCCACCCAAACTGTTGAAACAGTGGACCAATGACGTCCTCGTGGATGTCAAATTCAGGGTAATAAAATATCTCTTGATTTTCAAATATGGTGCAGAACTTAAAAACAAACTCAGTGACCAACTGAAGAGGGAGTTGAAAGAGCCAACAAAAAGGTAAAAGATAGCCTAAGAGCTCAAATTGCAACAAGAAAAAGGGAAAGACCAAAAATTCTATGCAAGAGTTATTCCAATAGGTGGAACAGTCCACCAAGTAGATATTTCAGCTTGCAAGCATTAAAGGTGTGACCTATTTTTCTCCTTGAAGTAAAAGTGAAGTGGATAGCTGCATAGATATTTGATGAAAGACTAGATAATCCATGTTGAGGAGAAGACATTTGAGATGAATCAACACGCCAAAGTTAAGGCATATGCCCTATTCCAGCATGGGCCTCTTTGACAAAATTGAAGATGCATTCAAGGCATTGAATGCAGCATGGGCTGTTCCATGGAATAAAGTGCCAAGCCTTTCTTGGCTACTATATATTGTAATCTCTTATTTTGTGCAAGAGAGATCTCTCTGTTATAAAAGCAAAAATTTGCCCAAATTAAAAGGTGATTACTGAGACTTTGAGCTTAGATTGTTAATCATATTTCTTTATTTGAATGAGAAAACAAGTTACTTTCAGACTTTGTGCTATTATAGCTTGTGTCATTTTAGGAGATTGTTCTTATGTCTATTTCCTAAATGCATTCTTGTCTATTATATTGAAATAAGCAGAACTAGTGGAAGTAATCAGAAAGGTGTCTTGAAGCCAAATGTGGAGAGACTTTGTGCTACCACAATTGCCTTTAGTGTGTTTGTCTATTTTCTGTTCCTATGTAAAGGGCCTTGGGATGACTTTGTGCCCTCATTGTCCTTCATATTTCACTCTTGGGCAGTCAAAGTGGAGACTTTGTGCTACATCTCAGTCTGCTAGTTACTACGCCCCTTTGTTACCAGTTACTTGTTACCTACCAGAAAGAACTCTGGCTGTCTGCTGTAAGACCACTTTTGAAAGAAGAGAAGTGCCTTCTGTGTTTCTAGTCTAGATTTCTCCTTTGTTTGTGAACATCATCTCTAAAAAAAGAGAGATGGATGGCGTTGTCCTACCCCTGAGTGTTATTTTCTACATTTATATATAGTATATAGCTCCTCATAGTTATAAGGGAACCTCCCCTTGATGAGAGGAGATATTTGTCACCTTTTGATGTGGTAAACCCACACATTTGGCTGACCCATCTCCCTATGCTGTGGTTGAAGAGACCTATTTTGCCCATCAATTAGCTAGTGACAAAATATTCACCCAACATTACCAATGGCTATGTAGCATGGTATCAAGGTAGATATGCCATGGCTGACTTCAGATGGGGTGACGAGGACCAATAGGTCATGGAAATTGATCTAGTAAGAGCATTAAGATAGGGAGATGGATAGGCAACAACAACACTAAAAATTGCATAGACATATATCAACACTTTACAATGACAAGTGGCCACTTTACAAGGGTAAGTTTCTATATTGTAGGGGTAGGTGGTGGCTATCATAGCTATAAGGGACCAAACACAAACTACCCTCAGATTAGTTATTATAGAGTGAGATTGTTTGAGACAGGGTGGTAGACCAATGATAGCACCAATTGGTTTTATCACCTAAGCTTGGTACTTGGCTACCATCTAAGTGGGCTAGAGTGATTGGACCATAGGCAGGTATCCTAGGTAGGCCACCACTAGATGGGAGTACATGTATAGGTATAGGTACAGATGGTGCTATTAGTACTAGTGCAGGTGGTAGTGGTTTGAGTACCCCAGGGGCCTGATTTGATTTTGTTAATTGATATGTATGATTCTGATTTTGACATGCGTATATTTTTTTGAGAGAGAGTTTACACATTATCACATGTATTATTGATGATGACTCAATGTATATGATGTATGGTTTATGATGTTATATGTGATGCATGCTTATGGTTCATAAGGTGTTCATGTTTATGGTTATGCACATTCATGCTTTATTCTTTATGAGATTTTTGACTTAGTAGCTTAGGCATGTGATTCTTAGAAAGATTGTTATGATGTGATGATTTTGTTCATGGGTGCATAGTACATGTTATTGTTGATAGTGTAATCATAATTGCTTTGTTTGTGGTTATATTGATGTGTTTTGCATGAATTGATGTTGTAAGATGAATTGTAGTAATGTTATGGTAAATAGATAGATCGATAGGTGATATATGCTATGGTTCATGATGTTTTGCTGATTGATTCTATTTGTGCTTGTGATGATGAATGGTATAATTAGCATTGTTTATGATATGATATATGTTCACATAATATCATGACGGTAGATGGATAGGATGATTTTTATGATATGATTTGCTTTCATTGTGTTTTGATCACAAGTAGATAGAGGATATAGTGTGTAGACATAGTTGATGATGTTTATGTTTTTAATTTGATATTTGTTGTTTATGATCATTCAGATAAAATGTGAATATGGTTAAATATAAGAATACATGAAGTAAATAGGTAAAAAATTAGATGTGTAGGAAAGTGATAAGAATCATGAGAGGTATATCTATATGAATTGATAAAAGGTAAGAAAAGGATCGTGATGCCTCTTTGTTGGTAAGGACGAAAAATGAAACCCGAAGTTGCATTGGCTTAGTGAAAGTAAGCCTTTCAAATGCTTCACATTAGCATTCTTAGGTTGCTAAACATGTGTCATGATCTCATTATGTCAAATAATCTCATAGACCTGTGCATATGATATGTGGAGGGAGAATGGGTAAAACTGGAACCATTAGTGAGACTAGCATGCCTTTTCTGTAGGCTTCCAAAGAGGTAGTATAAACAAGTCTATGCTCATATATAAAGTGTAGACTGATCAATGTAGGAAGTCTACTGAGGAGGGATGATTGTGGCTTCTTAAGATTATTGTTATTATGAGAGACAATTGTGGATTTCTCATTACTTTTGTTTTTGCTGAGGGGTCTTTGCTATTTTTGAATTTGCTTTAGGGTTAGGGAAGTTGATCGATGTAGGAAGCTTCTAAGAAATTGATAACTTTGATAAATGCTTCACTCAGCCATCCTTCAAGGGAGTGGTTTGAGTGCATATGCCTAGTTCAAATGCTTTTGATAACTATGAGGGAGTAGTCCACCTTATGTTTTACAATTTTTGTTGAGTTCTCAATAGATATCCTTCAAGGGAGTAGTCTACAAATGTTAAGGATGACCCATGATTTGTTTTTGACTTTGGATATTGATTTTCTTGACATAGAATTGATTATACATGCTCAAGGGGTTACCTTTATAAAGGCAAAATTAAGGGCAAAAGAAGGTTTAGTAGGTGAAAATAAGTTTAGGTGACAATAACCATAAGAATCTATCTTGAAGAGTGATAGAAAGTACCATGAGAATCATGCCATGGGTAGAGCCATGGTACCCATAGTTCAAGATTAGGCTATGACAATGATGGATAATCACATGATTCAACTATAGTCTGTTGTCCCTAAAAGAGGAAAATGGATGTGATTGTAGGGGATGAGCTTAAATTAGATAAATGATGACTGTGACCCCTATTTAACAATAGAAAGGATACAAATGTGAAGCATTAAGAGTGTTAGGTTTTGGTTTGCCCTTGAGAGAGGACAAATGATAAGCTCTTGATCCATACTTACGAGTTATGATGTAGGGTCCAAGCCAATTGAAAGCAAATTTGCCCCTTTTATTTTTCTCCATATTAGTTACACGTTGATTTTCCTTGAGAACAAGATCTCCAATATTAAATTCTCAAACTTTCAAGTGTTTGTTATATCCACGTTTGATTCATTCTTGATAGACATGAAGATGGGAAAGAACATCCAAATGATGCTTGTCAAGTAGCTCAAGTTGGGCTAAGCATTCTTGATGGCAATCATCCTTTGAAATAAGGTCACATAAAGATATGCAAAGAGAAGGTATTTGGACTTTAAGAGGTAATACAACCTTAGCTCCAAACATAATAGAAAAATGGGTAGCACCCGTAGGGGTTCATATGCTAGTATGATATGCCCATAAGGAAAAAGGGATGTGCAAGTGCCAATCCCAACCTGAGGCATTAACCACTTTATCAAGCATGTTATTAAAGGTGTTTTTATAGGCATCTACTTGTCCATTTGATTGTGGGTGATAAGGTGATGAGAAGCTTAGCTTAATTCTAAAGACATCACAAAGACCTTGAACTTGTTTTTTTTAAAGGATTTTCCATTATCGATGATGATCTTATGGGGAACAACAAAGCAACAGATGATATGAGGGTGATAAATTCAATAATATTTTTAGATTTTATTGAGACAAGAGGAATAACCTCCACCCATTTGGTGAAATATTAAATCAAAGTAATGATAGAGTGGTATCACTATGAAGAGTGGGGATTTATTTCACCAATAAGTTCAATACCCCATTGTGAAAAAGGCCAAAAATTAGTGGAAAATTAAAGGCTATGACTGGGTGCATGATGTAAATTAGTGTGTTGTTAACACTTGGCACACCTTTTCACATAATCACAACAATCTTAGTTAATGGTAGGCCAGTAATAGCCTAGGCAGAGGATACACTTAGCCACATCTAGTTCACTAAAGTGGCCCCCACAGATACCATCATGCATTTATTTGATAGCCTGAGAGGCTTCATGACCATAGAGGCAATGAAATAAGAGGCCATCAAAACCATGTTTATAAAGAATTCCTCCCATAATGGTATAATGGGAGGTGGTCTAGATAAATGCTCGATGAACATTCCTAGAGAGGCCAGAGGGAATGATGCCGAGGTGAAGGTAGTCAAAAGTTTGTTGATACCAAAGGTTAGGTAAGATCTCCTCCACACTAAAAATGGTTAGAGTGTTTGACTTGATGTAGGAAGGTTTGGTGAGGTGATGGATAATGACTGATAGCTTAGAGTTTGATGGTGCTGATGGGATTTGGAAAGCAAGAGAATCCATGGTATCAAAAAGTTTATTGATAGATTATAGGGTGGTTTGAATGTGGTAGTGTTCAAATGATGCCAAGATTTTTATGTCTAACTATCTATATAGCTACAAAATATCATTCTTACACTGGTAGATACCATTAACTTGATTGACCACAAGTTGGGAGTCTTCAAAAAATATTGATTATTCTAACTCCCAAAGCTATCACAATTTGGAAGCCTATCACTAGAGGTTCATATTCAGCCACATTATTGGTACATTCAAAGTCAATTTTAAAAGATAAAGGAAGTGGTTCATCGATGAGGGGGATAATTATGATACCCACTCTCACACCACACTAGCATTTGAAACCATCAAAAAACATGGTTACGTGATTGGTAAAATCTGCTTGAGATAGACTTTTGATTGACTCATTTGGAAATTCAAGAGGGGAGGTTGGGTGTGTATTAGAGGTGCATCAGCCAATTAATTGATAATGACTTGTCCTTTAATTAACTTTTACTAGAGGAAATTGAGATCAAACTTAGCTAAAAGCATGAGCCACTTAGCCATATGCTAGTTTTTGTATGGCTTGGAGTGCATGTACTTGAGTGGGTTAGTATTTGTTATGACAAAAGTTTTGTGGTTAAGAATGTAGTGGCAAAGTTTGGTAGCCACAAAGACTAGAGCCAAGCACAGTTTCTCGATATGTGTGTACTAAGTCTTGTACTCAATAAGTGTGAGACTAATGTAATAGACAACTTGCTCTTTGTGTTATTTGTCTTGATGGGCAAGCATTTCCCTTAGGGAATGGTCAATGGCAGAGATATAAAGGTATAAAGTTTGGTCATTCTTAGGAGGTGTGAGGACAAGTGGAGATAGAAGGTACTCTTTAAGTGCATCAAAGGCCTTTTGACAATTAACATTCCACTTGAAGAAGATGTCTTTTTTCAAGAGGTGGTGGAAGGGTTGACACTAATCAGAGAGCTGGGAGATGAGGTGGTGAATGGATTGGAGCTTCCCCTATAAACTATGAAGTTATTTAAGATTGGTTAGAGGTAAATCTCAAGGATGGCTTTAATTTTGGCTGGATCAACCTCGATTCCTCAAAGGGAAATGATAAAGCCAAGAAGTTTGCCTAACAAGACCCAAAAATACATTTCTTAGGATTGAGGGGAACATGATAATGGATAAGTTTCTCAAAGATAATATTGAGAATGGCTAAGTGGTCTTTGTGAAGTTTGGACTTCCCAAGAAGGTCATCCACATAGTCTTCGACAATTATATAGATAAGGTCATGGAAAATATAGGTCATGACACGTTGGTAGGTTACACCAACATTCTTAAGACCAAAGGGAATAACTCTATAATAAAAAATCCCCCATGGGGTGATAAAGGTAGTCTTGTGTTGGTCTTTAAGAGCAATAAAAATTTGATTATAACTCAAGAATCTATCCATGAGTTACAACATCTCATGGCCTATCATAAGATCAACAAGTTGGTCGATGCTAGGTAGAGGAAAGTAATATTTTAGGCAGGTGAGGTTAAGGTCATGAAAGTATACATAGATATGTAGTCTTGTTGTGGATTTAATGATAGGCACGATGTTCAATAGCCACTGAGGATAATCAATGGCTTGAATGAAGTTGACAGAAAAGAGGCATTGGAGCTCTTCTTTGACAAGGAGATCTATATGAGGATGCAATCAATGGAGTTTCTATTTGATAGGCTTGGCATCATGATTAGTCATAACATTGTGGGTGGCAATGGTTGGGTCAATACTAGGCATGTCAGCATATGACTAGGTGAATGTAATACTATGGTCTTGGAAGAAGGCAGAGAAGTCCTGTAGTTCCTCAAGGGTGAGAGTTTGACCTAGTTTGACAACATGGGAGTTATTCAGAGTGCTTATGTCAATATTTATGGTGGGTTCATTTAACATGGTTGAGTTATCTAGAGGTAAGAATTTGTGGATGGAGGAATTAGGTGCACCAAGTTAGGTGAGAATAGAATCATCATCCTAGCACTAAATAGTGTGAATGGTAGGAGAGTCTTCTCCCACCAGTTCATGATGGATTAAAGGGAATGATATGGGGGGCCCTTCCTTTTGATAAGTTATGGGGCCAAGGGTAATAATTTTGATTAAAAAAAAGTTAGGTGGGATGATGCTCTCATCCTCATACTTAGGTGGAGGGGGTGTTGGTGAGGAAGGGGTCTCTTCTTCAACAATGGTAGTGATAGGTTGTTTGGATTTCTTCTTATTGGGTAGAATAAACATAAGGCCATATTTATCATAAGGCTTTCTTCTTATGGGTCTCAGTTAATATCAATGTGTGTGGGCCATGCTCATATCATCCTATGCCAAATCCTTTTTTGGCACACCTATGGAGGTATAGCTTGTTGAAGTCCAGGTTGTCCAAGTAAGAGAAGTTGGAGATGAATGGTTGAGGTAGAGAGGGAGTGGTGGTAGTGTCAAGTGGCTTGTCAATTCCCCCATAGATAAAATGGGTTTGATAGCTTGGAGGCCTCAAGGGGGTAATGACTCCAATGTTGGGGTCATAATCGAGTTGGTGGTTTAGATTTCCATATTCTTAGGGAGTTTGGAAGGCGTCAAGGGTGAATAGGCAATATTTTCCAAGGGTAAGGCATTGAAAGGTGGGTTCCAAAAGATCAGTGATGGGTATCTGGTCTATAGGAATAGATGAATTAGTAGATGCCTTAGTGGAAGGGGAAGTAATGGCTTTGACTTCTATGGGTGATGGCTTGGTGGTGGTCATTTATGGTGCTTTAAATAGAGGTAGGAGAATGTCATTAGGTTGGTAGGTCATATTGCATGATGCAAAAGGGCTAGGGTCAACTTGTATGGTAACAACTTGACCTTTGTTTTCAAACTTGACACAACAATTGAAGGTGGAAGGTACACAACCCATGGCATGAATCCAAGGTCTCCTTAGTAAAACATTAAACTATAATTCACCTTTGACCATATAAAAGAGTTTGGGGAGCATGCGAGGTCCTAACCAAATGTGAAAATGACAATTCCCAATGTAGTGGTCATAGTGTCATTAAAGGATATAAGGATGGCTAAAGTTTTAGACATGACATTATATAGTAGCTTGAGTTGGTCATAGGCATGGGAAGAGGTGACGTTGATACTAGATCCCCCATCGATCATAACCCATTTGATGTGGGTTTGGTTGATATAAGATGTAATAAAAAGAGGGGGATTTGGGTCCTCAAGATAGATAGAAGGTATATCTGAGTCCTTGAAGGTAACAAGGGTGGAGAGTTGGAGAGTGTCTATGAACGCCTCTATAGGTTTGGAGTCTCTTGATCTAACCTCAATAGCTTGCATAGCCTATATCATGGCCTAATGATGGTGGGGTGAGGTGAAAATGAGCTCGTAGAGGCTATCTTAGCTAGGGTCTGGTGAAGTTGTTCAAGAATGACCCTCTTGATGGATTTAGAAGGGTTAGCCTCTAAGGTACCTAAGATGGTAACTTTGAGCTTAGCTACAGACGCAGAGGTTTGGATTTGGTTTGGTTTAGGATGAGTTGGTGGGTATGTCTATGGAATGGAAACTTTGGCCTTCCTTTTATTATTTTGTTGTGATCATGTGACCATATTAATGGTATGGATAGAGGGGAAAGGTGTGATGGAAGGTTGGGTAAATTCTCTGTCACTTTGAGGTGAGAGTGGAGGATTAGGAGTGTGTTGGCGACTGGCTATTGGGTGTATTGGTGGAGGAATGGATGGAAGTTTATATAGGAAAAGATCATCCTCATCATAGAGTTGGTGTATAATGGCCTAGAGAGCTTTACAATTCTTTGTGTCATGCCTAGGTGTCCTATGATAGGAGCAGAGTTGACAATCATTATACTAGGCTAGTTTTAAACTAAGAAGATTGAAAGGTCTGATAAGAGGTAATGTGAGGCAGGAGGTCTGCAATAATATTTGAAGAATGGTCATATAGGATTTTGATAGAGGTAAGAAAGGTTTAGGGATCGTGGTTTTGGTTGGTAAGATGGGTGTGTTAGTGGCAATAGGTTTGGTGAGAGATGGTTTTAGTAAGGTGGTGTTTCTGGTTAATGGTTTTGGTCTGGGTATACTAGTAGTTGAGGTGGCCGAGTTTGATGGTTTGAATATTGGTAATCTGAGAAGGATCGACACATCAAATAATAAGTGGGCTAGCATATCTAATGGTAGTGGGTGACATATGTTAAAAATGGGTTGCTTTTTAAGCAAACTAGAAGGGTGAGGCCCTCAAATACAGGGTAAGGTAGAGTCTTAGTCATGAGGCCCTTCAATGTTTTTATCCTCTTGGTTGGTGTGGGTCGAGACCTGGGTATAGGCTTGGGAAAGGTTAATTCCACTTTCAAGGATGGGTGAACCAAACTCTGAGAAGGGAAGGCACCAAGAGTTGTGAAAGGTTTGGTTAGTGATGTGGTGGTTGAAGAGGCACCTTTTTTGGTTGATTGAGAAGGTGAGGGGTTGGTAAAAGTTATAATTGGTTTAAGAGGTAGTGGGGAAATGATAGATTGGTTGGTTAGAGGTGTGCTAGAAGGTTCAGGTTTGTTGATGTAAAGGAGCCCTAGGTGTTGCCAAAAAGTGGCTTGATCCATGTCTGGTTTTGTGACCATACCTAACTTTGAGATGAGTTTAGACAAAGGTATATATGTCAATTTTTTACCCTAGGTAGTAGGTACTGAGGATACACCTATGGGTTGAGGATGAAGGTTGATAGCCTCATCTATTTCCTCAAGCAAGGGAGGTAAGTTCGGGCTAGGTGGCTACTCCATGAGGGTTGTTTATGAAAAAGTTACTTTCCTGAGAATGATGTCCATAGTGTGGCTTGATTTGTGTTTAGGGGAGATGGTAGGTTAGGAATGGTTATTTGTTTAGGTTGGCTATTAAAAGGGGTGCTTGATGATTCCAACACCTCTATGAGTATAACCAAGGAAAAAAAAATCTCCTTAGTTTGTGTTTCAGAAGGAAGAGAAGATGATTTTGCCACTTCAATATGTGAAGTGGGAGAGAAACAGGTAGGTTAGATGATAGGCTCTTTGTGGGCAAGTGTGTCAAGGACCATATTGATCATGTGGGCATCATGAGAATATTTAGATTGTGTGTCCTCAGCTTGAACAGGGGCATGGTTGGGAAAATGTTTCATGAAGATGTCAAGAGCTTGATTTTGAGGGGCATTAGGATTATCCAACATGAGTTCTCCCTTGTTGATAAGACTTTAAACAACATTCTTGAAAGTATTACATCGACTGACATCATGTCCAATTACCCGATGAAAAACACAAAGGTCATTCTCATTGTACCAAGTAGGTGCTAGATGAGAAGAATCAAACTGTTGGGGAGGTTTGACGGGTAGAAGCTGTATAAGGTTAGTTTTTAGTAGCTTGTCCAAAATTGAGGCATAAGATTATCCAAGTGGAGTGAACTATTTTTGGTTGCTTCAGTTTGGGTTCTTTGTGTTTTGGTTGGAGGTAATGGAATAAATTTGTTGATTGATTTTGGTTGGAGGAGTCGTTTTAAGGATAACAACATTTATGATTCCCTTGGTCTTGGTTCTGGTATTGGCTTGGTTGCCTGGTTTGGAGGAAGAGGTTTCATTGGTCTTGAAGGTAGAGTTCTTGTTTCTTAAATTCAATTTACCCTCATCTAGGGCCCAATTTTTTAGCTTACGTGCCAAGGTAAAAGCTTCATAAAAAGTTTTGAAGCTTTGGACATGCAGTGTAGACAATATATGTTTAGTGCAGGCTCGAGTGAAAAGTTATATAAGTTTAGGTTGAGGCAAGGAAAATGAAAGTTGATTAATCAAGATTATCCAATGAGTGATGAAGTCAATAATGGATTCATCATTGAATTGCTTGATAGAATAGAGGTCGGCGATTGAGACCTTCTTGGAAATGTTAATGGAAAAGTGATCTAAGAAGACTTGTGCTAGTTGGGTGAAAGAAAAGATGGAATGCTTAGTGAGGGCACTATACCAGTCAAGTGCTGGGCCTAATAAAGATATGGGGAAGGTTTAGAGGAGAAGGTCATCATTGTAAATAATCATGTAACATGCATGCCTGACATCCCTAAGGTGTTGTTGGGGGTCTTCCTTGCTCTCAAATTTGGTAAATTTTGGAAGCTCCCATTGATGAGGGTAAGGTCTGATGGGGATAAAAGGATGATTAGGTACATTACAGATCTAATCATAGGATAAGATGTTATAAGTCCCTGAAATGGATGACTCAAGGTTTGTCATCTTATCTACGAGCATCATCATTAAGTCAATTTGAGGAGGTACACCAAAAGGATTGTAAGGTTGATATTGTGGTCGAGGTTGGGTAACATATTGGTAATTATTTGATGGTTGAGAGGCTACCACATATTAGAATGTGGATGCTAGAGGTTGGTTAGGGTAGGTGGATGATGGTGGTTAGTTAGTGGGTACATACCCTTGGGGGTTAGGGATGTATCCTAGATTAGGTGCAACATGTATCTGTTGAGGGATTCTTATGGTTTGGGCCTGGGTGGTTGTTGAGTTGGTAACAAGAGGGGAGGTAGTGACCTTCGTGCTAGTAGGTGGTGAATAAGAAGGGATAGATACCCCCAAGCTTGGTAAAGGGGTGTTGACTAATGGGTTGGGTTTGATAGAGGGAAGGTTAGTGGTGCCAATGGTGGGTGCTCCAATAACAAGTGTAGTGTGATGGGTTGATGGTTGGGTTATCCCCAAGGTAGAGAAGTCACTGGTAGGCGTGAAAGGTGTAAGGGTAGCAGTTGGTTGGATAGGCTGGTTTTCACCTATGACATTAAAGGGGTTAGTAGACAAATATGCCTGGGTGGTGACTATGGCAATAGGAACACCCCTAATAAGATGTGATGGCATGCCATAAAGAGGGTCATGTGGTGGAGTTAGAATTGGGACATGGCGAAGGGAGGCATTAAGGTAGTGTTGAAAGATAACTTAATTGTTGTCCAAAAAAGTGGTAAAGTCCATGTCTCCTTGGGGAAATACCCAAGGAAAAATAGGGCTTCCTAATGGACAAGGTGAATCTTTTGCCTTAAATATGTACTCCATAAATGAGGAGGTAGAAGAGGTTGATTTAAGTGATGGATTTTGGTCTACTAGGTCTCTTCATTGTTGGTGAGTGAGAACCATAAAAGAAAAAGGGGAGAGAAAACAAGAAGAAACTCACCACTCAAATAAGAATAAGACAATAAAATGATCAAGGCAATTAAGACATACACTATGAAGTACGTTAAGCCTAGAGGTTAGTTTTAATCTTACTTTTGGCTTATGCCTTAGTTTATGAGAATGTGTGATAGAAGTTGGCTTGTAGATCAGGTATTATAGAAGCAGTATATGGTTGGTTTTTGGTTGTTATGTTCAAAATAATCTATATTGGAATCAATACGAGGCTTGGTATAGGGGCCTACCCCCTCACTTCACAATCTCATAGTAGTAAGGGTGTTGGGTGCTTAGCCAATATGTATTGATATCTAGAGTTTATACTTAATTAGAGAGCTGAGTTGGTTATCCACTTGGTAATGACCTCTAATTAGGATTGCCAAGAAAAGGTAAGGTGACCACTAGGTGATGAAATCTTAGTTAGGCCTTGTCTCAAATTGTTTTGATGTTTAATTGATGAAAGTGGTTTGACTAGTGTGTGTAATAAAAGTTATGCTACGATAAGATTACTGTGCTTTAATTCAAAGTGAACCAATATTAAAAGAAAGCAATGGATTCAGTTGATTTTTTAATCCCAAAAAAGATTATAGTTTCAATTATGAGCACAAATAGAGAGAAGATCATACAAATGCAAAGAAAATGCGAGTAAAGACTCTTGGTCCCACCAGGTGTGCCAGAATGTTTCTATGAATTTATACTTATTAATTGGAAAAGGGAAAGAAGAAACTAAGTATGGGTTATGGTAAGAATACATGGTTATGGTTGTGCATGTGTTGGTATTAGAAGATTGTGAAGAGCTCCTCTTTGGCTTGGGAGGATGACTTGCATGCAAGACAACACTAAGAAGATTTGTTTGTTAGACAAGTAGCTAGGTGGATTCCATAGCGTTAGCTAGATCTGAG
Organism: Torreya grandis; assembly: GCA_037957365.1. Classification (NCBI taxonomy): domain Eukaryota; kingdom Viridiplantae; phylum Streptophyta; class Pinopsida; order Cupressales; family Taxaceae; genus Torreya; species Torreya grandis. The sequence continues at coordinate 2,854,648 of JARHVA010000282.1, read as the reverse complement.
AAGTGGGAGCTTCCTTAGGGGATGTCAATCCACTATTTTGAAACAATTAAGTTCATAAAGCAGAAAGAAAGTACTTACATCAATTGAAGAAAGATTACTAAAACTAATTACAATAATTACTTGATAAAGAGGTATGCTAGAACACTAATTATAGAAAAAGATGGGTGGATACCTATGGTAAATAGTTTGAGTCTATCTCAAATAATTAGATAGGGGTCTATGAATATATAGGGACACAAATAAGTGGGTTTCATTGGGTATAAGTAGGTGAGGGGAACTTGTTGGTTTAGGTGCCATAGTGAACCATTGATGGTCTAGGTGATTGTTATTGATTAGGGGAACTATTGACGGTTGGGTGACCATTGGCAGTTGGGCCAATCATTACTAGTTAGGAAAACCATCATTGATTGCCTATGGGTGGAATTGGGTTGGGTAAATTAATGGTTAATGAGATTTTGGAGGTGAATCTTGAGAGGTGGGTAAAGGTTGGACTGATCACATAATGGAAATATAGTGAATGAATACTAGAAAATAAGTGCTTGTCTTACTGGAAGTGGGTTGGGTGGATAGTTGAGGTGGATTGTTCATTGTAGTAGTTAGCCATGATTTCTATAGAGTGTCGGTGCTTAGAGAACTCATTATAAATATGGTGATAATTGGCCTGCTGATATGGCTGTTGGATTACTGAAGCACTTGAAGATGATTGACCTACAAAAAAGAGATTTTAGACATATACAAGCTCCTGATAATGATTGTAGATATTTTTCCTCCTACAAATCTTCTCTTTTTATAGGCAAGGGTAGGAGGTTGAACTAGGGGTTCTGACTAGGGCTTCTAATTATAAGTCATCTATGCAATGCCTCGTAATGGGATTGAGATGACTTATATTAGAAAAAGTGAGCTGGGTGTGTGTATGTGGTTTGCATTTTAAGGTTTAGGTGGTGCAACTTGACTATTGCTAGTCAGAGTGACCATCACCAGTCAGCCTGACCATCACCAGTCAAGGTTAAAGATTAAAATAGGCCCGATGTTGGTTTTGAGCTAGTTAAGTTAAACTAACTTCAGGGTTGGTTTGGTTAGGGTTGATTGGTTAAATGGTCCTGTGGGGGTCCTAATGTAGTCTATGGGGTTACAACACTCAAAATCATAGTGTGTATATTTTCGGTGTCTACAACATTTTTTATCCATTTAAAGTCTTCTAGATTTGAATTTTAATATTGGCCATTGATATTACTCTAGCCTTCCCAAATTATGCCATTTTGGTAGCTCTACATTCATTTTATGGTCCCTACAATTAGTTCTATCTAGTTCTTACACTTGTGCCATGTGGCATTCTCATATTTGAATAGAGTTTGTTAACCTTTTGACCTTACGTGTATCATCAATCTCTTTTTACATAGTTCAAATGTGTATCATTGATTTACCTAATAGTTATTGTGGTCATGGCACTTGGTATATCCTCACTCATTCTTAAGATTCATTGACTTGTTGACCTCTCACTCATCATCGATCTGCATTTGTATGATTGGATGTGCTTCAGTGATCTATCTAGACCCAATGACTCTATCCGCACCCATGCAACATTAGATATGATCCAAGCTTCCATGATATTGACACTTTTCAGCTTCATATTCAACCTCAAGAATATTTAAATCTAAATGGCTACTTGTCGCAGCTTTAACTTAATGTCCATGTGCATGTTTCACTCTATGAGTTAGACTTTTAAGGCTTGTATCTTGAGATAAAGAACTCATTAAGACACTAATTTTTTAGGGGGTGATCCTGGAACTAAATGCATTATTTCTATGTGATATTTTGGCCTTGAGAGGTTTCTTAAGCACACTTATAAAATTTGTAATCAAACTGACCCATTCATTTTTGCATGATGTGTTGAGATGGTCTAGCTCTTATAGACTTGTGATTGAACTATTGTTTGGATTTTGAAGGCTCGAATGAGTTTATAAGACCTATGAAACTTGTTTTCTATTTGTGAATGCTATGATCACTATAGGAACCTACTTGGACCCTTCACTTATAATTCTAAACCTGCTTCCAGACTTTCTTCTCAAAGATTAATAGATTGCACTTCAAGCTTACTTAAAGTGTTTCAAAATATTTTCAAGTGACATTTGATATTCTTATCTTCATTTGATCATCCACTCAATCGGGATCTCTGATCAACTTATCCTCTAGGTAGAAGCTTTGTACATAGGCCAAAATTGGCCAATAGTACCCAATTTTCACAATAGAATAATGGCTCTATAAGGGGTCTTGAGGAGCAAGGAACATGTGGTGGGAAGATAGGATCCTTTTATTTTTCATGCACATAGCCTTCATGGGATGAACTATATACTTCAATCATTAGCCCAATCTTACACTTGCTAGGTGAGGTTATTTATGTCCTTAATGTTCATAGTTTTTTACCTTGCCCACTTGATTAGAGTGCATTGTATCTGCTAAGGATTTATACATCACCCTTGTGGCACTTTGGATCCTTATATTTTTATCATATCTTTCCTGATATCCCATTGGTGGATATTTATTTTAGCTATTCATGTCCCTCTTCATTACACTTCCATTTTATATGTATTTGATTTAAATTTAAATTTTAGCTTCCATTTATAAAAACTCTTGGCTTTTTAGCTTATGATTTGCATTATAAGACATTGGGGAATAAAACTAGGCCTTCCTTACAAATTCTGATCACTCTTCATATCCACATCATCTTCATAATCATAGTAGTATTTCTAGATGCTTGTGTTTTCCTACATCTTATTTTAGATCAATCACTAATTTCAAGTTTCCATTCACTGAAGTCTTTGCTTATTTTGATACATATCCTTATATGATTTAAATCTTTTCCTATATTATATTAGATGTACGCTACAATCACTTTCTTATATTTCCCATTGTTGGATTCAAGTTTATTTTAATTATCTTACATTGGATGGCATTTTCAGACATTTTTCACATATCCTTGTTTGATTATCTTTCACATTTTATTACATGGGATATCACTTTTTATACAGTTATTTTTCACATCTTATGATTAACATTTCTTAAAATTTGATGTGACGTATGACATCTTGCTTACAATGTTTTACATATAATGTGTTTTGTCTTAAGATTTGCATCTTACTCACATTTGATATGTTTATCATTCATTTACTCATTTTATTTCTTTATATCTTTTGTTGGTTATTTTTTCTATCTACTTAAGATATTATTTTTCATACTTTTTTTTTTTTTCATTTTGACCATGCATTTTCTCACAATTTATAGAAAATAATAAGACATACATCACAATAACACATTTTCACATAATATGATATTAGAAACATAGTACGTGTTAGAAATGAAAAACCATAATTACAATCCCATGTAGATTTTAAAAATGACACACAAACACACACACACACACACACACACACACACACACACACACACACACACACACACACACACACACACACACACACACACACACACACACACACACACACACACGTGTGTCATCATTTTATACATTAAAGATAGAAATTATAAACATCACTACATCAATATTCTGCCTTCAATCCCCATGTGGTGGTGGCCAAGGTGTCATGCTCCCTAAAGAGCCTAGAATTTTTATTGCCTGTGCAAATATCTCAAGTGTGAAAGTCTAATATCATAATCCTCAAACCTCTTCCTATGATTCAACTAACTCTGTCTCTCGCTAGTGCACTCTGGCTATAATTTCCCTATGGTTAGTGATCTCCTCTATTAAAACTCTGTATGTTATAACTACCTACTACCATCCCTCACCATATCTTCGTATAAGGACTATTAGTGTATCATGAGCCTACACTCACCACCATATATCTTACACAATAATGCTAACTAATCTAAACTAGATAGTATGTAGTTTGACTAAAGTGCCACTAGGTCCACCGTTTGAGTAGTATTGTGCTTTGGTAACATGTCATCCAAAATCTCATGATGTGAATTCTCTATCATGGCCCTCTAACTTGAAAAATATACTACTACATTTTCAAAACACAAAACAAAATTTCACATTACATATATATATATATATATATATATATATATATATATATGTATGTATGTATGTATGTATGTATGTATGTATATGTATATATGTGTGTGTGTATATATATATATATATACATACATACATGCATATATACATATGTATGCATGCATACATACATACATACATACATACATACATACATATATATATATATATATATATATATATATATATATATATATATATGTATGTATGTATGCATGCATGTATATATATATATATATATATATATATATATATATATATATATATATATATATATATATATACACATATATACACACATATATACTTATACATACATACATACAAACATACAAACATACACACACACACACATATAGACATACATATATATATATGTGTGTGTGTGTGTGTGTGTGTGTAATGTAAGTAAAACTATGACTAGTACATAACATGTACATCTCTAACTCTAGAAAAGTAGAGTGATAGTAAAAAACTAATGTATGCTTACTTTTTAATTGTCGTAGATCACTTAACATAGGGCCATTGTCTCTACTCAGGTTGGGTTGAGCAACGATCCACCTCTCTCTTTGGATAACCAAGACTTGCCTCCCTAATGATTGTGTTCATCATTGGATGAACTATATGTCACACCATGGTTCCTTCCCCTTTGTAATTTATACATCATGAAAAACCACAACCTATTACTCCTCTCCCTTCATTTTTTATTGTTACCATCACCATTGTAGACAACCAATTCATAACACCATTATGTTGAAATTGTCAATCTTACTCGAAATATGTGAAAACACACAATTTGGGCCAAAATCACTTAAGCATGCTACATGGTTTGAGCTTGTCATATATAAGTGATGATTTAGGCTAATGTATCCCTAAATGGGGTGATGCATTTTATGTGATAATTAATTTTTTTCAAATAATTTTGAGTCAAAATACCAATAACATAATTTGACACTCTAAACTATTAAATTATTCTAATTTAGAGGCACACAACATGTGTATGTGTTATTTCATGTCGACAATGTCCTAAATGGGATATTAATCCATACGTAACTAACAACTTATAATTATACTCTAGTCAAATTATGACTTAATAATATGACATTTATACTAGTTTGATTAAGTGGGCAATCAATTTGCAAAGAATTGCAAAAAAATTAATTAATCTCACTTAGACAAATTAATCCAAATCAAGAGCTTAAGTGGAAAATCCATGGAAGTTATTGAATATATTTTAATTAGAAATTGATTTATAATATCTACATCATCAGGTGACAGCATTTGTGGGGTGGCATCCATAATCCATAAATGAAATAAATATTTGGTTGAAGGCCTCCCATGCCTCTTTAAAGCCCCTTCCTTCCAAATATTAATGAGGGTATTTATGATTTGATCGTCTAAAATTGAATTAATTCATGGCCACACGTATTTATCTTAAGATGGATGATCATGGTTCATTTCGATCAATTCTAAAAATCTATAATTAGGAGGCCTCTCACTCATCTTTTTAAGTTCTTTTAGTTTATTTTTATTATGCAGAATTCTCCCCACAAGTCATCTTTGTGTAGTGTTATTATACTTAATTTGTAATAGGATAGATTCACTATTAACACAACATTGATCAAATATCATGAGCCTAGTTTCATTGGTGCACTTGAGATGATGGAGGAGTAAGCCACTCATCATTGATGAAGACTTAAGCACCAAATCAAGGAGAAATTCATGTTTTGAGTTGCATTTGGAGGTGGGAGGCTCTTGGAAAGGTTTGATGTATATATATATTTTTAATAGCTCTTAATTTCCCTTTGCAAACCCTGTTGAAGGAGTTATCTTAGTTAGTAACTCACATTGGATTCCATCTCTACATCTTGGTACATTGTAGAGATGGAATCCAAAGTGAGTTATATCAAGAATTACTAGCAAAGGCTCACATCAGTAGCAGGTCCCTCTTATACATGAGAAACTAGTGAGACCAAAATTAAAACTAAGAAAGAGAAAGATGATACAACACTTTGAAGTTACCCAAGTTCAAAAAGTTCTAAAACTCAAAATCAAGAGGTTAGGAGAAGGATCTACATGGACTTTTATAAAATTTTAGCGTTAGAAACTTCTTTAAATATTGATCATTATCAAATCTTGGTAATGAATAATACTTAGCAATTTATAGTTTTAGACGCTTATGTGCTACTTCCTACATGTATTCCTTCCAAAGTTGATATGCCATTTACCATCATCCTAAGATCTGAGTTTTCCCCTACTTTCAAGTCCTAAATATTTATCTAAATTATCTAAATAAGATTTAGGTAATATAATACCTATAGTCTCCCAAGATTTAAAAATTCCCCTTCATCCTTATGACACTCAAACTCAAATAGAATAGGCCCCTGTCCAACATCCATTAAATACAGAGATTCCAAATTAGATGAATGAAGTATTGAAAAAGAGAGAAGACAATACAACCTCAAGAAATTGATTTCAGTGCTTTAATCACTCCTCTCATGTAATAAAGAAACCTTTTTTTTTTAGAAGAGTAACAAATGACCATGGTGAAAGATGCACAATGTTAGTGCTGTATATTACCAAATATCAAAAATACATATTAGTCAAGCTACTAGAGAAATAGTAAAAAAAATGTGAAGTCTATAATTGTCACTCTTTTCGATAAAATGGACCAAGATAAAGACACTAAGGAATAGTTTAAATAAACAGTTGACCAACTCACCCTAGTTGCTCAAAATTTAGTGAAATTAATTCAAGCTTCTTCATTTGACATTGCTCCTTAGATTTTAGATGCAAAGACATTAAGTATGGATGAATAAATTGGGCACATGGGGAGAGAAACTAAATAATGGTCCATGAAATTAATCCAACAAGGATCCAAAATAATAAGTGAAGCCATGACTGTTTATACTGAATTTCAATCTGAATATGACCTTGTAATAGAAACTTAAGAAAAATATGAAATTAAAGTTGGAAAATAGAAACAAATGATGCTAAAATGTGAAGTATTTTTTGATTCTAATCCAGATAGTCTTCTCACATAAGGATTTATAAAACTAGAAGATATTTA